>CM061532.1:176370216-176431798 GCA_030545055.2 Neoaliturus tenellus
ATACTGTTACACTTAAGTTATATCATGTTTTAGGTGGCTTGGACTGCCAATGCATGATGTAGCCCAAAATTAAATAGATAAAATATAAATTTAGAATTAGTATTAAACATTATATTAACGCTTCCTGAGTGGAAATATCAAAGTTAATGATGCAACGCTATTTTATACTTGACCAAAACGAATAAAGATTATCGAAATAACTCGGTTGAAATACTGAGTACATCAATTCTTTCAAGAACCTGGTTCTGACAGAAATCAACTGTTTTGGAATAAATAAGGTTAGTGGAATACGGGGAATTGAGTTTGGTGCACTATCCATAGTGTTGCAGTTAAGCTGCATAGAATATTTCTGAAAATTTACAACAGGATGAGCTGAATCGATCAAGAATAAATGTGTAACTGGCAAGTCACATGATGCATTAAAGGGTTAGTTTATGGACTTTACCATGTACATTAACTGGTAATTTTGCAGCTCCAGAAAATATTTGGACAATTTTTTGTCATTAAAATAAAAAGAATTATTTATTTTAAAAAACACTTTATTACTATATACAACGAGTAACACTTCAAGATCAAACATTTCCTAAAATGTAAAATGTACATAAAAAAGCAACGCCAACGCCTTCCCCCAGCGCTTAACAAGAACCAACAGTTAACAGGGTAAAATGCACCAAGTTGTCTTTTACCACAACAGTCCAATTTCTTTGATTATATTCGGTATGTGAAGATTGATTAGAAAATGAAAAAAAACTTCTATTAAACACAAATTAAATACAGATATAACTATAACAATGCAAAAATAATACTACTCCCGTAACAGCAGATCTACGAATTTCCAACAATACTCAGTATATTTTTTTCCAGACAAACACCTTGAGAATGATTTCTGTTTGTAAATTTGCTGCTATGAGTAAAATCTTGTAACATAAAAACATCGTTTATACATATTTGAGTTTTAAAAAATCAAAATTTGTGTAAATCAATAATTAAGTTAATTTTGCATTTTTTCTCTAACCTAATAAACTATTAGCCTGCCTAAATACATATTTTTACAGTTCAAAGACATACTCTTTTAGTTATTACTATTTGTATCACAAAAAGTAAAAATAAATAAAAATAGATCTTTTGTTAGATTAAATAATATATTACATTTTTTTCTTTTTGCCCCTGAGTCTGTGTGGTTTTAAATTACCTTTCGTCAAACTTCTGTTTCAATTAGTTTGGGAAAATTGGTCCCACGCACTTGGTCACGTAGTTGTCAATAATTAAAATAAAACTTACATTTACTTTTCTATACTGAAGTGGTCAAATAATAAAAGGTAAATCACAAAACCGGCACATATAAACCTAGAAATACAATATAATAGGCCTACGCTTACGTAGATTGCTAATGCGTACGTACGCACACAGAGAGTGAGTGGTACGTGTGGCAAGTCTGTCGGCTGTACGCTATGATTAACACGAATTTCCATCATCTTATTATCTTTGAGCTACATACAGCAAGAGGTGGATGTCATAAGGGGGACATAAAAGCACTGCCTGTTCCTTAGAAACATGAGTAGAGGGTTAGTTGGCCAGCCTGTTAAGTCTGAAAATCAGTTCTCAGAGAATTGGAGTTGGTCATCCGATTTGTTCAGTTGGCCGTTTCTGCCCCATTTCTCACCCTTTCTTTTTCTATAATGTTCTGTCCTTCCGGGGGCTTGTGCAAATTCCCGTTATAACCACACGCACTTAGCAGTTAGGGTGGGGCCTCCTTATCCAAAAGTAACAACAACTTGACTTCTGATCGGGTATATTTATTACATAAGGCTATCTTTTCACAGCTTCAGAGTTTCAGACCCAATTTACCTGGATAGGAAATTCGAAATGATATAGCCTGGATTATAGTTGACGTATATTATGTAGTTCTGAGTCTCCAGCGACTTTGTCTCGAGACAATAGAACCAGGTACAGCAAAGAGAAGCATTCTCTAGTCAATGGTGCTGAACTGGTCAGCATCTACTGAAAATGGGCCTTGAAATCTGTATCACGCAAATTTTTTATCCATCCCACTGACAATTAATATTTGCTTATCACACTGTGCAAAAAATTATTTTCATTTGAACTGCATTAACCCAAAGTTTTAAGGGTTGTGGGGCTAGCCCTTGGATAAAGTGTTCATTTGAAGGGGATTCTGCAAAATTACATAGAATTCCCTTCCATTTCATACCAATTGGACGTGGTTCATAGTACTAAAATGTGACATCATCAGTGACATCCATTAATGATTAGACCGGACGCTAGGCTGCCCATCACCTAGTAGGTTGGATAAAATTTTCAGTTGTGGGATTAGTGAAACATTTTTGGGACTGAAATCTTTACTGAAATATGTGCAACGGATTGCTAGGTATTTTAGTAGAATTAATTTTACTTAATCAATTAATTATTTAAGATTTATTTTACGAATTAATCAATTATTCGTGCAAGTGAATAATTTATGTAACATGAGTGCTAATAGTTCTATTTTACATGTTTTTATCTGATGTATTCATAAAAAGAAATTATGATTGCCATTAAACACATGGAACAGGTTTTTAAAAAGATTAATTTTCTCTAAGTACATGCAGACTAAAATATTGCTAAGGCTGTCCCGTTTTTATGTTTTGATTTGTATCAGTTTTTCCTTTTAAATATGAAACTTAACAGTTTATAGGTACAGTTATAGCACAGCTTAACAGTTTATAGTTGAGATAAAAATTGTTTATATTTAAACATTAACAATATACATCTCTTAAAAAATAATATAAAGTAAAATAATTAAATTATTAATAATTCTACTGTTGAGGAAATATGCTACATCTATTTCAGGTTTTCCAGTAAGAAAAATTTCCCTTTTTAAATCGTGCATTTAAACTATTCAAATAGGTAAATATGTTTTTATTGTTATTCAGTTTCATAGGATTTTGGTTCTGTCTTATATAGGTTTGCAGTTATAATGTGAAATATCACTACAACACAATAGGATATTGTGTTTATATTTCATATTCTCAAAATAATTGAGTGTTTACGTAAACATAAATAGCTTTTAAGAAAAAAATACTTTTAAATCCAAGTATAATTCACAAAAAAAATTAACTACATTTTTCTATTGTGTATAAAATAATATAAAGTAAAATAATTAAATTATTAATAATTCTACTGTTGAGGAAATATGCTACATCTATTTCAGGTTTTCCAGTAAGAAAAATTTCCCTTTTTAAATCGTGCATTTAAACTATTCAAATAGGTAAATATGTTTTTATTGTTATTCAGTTTCATAGGATTTTGGTTCTGTCTTATATAGGTTTGCAGTTATAATGTGAAATATCACTACAACACAATAGGATATTGTGTTTATATTTCATATTCTCAAAATAATTGAGTGTTTACGTAAACATAAATAGCTTTTAAGAAAAAAATACTTTTAAATCCAAGTATAATTCACAAAAAAAATTAACTACATTTTTCTATTGTGTATATAAAAAGCTTACACAAAATAAAAACGGTAATAAACATGTAGGAAACACGGCAACAAAAAGACCTGTGGGAAATCATAAGATGGGTTACCCGTGATGAAGCTCTCTTGTAAGCTATGACAATACACGGTTGTATCACAGGAAGAGAGTCGCAGGGGCATTTCAAGACTGAGTTGTAATATATTAATAAAAAAATTGACAATAATTCTATATCTAACAAAATCAATGTAACGAAAAATATCGAACACGTTGTTCAAGTTCGTAATTGATACCTATCAAAACAAACTTAATATTTTCTTAAATCTATTATTTAAGAAGAGAATTTGCTGTCTCTAATTCATTACATCGATGGAAGGCAAAAAATATTTTAACTCACTGGCAATGTCTTGAACATCTGAGAAGTATCACAATCACTGTGCAATTACATACATTTATAAAGATATTTTAATAATTAACTGAGAACGTGATCATATGTGTAATGAATTAACATAGTTAATTTCTCTCATCTCAGTCGTTTTATCATACGGTATTTTTAACATGATCGTATGAGACAAAATGACTATTGCTCCTGAAAAATAAATGTCGACGTAAAATAATAAATTTGATTACATTAGATATTTCTTAGTAAATATACTACTCAATTTAAACAAGACGTAATAATTGGCTATAACTGTAGAGAATTATTTTTTATATACGAATATATTATAAGACACATAAATAACCTTTTTTCGGAAAAGGTGAAAAAATGTTTTTACGGGCACAGGTGCCCAGCCTGTACTGTGAGACTCTTACAGGTTTAAACAACAACAAAACCCCATGAAAATCGTCAAAGTCTCAGGGCACTAACTTCATTAGTAAGTGATCATTAGCTAGTCGACTTTGGAACATTTATCTGATTTCCTCAGGCTATGCTACACCCACAAGGCTCACAAAATTTCTGGCACTCTGATCTGTAGTCTAGCCAAGGTCTTGGTGTAGATCACTCTTTTAGTGAAAATAACACCCTATATAGAACATAACAAACAGAGCTTGTTTTCCGCAAACCACGTCGACAAGGAAAGCACCTAATGACTTTCCCAGTGCGGGAAGGGGGATTTTGTGTTCAAAGTCGTCGGGGACACCTGGACAATAAATGCAATCCGGCGAATCGTGATTTTTCCATTAGGTGCAAATACGACCTGAAGCCGTGACCCGAGAACAATTGTGTGCAGTTAAAGTGTGACGCAATTCCAGAGAAGGGAAAAATAAATAACGTTGCGAATGGTTTCCCTCCTTCAGAAATACGCCACCGGGAAAAATGCCACGGATAATCTCAGACGGAGATAAAAATAATTCCAGGGGTCGATTAAATTAGTTGCGGATTGGAAATAATTTTGAACAGTGCCAATTAGGATTTAGAAAATAAAATAAAACGCACAGGGCTCAGAACCCAACCGTAACTAAAATAACGATTAATTCGAAGTGTTGGGTGCGTTCATCCTTGCCCTCGAAAAAAGAATTTGGAATTTACGTAAGCTAAGGATTGAAAAGGTTTAATTAATTAATTTCGGCGAGTAGATGATTCCGTAGGCCTCACCCAAATATAAGAATATATTTGAGTTACTTTAGGCAATCGCCAGACGACGCAGGCATGCGTGTCTGTCCTAATATGAAAAATTAATAAGCGATGGATGAAGAAAATACGTATAACGCCTGTTGTGAGTTAGAAACTAAAACGAATAAATTAAGTTCACCTGAGAATCCTGATGAAAATATAAATTTAACTTAGGTGAATGGTCGTTACGGACAAACCGTGACAGGTTAGCCGGCGAGAATTAAATTAAAAATAAACTACGGAGAAAATTAAATTAACTGATACTATTGGCCTGGTAATTTAGAAAAACTGATTTTGATAAACGTGAAAAACAAATATGAACGAAAACTAATAATCTAACCGGATAGAACGTACCGGGGAGAAGGTGAAATAGCGTGTACGGAGTTGGTCGTGTTTCTCGTTTCGTAGTCGGTAGAAGAATCATCTTTCCACACGAGGTCAGAGCTTTCCTTCCCCCACCACGGTCGGAGGAATCAGCTGGTTAAAATATCGTCGTCTACAACTTCCGGCGTTTGACGAAAAAACCCCGGGCTCACCAGCTGACGCGAAGAAGAAGAAGAAGTCCCAACGTCACTAACGTCCGCCGGTCTCAACAAACGCTCTTTGAGGTTATGTTTATGTTTTGGTCCTTGAAGTTAGTTCGGTTGTTGGCAGTTATTTACGTATATTATGGGTGAAATAAAAGTATCCAAGTGTATTTAATGAAGGCTATTCGTGGTCAACAGTAATGGTGGTTAATTATAGTGAAATCTGTGAAGTTCAATAAAATGTTATTATGCCGGTCCTAGGGCTGGGCTGAGGCGCGACGTAGGCCTAATCTAGCCTATAGCCCAGCCTATCCTGTGTTCTAGTTTGTACTATGTGATTTATTTCGGTAAGTAAGAGCGTTTGTTTTACATAGACACGTTATTTACCCCTCTCAAAATATGACACCTTACACCCCCTACGAACTTCGGGTAAAAAAAAAGAGAAAAAAAAGTTCTCTTACGTCGGGGTTACGGTGCGAAAGCGTTCGTCGGGAAGACGAAATAAAAAGATAAAGTGTTCCACGTTTGGAAGAAAGTACGTTACGAGGACGCTGAAAGCCCACCAAGTCTATTACTTGCTACAGACAGAGAAAAAAACTAAACGAAAAATGTACTCCAATAAAAGAAAGAAATCTTCGAAAGAAAAAGGAACGAAATAAAACAAAAAGCCCATCTGGGAAAAGAAAACGAAAATAAACTTCTTCTAATCTGCAACCGTGCGTTGGTGGTAGGTCTTCAGGTCTTTGACGTGAACGATGTGCGTCGTTTGTGTCTGGACGTCTTTCACCTCGTAAAGGTTTGCTCCCTGACGTCCTAAGACTTCGCATGGGCCACCAAACTTGGGTGCTAGTTTGCCCACGAAGGCGTCCGTCGCTGAAGAGAGTGTGTGCAGGCGGCGCAACACCCGATCTCCTTTCTTGTACGTCACCTCCCGACGTCGGAGGTTGTAGTACTTTGCCTGCTGGTTGTACGCGGTCTTGAGATTCTTTTTTGTGCCTTCTCGTAGATCCGTCGAAATTCGAGTAGACGTTTCCGGTGAGTTTCTTCTTCCGAGGGTTCGTCACCCTCGGTCACCTGCTGCAGGGTAGGCCCAGAGATCGCGTTGGTCACCTTAAGTTCACGACCAAGGCACATCATCGCCGGCGTATACCCCGTAAAATCGTGGATGGCGGTGTTCATAGCAAATTGAAATTCGCCAAGATGGAGATCCCACGACCTATGATTCTCCTTAACGAATTGGGAGATCATGGTCTTGACCACCCGGTTTGCACGTTCCACCGGGTTTGATTGTGGGCTGTACGGCGCCGTGTTAGTGAAGCGGATGTTCCAATCGGTGGCCAAGTTCTTAAAGAGGTTTGATACGAACTGAGTCCCGTTGTCAACGATGATCGATTCCGGGGCTCCGTATCGCAGTAGCACCTCTTTAGTTTTGGCAGTGACGTTCTTGGCTGTAGCGTTTCCGATTGGACACAGTTCAACCCACTTACTAAACGTGTCCTGGATCACCAGCAGGAATCGATGACCTTTACCTGACCTGGGTAACGGGCCTACCAGGTCAGCCGATACACAGTACCAGGGGCCTTTCGGGCTCCTGAAATACATCTTCCCTGCCGGTTTTTCCTGCGCCACTTTGTATTTCTGGCAGGTATCACAGGACCGCACGTAGCTCTTCACATCTTTCCGCCATCCAAGCCAGAAATATTCTTCTCCGATTCGACGAAGGGTCTTCTTAACACCGAGGTGTCCGGCTCTGGCGACGTCGTGATTTTGTCGTAACACCGCCTCCATCTGGTCCGGGGGTACACACATTTTCCAGAGGAGGTTATTGTCACCTCTTATCTGGGACGAGCGATAAAGGCGGTTCGAGACGATCCGATAACGTTTGTGGCGGTTTGGGTGCGTGGTCACCACCGCAAACAAGTGGTCGTACCACCCCAGACGTTCAGGGTTGTCGCGTGAGTCGTCCGTTGATGAAGACTCAGGTTCTCGTTCAGGCGTCTCTTCTACATTGTCCGGCTGCCGGCTTGCGAGTCGACCTTGTCGCTTCCGCGTCACGTTCGCGACTTCCAGAGTCGGAGAAGTTGTGTCGGCGCGGTCGGGTCGGTCACCGTAGTCAACGGGCTGTCTTGAGAGAGCGTCCGCGACTCGGTTTAAAGTTCCTTTCCGATACCGGATCTCGAAGTCGTACTGCTGCAACTCCATCACCCACCGAGCCAATCGTCCGCTCGGCTCATGGAGTTTCATGAGCCATCTCAGCGCGACGTGGTCGGTTACCGCGATGAACTTGTAGCCTTCGAGGTACGGCTTGAACTTTCTAACTGCCCAAACCAACGCGAGGCACTCCTTCTCGGTCGTCGTGTAGTTTCTCTCCGGGTCCGTGAGCAAGCGACTGGCGTACGCGATGACGACTTCTTTTCCCTCCCTGTCCTGGGTTAGAGCGGCGCCTAAGCCCGTATTTGAGGCGTCGACCTGTAGGACGAAGGGCACAGAGAAGTCCGGACAAGCCAGGATGGGAGTGGAAGCGAGATGGCGTTTGAGCTCTTCGAACGACGCTTCCTGCTCCGATCCCCACCGCCACCGTGAGTTTTTCTTCAACAACTGTCTCAACGGTGCGGTTACATCGGCGAACTTATCGACGAAGCGACGATACCACGACGCGAGACCGAGAAAACTCCGAAGCGTTTTGGCGTTTGAGGGGCGGGGGAACTCTTCGATGGCCCGCACCTTCTCTGGATCAGTCGAAATGCCCTCGCTGTTGACGACGTGTCCGAGGTATTTGAGCTCCTTCTTGCAGAAGTTGCACTTCTCCGGGTTTAACCGCAGGCCCGCCTTCCGAAGGCGTTCGAAGACCACCCGGAGAGACTGCAAGTGCTCCTCGAACGTGGCAGATACAACAACGAGGTCGTCGAGGTAGGCGAAGACCTTCGGCTCTAGCTCAGGTCCGATGACCTTATCGAGGAGCCTTTGGAAGGTCGCTCCGGCCGAGTGGAGGCCGAACGGCATCACCGTGAACTGGAAGAGGCCCAGTCCCGGGACCGTGAATGCCGTTATCGGTCGGCTCTCCTTCGCCAACGGAACTTGCCAATAGCCCTGTTTAAGGTCCAGGGTACTGATATATCGCGCCTGCCTCAGTTTCTCGAGAATCGCGTTGATTCTGGGCAGCGGATACGCGTCGGGGATAGAGCTATCGTTTACGTGGCGCATGTCGATGCAGAAACGATATTTGCCGTTGCTCTTCCTCGTCAGTACCACTGGCGAACTCCAGGGACTATCGGACGGTTCGATAATTCCGTCGCGGAGCATGGTTGCCACCTCCTCGTTGATGATCGCTTGCATTGCTGGATTTCTTGGGTAGTGACGCTGTTTAACGGGGACTGCGTTGTCTTTGAGCCGTATCGTGTGCTCAGCCAGCGTAGTCTTTCCCTCAACAGCATCAAACAGAGGTAGTTCGTTCCCCAAGAAAGTCGCAAGCTTCGTGTCTTCGTCGGCCGTCAAACAACTTAAAGCGTTTACGTCTCGGGCGTCGTCGTCAACTGTAGAAGCTTCGTCGTCGGATATCGGAGTTTCGTCTTCGAGTAACGGGTCGTAGTCCAGCACAGGTGTTTCGTCGCCAAGCGTCGGGGCGTCGTTGTCGTTAAGGTGTACTCGTATGAGGTTGAGATCCGTGATGCACCTCATACCGAGTACTACCTCCGTCGTCAATCCGGGGACGAATATGGCGTCGAGGGTATACCGTCGGCCGTTCACCTCACAGTCAACTCGATAGGAGTCGGCGACTCGGCAACTAGAGCCATCGGCCATACGCAGCTCCACCCTCTTTACGTTGGGGTTTATGCCGCTGCTGCGGAGGTGCTCTTCTGCCCGAGGTCCTATCAGGTTGACCACGGAGCCGGTGTCGACAAGGGCCCGAAACGTCTCGCCCTCGATCATGACGTCGGCCAAGGGTCGAGTGTCGCTGGGGTTTTCCCCGGTGCCGACGGTGCCGGTGAACGCCTTCACGGCCTCGAGCCATTTTCCCCACTCCTCGGAGGTCGTGCGTCGTTTCGGGACGGGCTCAGGGGACCTCCGGACGACTGAGTCCGGTTTCCGTTTCCCGACCGACAACGGCATCGGTGGGTCGAGATGCCTTCCCGCTTGCACCAAAAGCATTTTAGTACTTTTGGTTTTTCGCACTCGCGGAACATATGACCTGTCTCGTCGCAGTTCCAACAGACCGGAGCGTCGCGGTCTGGAGTCCTCGACCGGGCCCCGGCCGGGCTGGGTGATCTGGCGCGCCGGGTGTTCTCTGCCTTCGCCGGCCGGTCGTGACGGGAGGGCGACGTGCCTCGGGGCGAGTTGTCGCGGAAAGTCGCCCGCGGCTGGCGTCGGTCACCCGAGGTTTCTCTCGGTTTGGAGTGAACCTCGGGTTTGGCAACGCTACCAAACGCGTCTTGGTCCACGCCCGCGCTGGCGTAGGCCTTGTCCGACTTCCGCTTGTGAACATAGGCCGTTTCGGACACGAGCGCGAGAGAAGGTGATGGCGGCGGACGAAAGCTTTGTCGGCTTCGCAAGTACAACTCGTAATCCTCGGCCCGTTCCATCAGTCCTTCCAGAGTGCAACAGTCACCGCGACGTACCATGACCTTATATTCCGGGCGCATGTTGCAATAGACGAGATCGAGTTTCGCTTGTTCCGAGAAGGTGCCACTCCGGCGGATCAGGGTTGTAATCGCCGTCACGTAGTTTCGAATTGATTCGTTCTCACCCTGAGTCCGCTTACGAATTTCTTGGTCTAAATCGTGACGATATCCCGGTGGCAGGAATTGGGCCTCGAAGCTTCGTCTGAAGTCGGCGAAGGAGTGCCACTGGTCCTTGGTGTTGCGGTACCAGAGAAGCGCCATCCCTTGCAACAGCTCCGGCATCACCCGCAACGTTTCGTCTGGAGAGATCGAGTAAGCGGTGGTCAGCTCCTCCAATCTCTCCAGGAAGGAAACGGCGTCTTTCCTCCCGTCGAACCGCAAGTTCCACTTGCGAACCAAGTTGCAAAGCTTTGGAAAGTCGTATGCAGCCTTGGTTCCACCCTGAACGTGAGGGTTGAGTACAGTGGAAACCGTTGGAGGGAATCGAGTATCGTAGTAGTGCGATGGCGGATGGGTCGGAAGGAAAGGCGGACCGTACCCCGGGACGAAGTGTCGGGGCGGCTCGTCGCACGTCGTGACTGTTGGCCTCGGCAGGCCAGCGTAGGGCGTCGGCTCACGAAACCGTTCGCTGTACGTAACGTCGGGCGCGAACGTAGAACGTGCTGCCGTACGTGGTGGGGCTAAATGGAAGTCTGGGTTACGTGATAACGAATCACCCGAGACTGCCTCCTTCCTCGTAATCGATACCAGAGTCCGACGAACGGCTTCCGAGTCCGCGTTCGGCGAAAGGCCCAGAATTTCCCGGATGCTAGCGAGCTCGTGCATGATCGGTGCGGGAGGCACTAGCCATTGGGCTGCTGCGGCGGTGATGGCAAACTCGCAGCTTGTTTTGATAAATTCCAGTGCCGGTCCTCATCGTCGTGACCAGGTGGACGAACCACAAGGGTCGGTATCTGCGCACCCGAAGTTGGACCTATCGATGGCAGCGAGCCGGCAGCTCCAAATGGGTTTTTCCAAAAATCGCAGAACCGTTTCCGCAACTCGGCCACGGTGCCTTCCGTATCTAGATTAAATTTTGACATTTCCGCGATCAATTGAGTTTTATTCAATTCGTGTATCCACCCGACGCGAGAATCCTCCAGCGGAGATTTATCCGAACCGCCCAATGGCAACTGGGTCTGGGCCGTTGTCGTGACCGTCGCGGTCGTCCCATGCACCGAGACAGACGTAGTCACTGTCTCAGTTGTCGGGACCGTCGTCGTCGTAGGGGTCGTTTTCGCGGTTTTGTCGGGGTTCTTACCACCGGCGTTGTCGCGCTCGATCACGTTGAACGCTAACAAAAGCTTGAAGGGTCGTAGGAAAAGCTCCAAGTTCTTCATTATATTTCCAATGAAAGTTTTTAGTTTTAAAAATAGGGCAACTCAAGTCCCTGTTCGGCGGCGCCAAAAATGTGACGTAATTCCAGAGAAGGGAAAATAAATAACGTTGCGAATGGTTTCCCTCCTTCAGAAATACGCCACCGGGAAAAATGCCACGGATAATCTCAGACGGAGATAAAAATAATTCCAGGGGTCGATTAAATTAATTGCGGATTGGAAATAATTTTGAACAGTGCCAATTAGGATTTAGAAAATAAAATAAAACGCACAGGGCTCAGAACCCAACCGTAACTAAAATAACGATTAATTCGAAGTGTTGGGTGCGTTCATCCTTGCCCTCGAAAAAAGAATTTGGAATTTACGTAAGCTAAGGATTGAAAAGGTTTAATTAATTAATTTCGGCGAGTAGATGATTCCGTAGGCCTCACCCAAATATAAGAATATATTTGAGTTACTTTAGGCAATCGCCAGACGACGCAGGCATGCGTGTCTGTCCTAATATGAAAAATTAATAAGCGATGGATGAAGAAAATACGTATAACGCCTGTTGTGAGTTAGAAACTAAAACGAATAAATTAAGTTCACCTGAGAATCCTGATGAAAATATAAATTTAACTTAGGTGAATGGTCGTTACGGACAAACCGTGACAGGTTAGCCGGCGAGAATTAAATTAAAAATAAACTACGGAGAAAATTAAATTAACTGATACTATTGGTCTGGTAATTTAGAAAAACTGATTTTGATAAACGTGAAAAACAAATATGAACGAAAACTAATAATCTAACCGGATAGAACGTACCGGGGAGAAGGTGAAATAGCGTGTACGGAGTTGGTCGTGTTTCTCGTTTCGTAGTCGGTAGAAGAATCATCTTTCCACACGAGGTCAGAGCTTTCCTTCCCCCACCACGGTCGGAGGAATCAGCTGGTTAAAATATCGTCGTATACAACTTCCGGCGTTTGACGAAAAAACCCCGGGCTCACCAGCTGACGCGAAGAAGAAGAAGAAGTCCCAACGTCACTAACGTCCGCCGGTCTCAACAAACGCTCTTTGAGGTTATGTTTATGTTTTGGTCCTTGAAGTTAGTTCGGTTGTTGGCAGTTATTTACGTATATTATGGGTGAAATAAAAGTATCCAAGTGTATTTAATGAAGGCTATTCGTGGTCAACAGTAATGGTGGTTAATTATAGTGAAATCTGTGAAGTTCAATAAAATGTTATTATGCCGGTCCTAGGGCTGGGCTGAGGCGCGACGTAGGCCTAATCTAGCCTATAGCCCAGCCTATCCTGTGTTCTAGTTTGTACTATGTGATTTATTTCGGTAAGTAAGAGCGTTTGTTTTACATAGACACGTTATTTACCCCTCTCAAAATATGACACCTTACAAAATTCAACTTACATTACCGCCATTTCACATTATGGTTGGACCAGCTTGACAAGGCTAGCGGTACATCGTCCGTGTCAATATTGTTCCTGAAAAAAATCCTAGAGGGTCTCTTTGGCATGAGATAGTCACTGTAAAATGTTATATCTTCACACCTGGTCCAGAAAAAACCCCGGCCATCCTTATGGCTCCGCACTAATTCTTCTTAGATGTTCCGCAGAAAAGCAGTTCCAATCTTGAAGAAAACCCAATATTTTGGTCCCTGTCTCGGTACTGCTCACTGACCAAGTGCATGTCGACACTAATTCCTTGGGCGGTGTGTCTAAAAGAGCGTCAGCCCCACCTAGATCTCTGGATGTGGCACCGAAGAATGCGAATGGCTACTGTTCCTTCAATTTTACCTGTTAAGTGCAGCTCTAAATGCATTGCAATGACTAGATATGGTGGGGCCAATTTCAGAGGAGTGGCTATATGCAAGGCATCACAAACACAGAGTAGCAACTACCCTCCGTTACAATTGACTCATCCTACCATTAGGTGATATAGGCTGAGTAGCTTTTTTGCTTGTTTTACACTCATTTCGGCAACAGACATTCGCTGCTTACTACTATTGGGCAGGTGAGCCACACCTTCAAACTCAACGCTTTCCCAGGTATCTCGGGGACGGAATGCCCCAACTACCTTGGTATCATTAGAAAGCTCGTCGAAGTCCTGAATATTTAACGATGACCTGGGTTCTAGAGAGCGAATCATCCCTCTATCACCCCGTACCATCTTGAGTGCTTCTGTGAACTTAGCCTTGTCCTTTTCAACCTCCCAGCTCATGGAGAACATCCTAATTCTGGGTCTGCCAATTGGAATATATGACTGTTACACTCTTTTCAGGATTTGTATCACATATGATCTTGCATGGGACATCAGAAAAAGATCGCTCCCTAAACGGCTTGGTCAGGATTGTGGGACAGCGGCTTAACGCAATTTCCCACTGCTTGCGTTGGATGTTCCCCTCCAAGATACTTACTTCAGGAAGGAAGAGTTGTAGTATCTCCTTGTCTAGTTTTTGTAAAAAAAAATAAAATAAAATAAAAAAAATATCTGCCTCTTTCCGGGAAGTATCTTTACTGGAGTAGTCATTGTAGCTTTTGCTTTGCAGACCTTTAGCGTGGGCGGCCCTTTACTGGCGTGGTTTTGTGTTCCATCCTTCGGGCTCTTTCAGGAAAGGTACGTTCAACCATTTCCTATTGATTTTAACCTACTCTAATCCGGCGACATTCGTAATTTTATGCAAAAAAGACTTTGAATTTTCGTATAACCTCCTTGATCAAGTTACTTGTGGTCCTCTGAACCACAATGATACTCTCCATGGTTTTAACAAGGTCACTTACTTTTGCCAGGTTCATGGTCACCTCCGCGTTTTGAAAGTCCTGCTGTTGCCAAAGCATTTGCAGCTCAAAGGTGGTTTGCAGAAGACTTATTTTAGGCGGTATCCCATCAACTTCTGATGATGGGGGTTTTTAGTAAGGTGTTTCGATCTCACTATCATAAAATGCAGGGGTACCTACAACAACCTTAGAAGGATCACTTTTTCAGAGGCTGCTTTTACAGCACTTGAAGTCAGCTGCTTAAAAGGTGCAGTCGGAGGAGAGGTATTGACTACCCTCGATGATGTCGAAGTCACCGTAGGCATTTCTGGTTGCAACCTTGATTTCTTAGAGCTACGCCCAAAAGGGTTATACCAATTCTCTTTTTATGTGTTAGGGTTGAAATTACAAAACAAAGTTTACCAATTTATTTCGTAATTCGAAATAAACCAAATTTATTGCATTAGTGAATTGTGTTATTTAGCTCACTTTCCCTTCTGATTGTCTGTATGAATTTTAATAAATATTGTAAGTATCCATAGTGAGATAAGATATGAATTTCAAACTATTGAAACTTTTCACTGTGGTTTAGGTAAGTCAAATCTATATATTTAAAACACAAAGGTAAAGAACCTTTGGACAGTTCGTCTGTGACTTCTACTGGACCGATTTACATGCGGGTTGTACTGAAACGTTTTCGGTTCTATATTAGCAGGTTATATTCGTATTTCAAAAATATTTACGTTAAATCGGTCAAAAAAGCAAAAAAAAAACTTTTCTTATGGAGATTTGACATGGGGAAAAAAGCCAACATTTCCAATCCTTTGGACAGTTCGTCTGAGACTTCCACTGGACGAATTTACACGTAGTTTGTACCAAATAAAACGTAAACCTTTGTATATTAGCATACTCTATTTACTTTAACGTTATCTTACTTCCTTAAATTAAAAATATCGACATTTTCAAACCTTAACAATTTATTTATTTTACACAATTTCAATCAGCTGATTGTAAACACACGAGGTATTTTGTCTAAATACAGAATGGATAAACAGAAGCTCATGAAGGATTTGGTTTATTATGGTCAGTACCTAAAAACATTTACAATTATTATGATGTATTATCCTTTAAATGGAAAGAAAGTTGCTTAATTATGTAGAATAGCTGATTGCTATGAAATTAAGACTGAATTGTAAAGGTTCGGTTTAAATTAATTGTTTACATTTGTATTAAAAGAAACGGATGTATCGGAAATTCGTTGTGCAATCAATTTGTCGGTTGCCAGGTTGTAATGCTTTACATTTCTCCCACTTATCAACGGAATTTGCGGCACAGTCGGTAGCGTATCTTTTTACAAATCAGAAGGTCCGGGTTCCAAACCGATTTCCTCAAGTATACTTTTTGTAATGTGTCTAACAACGGCGTCACTAATAAATGTTTTACTGATGGTACCGATTTTATTTTAAGCAAAATAGAGACATTAAAATATTTATAGGCCTTTTCAAATTCTCAAAAAACTTATTTATTAAATTTAAAAAATTAATAAATACAACTTGATAGTTTATACTTGCTTATTTCTTATGTTTTGATTAGGCTACTAAGGTTTAGGCCTAAGTAAAAAATGGATTTGTTATGTTTATAAAATACTAAATAGTGTCTGTCAGTCTGTGTTACATAGTAAGGGTGCAGAATTATTGTTTTTAAGGAATATGCCTATTGGCCTACTTTGACAGACACTCCAACTAAAATTATGTAATTTTCTGTGAAATAAATTTGTATTCTTCAAATTTGGATAGTTATTGAAACTTGCACACTACAGCATAAATATTGCGATATGAAAGTGGATATAAATGGTTTCTCTACGTTCTATCCTACCCTAATACCAATATTTGTTAAAGCCAACCATCATAAGTTACAACACTGTAGGCCTATCCTAATTCTTGAAAAAAAAAAAAAAAAACTGTTAAGAACAATTTATTCAATAGCCCTACAAGTGGATATTGGTCTACTTGTTTCTGATGTTGAACCTAATAGAATGGTTTCCTTAGGCTAATTTAGGTTTGTGCCTACCTAAACAATCAAATTGACATGTTTATAAAATACTAAAGAGCAGGGCCTATAAGTACAAGGATGCAACATTATTGGTTTTAAGGAATAGGCCTACTTTTCCGACGCTCCAACTAAAATCGAGTATTTTCTGTAAAATATATTATTGTTCTTGGTATGGCAGTTCAAAGAAGTACATTTTATAGACTACTGTACATGTTTGCACTATTATAGCGTTTCATTTACCACTAATGGAGCTATATCATTCGAGTATCGACGGGAAACAACTAGTTATTTATAAATACTACATTATTAAAATGACTAAATTATGTCACTTGCGCTTTAAACAAATGCCATTTTTATCATTAATTCTTGAAAATTTTAAATTGTAAATTATTGTTAAAAGTTTTATAGAAAAAATTATCAAAACACCATTACATAAGCTTATATGACTGGACAATAAACGGAGTAAATGTAATTTTGCTTACAAGAAACATGCTGAAAAAGGCATTTATTAAATTGTCCTAAATCCTGACGAAGTAAAAATTTGATACTGTATTTGATGACTTGAATGGACATATAACTTTTTTAATAGGCAACACACAGAGTAAATTTAAGTTAACTTAAAAGAATCAATGTCAATTAAAGCCAGTTGCAAAATGGAGTAAAACTCATCTTTATTGAATTGAATATAAATATGACTGTTTATAATTTGGATAACACACGGAGTATATCTAATTTTACTTACGAGAAACAATCTTAAGTCAATTTATAAAATTAGCTTAGTTTGTACTTAATCAATAATTTTCATCAAACATAAGGTCATTTTGTGCAGTTATTAGGAGAAGTCTTCATTAGCAGTAAAAATCAAAGTTTGCCCTACAGATTCAGTTTGTTTGTGGGGAGGGAGTATGGCCATCTTTGTCTGCCAAAGAGAACAAAAAGTGACACAGCTTAAATCCAACATGTCCATTCTATTTTATTCTCTAAGCGCTCCGTTTTTAGCTTCTGTTCAAATTTTAATTGGTAAATTATTTTTTAATTTATTTTAGCTAATAAACCATAGCATTAAATTAAATCAAATCTAATGTATACTAATCACTTTTTAAATTTACGGCCTAGCTCCAAACTTTACATTGCGACCAGTATTCGTTAAATTTATAAAAATATAATAACATAGCGTTGTTATATACTGTATATATAATTTGTGTAAATAGTCTAAGTCGTATACGTTGAAATTACAGACCCTATAAGTTTGTTTGGTTTTTCAACACGATTGTTTTTTATTAATTTTGTACTAATATTTCATTCACATTCCCGATAATTGCTAATTTTAAATGTCAAAGTAAAATAATCAAATTCTTTGTTTTAAGTTCATTGTTGGCCATGGTGAATTTACGTTGTTTAGTAAATTATTGCGATGATTTTCCATCAATGATTACTAAATTACAAATTCACGACGTTTCGGGATCTGGAATCTGATCTCGTCTTCAGGTGGAAGAAATACCTATAACATAAATAAATGTTAGTAAAAACACACCAGGTGAACCTGGAGAAGTCCATCACCAAACCTGAAATAAGAAAAAGGCAGTCACAAAAATTAAATAAAACACTAATAAATGCACAAAGATTAAACAGAAAACTGTGAAAGCAGTCAAACAAAGCACATAAAATGAAAAATTTTTCATGATTTTTCATTTTATCTGCTTTGTTTGACTACTTTACTGTGCACTTGATATTTGATAACAGTTAAACAAGGAAACTATTTGACTAACCATTAAAGACGGTTAAGTTGAAAATAATTAACTGTCTTAAGACTGTTGTGACCAAAAACACAATGATAACAAATAAGTATTGTAGAATTAATAATTCGTCAAACGTAAATCTAACAAAAAAATTAATTAAGTATTAAACATTTATAAATATACATATACATTGACTTAGAAGAATTTGTAATATTTTATAGCTCTTCTTCTTCTATTGTCGAAAGAGAGGTAACAATTTCCCAATTAGCCTATATAGTTAATTTTATCTCTAAACATTGAGTAGACCTTTTTTATTTTAAAATTTTACTAATTGATAAGACACACATAGAATATTATCAATGATCAAAATGATATTAATTACCATATTTAGAACATGCAATAAATTTTGTTTTACTGTTCTACTAAAAGGATAATTCTAAATAAATTAATAAATATCTTTTAATTTATTTACACCCTGCAGTTTTCTTGAACATAGCTTTCATCCTGTCTTTGATAGTTTCAAAAATCACGGTGGCCAGCTATTGTTTGTCAGTATTGAATACCAATATTTTTCGACCAGGATAAAAACACTTCATCATAATAATGTACGTACAGATTCCGATTTCAGGTGTCTTCTGGTAGTCGAATATAACACGAGTTGTTCTCAACCTGATTATAGCCTGGACTAAGCGCTAAGCTCTTAGTTTTTGCACATTTAACGTTAACGCTCTGAGGTCCATGTGTGTCGTCGACGAGCTCGAGTGACTGTCAGGGTAAACTACAGGGCAAGTCGAGGAAGCAGTGTGCAGGGCGACGCGGTAAACAGTTGACAAGGAGTACCATGTTAAACACACGGGGCTTAACTTGTGTGACTGGCGTAAAGGTCTGGTCACGTCACTCTTACAGGAGGGGGCATTTAGGTGCAACACTGTACGTAGTTGACAAGCTGTACATGTTAAACGCACTACGGTCTAAAATATTTCACTGTCGAACACGATAGACTGTTAGGGGAGCCGCAAGTGTCATTACAGTGTTGTATTGCAGCTCTCTAGGGTTAACCAATAAGCCTCACCTCTTCATGCCTAGTCTTAATAAAAATGACTTATTTAGAGTAAAAAATGTTATATGAACAAAATATATAGAACAAAGGTAATCCAATTTAAAGATATTTAGTTAACATTCCATAACTAACCCAAATAATACAACGCAATGCCTGTCAGTATTATAGGCAACACAATAATGTAGTTTTAATTACATTCGGTCGTATATTGATTCAATATTCGATCATTCGATTTGCTTCCTATTCGTAAGCGCATCCAAATAACATCGACACAATTCCTTAACCATCCAAACAAAAAGGTTTCAACTAATTTTATGTCATTGTACTCCATAAGCGCCCATACCGACTGGCGGTAGTCCTGGAGTATATTTTACTCGGATTCATTGAAAGTGTAAACTATTTTTTTTTTATAAAACACCGAAACGCTTTTGTCAAAACGGGTTGTAAAAAGCTAAATCGAGGACTAACATTTTTGCAAGGTTAATTAAGAAATGTGTGAACAAAAATCTTTCTTTAATAATTAACATCAATAACTTTAAATAACTATTTATAAACAAGGAAAAGGTGCACTTTAGACACTCTTTTAAGGATAATGAAAAGGTAGGAGGTTAGATGTGAATAAAAAAGTACTTAAGAATGTAAGTGTGGTAATCTATAGTGAACATGACAAACTATTTAATCCACCCGTAGGTTTTAAAAGATAGTTTAATATTCCCATTAAATGGGTGGTTGATTTTTGTTGTACTATCTTTGGTTTTGAGTAGCTATGATCTTTTTTATAGCTCCATAATGTAACTATTTCATATTATAAATAACTAAAGCCCTTTTCTTGTAAAAATCGAACAATATAGGTATTCTTGCAAAATTCATCTTTCAATAGCAAAATATACAGATGTTAAGATTTGTGCAATTACGAATATTTTTACGATGCTAGACTTTGGTAAAGTGTATAAATTTTGTTATTTTTACCTTTAACTGGTCACACTACTGGACAAAGTGTTAGTTCGATTTCTCATTATGTTTCGTATCTCTTTGAATATATTTAGTATGATAAATATATTCATTATTGATTTTTTCATTTATTAAACTTGGCTACTTTGACGAACCACCGGTTAAAACCCTATGGTCACATGTTGATTAAAGATCCTTGCCAACAAAGCAGGGCTCATAAATGTCACAGACAGAGAGCAAGAAAGAAATACAATCAGACAACATTTATTAGAAAACAGTGATTTTGGATTCTGTGAAGAAAGATACTTAAAAATAACTAATAATTTCAATATTAAAAGCAATGTGTAGTAATTACATACCATTTTACATGCTGATTATTATTAACATAGAAAAGGTTACAAAGTTTTCATGGGTATAATAACACAAAAAATGCTTTTAGATTTATTATGAATAATGATTTACAGATTTTCATTAAGTTTCTTTTTATTTAATTAATTTCAATACAAAAAACAAATTTGATAGGAATCAGTTAAACTATTTTTCAAATATAATTTGGCTCCTTGTTAGAGGTTTGATTGTTCTGGCCCAATACCAAGAGCAATAAGCTGTCACTTGCACCCCTTTTTGTGTTTTCAAATAATAGACCTTTGCTATTTCAATTCATAAATCAATGATATTAATAAATACTAAAGTTTATTTCTCTTTAATATTAAAACTTTTCAAGATAATATTATACGGTCTTAAAAATTATTTTAGAATGATACTGATGCAATAATTTATAATCGCAAAAATTAATTACGGAAAATTTAGGATAGGTTATATTTTTTTTTATCTGACTTTGTCCAGTACCTTTTCTATACTTATAAATTCCTTACACTATACCTAGCCTAAATACTCTTAAGGGAATAATTGAATTATTTTATAGTTTTCGTTCACTTGAGATATGTTGTCCACATACATAATGGTACCCATACAAATACTGTATGTGTAAACATAAATAATATTGATTTAATGAAAAATAAAATATTATTAAGCCTATACCTATATTGCTTTCTCGTGGAATTGATACAAGCAATGTATGATAGTAAATAATAGTATAATGATTTTTTTTTTTTGAAAAAGTAGCATACTCTTTGCCAAAACAGTCTTTTGGTAACAGGCATAGTAAACATCGACACAATTCCAAACATCGTCTTCTAAAACATGTCTTCTAAAACATCGTCAGACTAAGAAGTCTTCAAATAATGCCTGTGGGAAATCAAAAGACGAGACCAATAATGAAATTGAGGAAGAGAAGGAAACTGCAAATGGTTACATATATTACGACATAAAATTTAAATGTGTAAAAAAATGTTGTGTGATTTTATTACTGTACTTAATAATTCAACGGTAATGGTTTTATGTTCTTAATAATGATTTGATGGATCTTCGTAATACAGTAACGTTATCCGGTGTTATATAATATACTATCAGTGTTTATTAAGCTTATTTGTTCACTTTGCCTTATGTATTAGTACTATAAGAATTCTTAACAAATTAACTAACCTCTTGTAAAAATAATCATTGAAAGGGTTACATATGGGAAAGTAGAATTAAATATCATAACTAGCATATAGTAGACTAATATAAAGCCTAAAATTTTTAACATATATTATTAAAATTCGTGAAATATATAAGAATTATGAATGCAAAAATAGCAAAATTTTGACAAAATACAATAGGTCGTAGCTCATGCAAATTCAAAGTGAAATGTCTTTTGAGATAAAATACTATGTTACATATAATGTAAGTGTCCATCAGATTCTCCGACGAAGAAAAAAAAAAAACATAACATAAAAAATATATCTTAATGAAAACCCTTGATTGATCCTGATTTTATACAAGTAAGTTGGTTTTGTACAAGTAAGTAAAATCTAGGTCAGTTATTTTATGAGCATAGACTGACCATGTACTGTAATAAATTACGAAACACCTTCTGGTTATTGGGAGATATCTTAATTCATTCAAGATTAATTGCAATAAATTCCTGCAATGTCATAGTTTTATACAGAAGTTAAAATATTTATATAGCAGGATTAATTTAGCAAAGTTTTAAATTATACTTCACTCAAAATAATATTTTATTTTCAAATTTAGTTTCGCAAATATAATTTTTATGCGTGTGGCCTCAGACAAAAATTCAACTTATATGATCATATACACATCACGTTATATCATTAATTATGAAGCTAAGAACATTCTTGTTTATTTTAATATTTTTTCTTTTATTTACAACAAGTCAATTTGAAACTTTGTTCTATATCGTACTTCAAATGTACGAGTATTCAACAGTTATTTTCTCCGCAATGCAGAAGCGAGAATAAGTTTAAACTGACTTAACTTCTGGCTTTCTTTTAACAAAGACGCCCAAAGCCGAGCGTGATCTGCATTCTTAGAAAACTAAGTATTACAGAAATAGAAACTTGGTCCATCAAGGAAGTACAAATATTGTTATAAAAAATATTGAAAATTCATATCGTATTATTTTTAAATATATAATTTGAAGCATAGGTTATTAAAGAATAAATTTATTGTAAATAAAAAAATATATGTAAATATAATATTAATTTAGGCAAACTTGATATTTTTTGTAAAAGTTTTTTTAATATCACAAAAATAAATATAGCTTAATAAAAAATAAATATAGGTCCAGGAAATAGTGCTTAAAAAACTCTTGTATGTACTTAATTTTTAAATTTTTAAATGTAATATATAACTTTTTAAATTGTTAACTTTTGTTCAGTGCCTGTTTTTGCGATAAAATTATGGATATTTAAACTGTTTACAAGTTAATATTATTATGGTAGCAAAATTCCATTATATTGTCATGAATTTTTTATATTTAGAAAAAAAATGGATTGAGAAAATGTTTTTGAAAATGAACAATTTTGTTAATCAAATCACGAGCCCGTGATGAAATAATGAGGTCCACAAAATTACTACAGTACATACCGGAGTACTAGATTATAACAACTCACTTGAAAGGGACCTTGATTGTTTTTAGTTGTGCCGAAATCTACCATTAAGAACCGAATGGAAAATTAAAAATTTCCAATGACTTCAAAATATATTTTGGGGAACATATATTTCTTATTTTATTATGAACCTTCCCAAATTTTAAATAGATTTAGTGGATTTTAGAAATTTATATACGTGTAGACCCTATCAATATTTGTTTTACTATAAATATTAAAGTTGATACTTTTAAGTTTTTTTTACACATTGAAGACAGATCCATCTGTAGTTATATTAAACCACATACTACTCAGACACTAGGTTTATAGGCTGAGGATTAAAACGGGAGCGGGTAGAGCGACTTCCTAAGGGGGTCGTTAGATGTTTCTCGATACTCAAAGTTTTCCTCTGAGAGGAAACCCTGCCTTGGCATCAATAATTTATCCATTTGTTCTCTTAAAGGTATAAAATGTGCATTGTGATTACCACTTAAAAGTCAGACTATTGAAGTTATTTATTGAAAATAATTAATCAACTAAAGAATAAAAGTAGACCCTATTGTTATGATTGTTAACGGGTCTATCAGTACGGTGGCCATAAAAGGAGTAGGAAATATCATGGGAGTTAGTAATTGCATATTATTTTATGGTCACTAAAACCGAAATATTTTATAAACATATTGTAGAACTAGCTTAAACTTTAAATTATAAATATTGGTTTACATATACACAACTTGATTGTTATCTTGAAGTCAGAATAATTTTTTATGAATATAACAATTGAACAAAAATAAGCAAAGAGCCAACACCACATGTTCTACATGAGTAATTAACTAACTTATTGTTTCTTTTTAACTTGTTTATGAATTAAAACAAAAACATGTACAAAGCTAAACTTGAAAACAGCAAAACTTTTACATTGCATACAATATTTATTTCACAAGTATTCGTATATCAAAACAACTTCTTGGAGACATGAAACAAATATAAACTAGATTGTTATAATCTACTACTGTGACATTTTGATATAATTTCTACAAATTAGTGAAATAGTCCTACTCATTGTCAATGAAGAACTAACAGTGCATAAACTTATTTTTCATTTTACAATTTAATGAAAATAAATCACAGCATAATACATTTATTTAATAAAAATAATATCCCTTTGACTCTCAACATCCGGAACTATACCAATGGTCAACTTAAAATGGCTTTATTTTATCTTGGCTAACCATTATTTTGAATTGAACATTGATCATCTGACAACTATTTTTTTTTTTTTTTTTTTAACTTTTTCCATGTATGTGGTTCGCATATTAAATAAATTCATTCTTTTGGTTTTACATTATTAATAAAGTATTCTTTTACCACACAACAGGTACAGCAGAGTACAATGTATTCTACTTCTATTGAATGATCAGGACAATATTTCTTGAGATTTCATCTTTAAAATCTATCTTGATTTTATTCCATTGACAAAAAGTCAGTGTATAACATAAAATTTTTATAGCTCACATAAAATGAGAATAATTATGTAAATAAACTAAATCTTACTACAAAATTGTTAAAACTGTAGACTCTTTTGAAAATTATAAATGAACGGCATGCAGCGTAATTAAATTTGTGTATTGAAGACAGCATTAACACTAAACTAAATCAATTTATACACATAAGTGGATGAATAAAATTAAAAATAATTAGGTGAAAATAAGGCAATTTTAATCGTCCTCAAAGTCTAAAAAACCATTTAAGGTCAAGTTGATATTTATCATCGCCACATAAAGCTGTATCTCTTTAGTAAAAGAGCATTTGACCTCTATTCTGAGGTGTTACCTTTAAACAGTTACAGACCATTTAAAGTCTCCAATGCAGCATTAACAAAGTCTATGACCTGGAAATGGTCTCTACCACTGTTACATCAACTTATGTATAGGCAGTTCACAGATACAATACTCCAATACTCTTCACCCTAGTTCATACATTGAAGTAAAATGACGATAAATTGCAAATAAAGTTGTTGATTTATATAAAAAATAATTTAAACAATTTAATTTGATCATAAATATTTTATGTGGAGCACGGTAAGCAATTACGTTTAATAACCGCATGATTTAGCAAAATCGCTTTGTTATTCGAACTATTAAATTATAACTTAAATAAAAAATATTATTTTTTATATTTTGTCTTTAAACTTTATAACTAGGTTAGATAAAGTATTGATCATATCATATTTTATGACATGTTTTTCGGGGGGTTTATTCCCGATAAATCGCTTAAAATTAAAATGTTTGAGCAAAATAGTTATTTGTGCTTCTAGGGACTAAAGTACAATTTTTTCTCCCTGAAGGGAAAGTGTTCCCTGAGGGAGAAAAGTACTTTAGTCCCTTGATGCACACAACATTTTTCCTCCACCTACAAGAATAAAATTTAGGCCCAATAGGCCTACCGTAGATAATTTAACTTTACCTTCATATGATCCCTTGCTCCGTCAAGCTGGATCAGTCACATCAACATAAAAAACACACAAGGTAGGCCATATCAATTTTAAAGAACACGAAAAAACAAAATATAATTTAAGCCTAGTCAAAAGTTGTACACTTATGTTTTGGACTTCTTAGGTTAATAGCCTACCCAAGCGAAATGTAAACAAACACCTACACTGCCACGGCCATCTCTAGTACTAGAGATGCTGCTCACCCACTGCTGACTGAATGGTCAGCAGGTGAGCAGCAGCTACAGCTGCTATTAGTCAACAATGAGTAACGAAACAAATACAAGTAACAGCTGACTGTGGCTCATTTTCTTTTTAATCTCTCTTTTAATGTTATTCTTATGTAACTAACTTTAGCCCCGTGGTACGAAAAAACATGAGTTTTCACTAGGTAGAAAGATTAAGTATTCAAGTCACATGGGATAGAAATTAGTACTTTACTACTCTATTCCAAGGAGTAAAATACGGCTTTAGATAGTAGGTGGAGGAAAATGATTTTTTTATCCAAACAACGTGAATTTTTGTATTATTCTTTACGAAATCAGCTCGTTTTTTTTTCATTTCTCAATAGTAAAAAAAAAACGTTTATTTTTGTCATAGGACTGAAAAATCTGCTGGAATAATTTTTAGGAAATTGAAATGAATAGACAGCTATTTTATAAGTAATATTTATTAATGTTCTATGCATAATAGAGAAATTCAAACGTTATATTCAAAGATTGTTTGTAAGCACTTCATATTACTTACTTTGTAAATATAACCTCGAAAGTGAAACTTTATATTTAATATTTTTAATGATTAAAAGTGTTATTTTTCATTATAACAAAAAAATTGTTCATCACTTGGAGCAAAATTGTCTTTTTAGTGCTTAATCGTTTTTAAAACTAGATTACACACTAACAAGAGCCACTTTTGCTCCTAGTGATGAAAACTACTAATATTGTGGTACATATTTGTATTATACTTTTTATGTAAAATTACCAATTAAACTACAAGTAATAAAGTAACGATAAAATCAGTTCTATTTTCAGTCGTATTAGTACCAGTTTTGAAATATTAATAAAAAATCTAAATATTTTTAATATTCTGACTTACAATTTACGAAATAAAAAACTTTTAACTATAGGTGAAATGGAATTAAGCCTAAATTAATAAGACAGTCAACAGTGCGGGATGGATATTTATTAAACAATATATAAATAATTCAATTAACTTACCTAACATACAAATTCCAAAATGAAAAAAAATGAAAGAGTCACCTAAAAAAATGTACAAGTAAATTTTTGGGTAGTAAATTATCTGTACAGTATTTATAGCAATAAATCAAACCATGAATGTAGATATTCATTATTACTTTTATAAAATGATTATTTGAGTCTATTAGGTAAGTGTTTGTGTTTGAAATTTTCAATACGTTATAAGCAAATACGATCCTTCCAAAAGAAGTAATTATAATAAACTCAATACACAAAATATGGTTATAAGAAAACCGGTTTTGTATTTTTTTCCAACGTATGTATCGAATTGCTTTTAAAATGTCAAATATTTTGCAATAATTAAAAACAACGCGTTAAGTTTTTTCATGTAATATTTTTTGTGACTGTAAAAAGGACAACTGCGACAGAGGTTGGGCTGGCAACCTCGCTCAGTTATTTGTCAATGAACGTTCCAGTACTTGGCTGCGGTCCACTGCTGCAGGATGTGTGACCACCAAGTATCACACAAAAATACATCTCAAGCATCTAAAATCAAATCTGTTCTATGGTCCAGTACAATTTGCCTAAACAGGGCAGAGCATAGCAAAGGATCTGAAAGACTGGAGATGGTTTAGTCAATTTATGTTATATCATAAATTAAAAATGACATTAGTCCCTTTCTACTGATAGCGTTTCTACTTAGACCTTTACCTAATAGCGTTATTCAGGGTCATTAAATAATAAACTTTAATTGTTTTACTCCCCTAAAACGAATAATAGTAACAGTTTTTTATTAAATTTAAAAAATTCTAACTGGTACATTCAGTGAATTCAATCATTATCCTACATGAGACAGTTGGATGGAAAGTTTTTAAAAGATCCATACATTGCTTTATTAAATGGTTCTTTTTAGAAATAGGTAAGAATCTTTTATACGGACGTTTTGTGGGAGCCACCCAAGTCATGCCGACTAAAACTAATTTTTTCTATGATTTGATCCCCCGGAACACTTTGTCACATTACTTTGGAGGAGCCCATTGTTTTAGATCACCATGGTTGGATCTTTCCGTTTCCAATGAAACAATGTTATTTTCTTGTTTTCTTTTCTTTGTCTTTAGTTTTTCTGTGGTTACTGCTCGGCTTGTTTAGCTTTTTCAAGGCGAGCCTAAAAACACACAACTCCATGGAACCAACAACATGGTTAACTCTGTGGCCCCCGCAGACTTGTAAGAATTGTAAGGAATTGTAAGAAAATGAAAATAATTCTACCTTGTGTGCCTTGCAATGCTAAAGAAGGGAAATATGTTTTTGATATTGGCAAACATTCAATATTTACTTTACAATTGGGAACCCCCTTAAAGCAGAATATGAAACTGTTATGCGTTGTTTATGTAGTTCGATATTTTGTAAAATAAGCCATTAATTCAATACCAAGCTAGGCAATTCCTGGACAAAACCTGTAACTTTTTTAAATAATCGTTTTTTTAAAGACCATTCTTCAAACTGTGTGGATGAAGTTAATCATCGCGTTTTAATAATAAACTTAATTGAAAAATTGCTTTTAAACTCTATCGGCCATTGTAGGGCGAAAGAGGTATACGTCTGAGGTAGAAGCTAACAAAACCAATTTTATTTAGAAATGTTTATTATTTAAGAGTTTTAAATTCTAAAAAGTTACATGTTAGTTTCAACTTATGATGAAAAACTACTATGATTTTATAATGTAACTTTCGACTTTCATTTGTTTGTAACTCCCACCTTATTCCTATAAACGTGTAGACCTACTAAAAAAACATAAACGTCTTGAAATGTGGAACTGATACTACAGTAAAAATATTTCTATCAACCAGTTTAAATGTTACATATAATTCAATACATTCATATGTAATTCATAATATCACAAATATATGTTACAGTTTTGAATAAAATAAAATGTATCCGAACATTTATTTTAAACTCATAAACTAGATTTTTTATATCAAAAGTTAAAATAATTTTTTTTTAAGACTTTAATTTCATTCGTGCAAGCAATTAGAGATGACGTTTTCAATTCTAACTTGGACTTATTGGACTTGGATGCAGAATATACTTGAAATCACGAAAGAAAAGCTTTGGTGTCTATAAACATGTTGATAGCATTAAAAATGTAATTTAACTAAGCGCCCGTCACTTTTTTAACCATGATGCCCATGTCAAAGGCAGGCGCTGTAAACCCACAGCGCTCATCTCGGCTATCGGTTAGCTGCAACAGAGGTGCAAGCAATCCAGTAGTATACATCGATGGAATGAACTCACTGAACAGTGTTCAGCATGTTCAATGAACACTATCTCGCGTTGATTGCGGCCACTCAACAGGTTTTGACAAGTTCTTTGTTGGTCCATCGTGTCTTCCTTCGTCTAGTTTGTGATTTGTGGCTTTAAATGACATGCTAGTTTTTACCTGCACATCGTGTGGCAAGTGAAACGAAATTTTGTTAACCTCCTCTGCCCATGGCCATGGGGAAAAGCCTCTGTGGTGATCTAAAGGCAGCAAGGTATCATCACGGTATTTTCACATAATCTGGCCAGAGATGGCCACTCAGGTCCACAGGTGCTGCTACCGCAATTCGGATAAATAGTTTTACGATCTTAATGTTTACTAGGAGTATGTTTTTTTTTATTTTTTATTTAGGACTGTTATGTAAAATAACAGCAGGTGAGTGTGCTTAAAATATTACAACTGAAAAATATTCTACAGTTTTTTTTTTTTTTTTAGAATTACATGATTATTCTGTCCGGTAAACTATTTTACACTCGGAACTCGAAACCTGACACATTTTAGTACACAATAACAATACCTGGCATTATTTAATTGATATTATTTTTTACTTTCATATACTTTAAACGTATTTGTAACCAAATGCCAATTTATACATGGTCAAGTGATTTTAAAATACGCAGTTATAAACTATTAGTATAAAATACGATAAAGAATGTTCATCATCTAATAGTACATAATTTATTATTAAAAAAAATTCATTTAGGTTAAAAAATACTTATTTGACCGTGATTTGAAAACAAAATTAAATTGTATTTTAAGCTTATTCGATATAAAGCGGAAAAGAGATGCTTAAAACACTTGCTAAAAGTATCGACTTGTTAGTATTAGTTTAATTTTTGTGGGGTGAGGAAACATATTTTACTGGTTATGCTAGAGTGGACAATATTGGCTTAAATATAAATGCCGTTTGTTAACAAGATTAAAAGGGCCTAATGTAAAATGCAACCTTAATCTAAAGCTTACAACTGCCGCTTCTGGTGGTCATAAGTCAGTGTAACCCACGACCTGAATACTTCTAGCCCTATTACAAAACACACAATGCAGTGTAAATGTCCTGAATCCAAATCAGCACACTCAAACTAACACTAACCTATAATCATATATTTATCAATGAGGTTACCTGTTTAACAGTTCACAAAATATATTTGCAGTACAATACCATTGTTAATATAGATGCTCTTTAGAGTCTTTATTCTTTTTCAGTATTATTTGCAAGAAAAAAATCTTTATTCGTAGTAGTGGTTGTTATTGTTCATAATAACAAGTTTTATTTTAGTTAATGTCACTCAATATACGAAAAAAACTTTCACAATTCTGAGAAACCTTTCATGGGTGTCTTGAATATTTAAAAAATTAATGTATGAAGTTAGTAAAAAATAACTTAGAGTGTATTTTATTTAAAGAATATACTTTGTACGACTTTGAATAAACAGGAAGTAATTTGACTTTTAAGTTCTCATACACTGTAACGAGAAAAACTTTTAGCTAGGGGTGGGAACATTCGTATTTGTTATACAATATCAACATCCAAAACATAAAGCTGCTTTAAGTTGCGGTTCTTAAGAGGGGGCTAAAGGGTCAGTCCTGGCGGACGTTGTTGAAACTACCTGAATACGTTTACAAGCGTGCTGAGAACGAGAAACAATATCTAGTATTTGGTGTAAAACACTTTGGATAAAGATACGCTGCTGCAATTCAGCATGTGTGAGGCCTAACGTTTAGGTAGATGATGGCGAGGAAGGAGATTTGGCCGCGGAAAGTAGGCCTTTTAATTAGGAGGGGGCTAAATGTCTCCTCTCAAAACGTCATGCAGTGCTTCGCCTGCTCCAAGTTTCCGAGTTTATTTTAAGTCCGATAAAAGTGGGATTGGTTTTAAATGAAAGATAAAGAATTGGGCTATTTGGCTAACTTTTTGATTTTTTGATATTTTTAGTCCACATCAAGTTATAATGGATCAAAGTTTATCGGATCCCTTATAGTTTCATATGGATTAAAATTTGAAAAAATCAAAAAGTTAGCCAAATGGCCCAAGTCTTTATCTTTCATTTAAAACCAATCCTACTTTTATCGGACTTAAAGTAAACTCGGAAACTTGGAGCAGGCGAAGCACTACACGATGAAAATTTGGTCCCAGTGAGCCCCGATACTGACATCCTCCAGCGGCAGCCGCTGAAACTCACGTTCGCGCATGAATACGATCTACTTCCAACAGCTAATTGTAATTTAAAATGAATTTACAACTGTCACATGTTCATTATGTTGTTTATTGTTTTAATTTTGTTTTAATTTTTTTAAATTTTGTTCTCTTCAACCTTATAAATTTTAATTACGGTAATTAAATATAACCATTAAATTTATATTTTTTTATTTGAATTGAAAAATATAATACTGTCAATGGCTCAAAAAAAAAAAAAAACAAAAAACAAACAAACAAAAAAAAAAACAAATTCATGGTTTAAGGAAGCAAAAACATCGCAGAGGAGAATTTCTTACGAAATGGACAATACTTCAATCTTGCCAGGTATACCACGACATAAATGTAAATATTATATACCGTAATTATTTTAAAAAGTATGTTCTTATAGTATTACAAAATATTCTGACGTCTTTATGGTAATATTTTGAAATAATACAATATTCTTTTATAGCTTATTTAAAACTAATAATAAGTTGTATGCAAATTAAAGTACTGTAGGCAATCTGTGCGATCAAATGATTTTAAAGGGTTCTCTAATAATTTAAAATACTAATTATTTAAATAATATGTATATATATGTTAAAAACGCAAAAGGGAAAAGGAAAGTTACGTTGTTTTAAGCAATATCAACTATTACTATTATAAAATTTATAATAGTTGTTGTCACATAGAAAACTATGCATATATAATTGCGTCTAAAAATTAATATAAAAATAAATTTCATTTTAAATATAAATTAATTCTATACAACTTACGTTTTTGAAAGTGCCCTTTGTAACTAGGGAGGATACGGTTAGTAAATTGGAAAAAGGCACTTTCAAAAACGTTCGTTGTATAGAATTAATTTATATTTAAATTGAAATTTATTTTTATATTCATTTTTAGACACAATAATATATGGATAGTTTTCTATGTGACAACAACTATTTAAGTGTATTATATTAACAGAAGGAAGCAACTTTGCAAAATTTTGACGAATCAAAATCACTCCAAACACCTTCGTGCACATTTGAGGAACCTGAAGAAAAATCTGCATTTTCAGTGCCAACAAAAAATTTCCATAGTTTATGTGGAAGAAGATTATTTAGTATAAATCCATCAAAGCAGACTTGGAAAGTCAGAGAATTTATAATACAGTGTTTTGTTTTATTTTACTATAAACAGAATTGGTAAAATTATTTATGTTTTCTGTCATAGGAGTGTTTCAAGCTTATATTATATCCCTCCCTTCTGAATGTATGCTACACTTTAATTTTAATCAGGCAACATTAATATGGATGATATATAAAGCTATTTATTTCCCATTAGGCCTATAATAAAACTACTAGTCTTTATAGCAGTCCCAGCTTCGCCGGCGGTTGTGATTTACTTTAAAATGCAAATAATATTCTTCCATACGAATTCTATTTAAACTTTAAAGTTCTGTGGGGCGGAGTCCCAAAGGAACTTTGCAAAACCATTTCTTAGTGAGCACCTATGATGAGCGCAAAGAGGAACGTGTATGAAAAATTACAACCCAGTCAGCAATAGAGTTTTGAAGATTTGTGTTCCCATGATTTATTTTAAAGCCGTTGCCCAATTTTCTTTACAATACCAACCTGAAGAATTTTTTGCTCTTCAAATGAGCTAGTTTGCTACGTTCACTCGCAACAATGAACATATGCACTTAATTTAAAATAAATAATTTGGGATAATACTGGTTTAAAAACGGGCAATAGACGGCTTTTGTTTTTATCCTTCTTCTCATTTTGAGGTTCATAATGTTAATAGCTTTTAATAATTTTAATTTTATTTTCAGTAATTTTATAAACTAAATTTTATGGTTTTTGGACATAAAATAATATTTCTTCACTATATTGTTACTTCTTTTGAAGACTAAAATGCGTGAACGTAATTTATATTCAGAATTCATTACGATAATATAATAAGTTTAGCATAAAGAGGTCATTTCAGTTTGAAATACAACTTAAACAAGAGCAAAGGCGTTCAGTTAAACTTATGAAATAGAAATGTGTATTTGATTGTTTTATACATAAAGCATCACACTCGACGATCAGTCATACCCACCTTAAAAATAATCACTTAAAGTGCGTTTGTGTTTCAAGCAACTATCTGAAGTATTTCAAAAATACAATTTTTATTTTTAATCGTGTAATAAAATGGAGTAAATAAATGGAATGTAATGTGGTCGTATGCTAATTTGTTTCGACATTTCAATAAAATTAAATAATTTAAAAACCATTTAGCACGTGACAACAACACATTGAGTGATCCTCAGAGGTGGGGCAGTAGGCCTACACGTAACTAAAACGTAATAACTAACACATATGATAACATTTTTCAGCTAAAACAATTAACTGGAGTAGAACAACAAAGTTGTAGACTGTTTTAGTCCCACTATTTTACAAATTTGAATCCAGTAGTGAAGTATGTCAGAGGCCAAGATATTACTTGTTATCTGTACACGGAAGGAGAAGATAGGTAAAGGAGGACTAGAGCGACACGGGCAAACGTGAAGGGAGGTAGTGGCGGCGGTTGTCGAACTACATCCCTCCGCCAGCCGCGTCACAACTCAGTTGACTGGAATGGAACGAACTGTGCTCCGGTAGTTTCAGCAACGTCCGCCAGGACTGACCCTTTAGCCCCCTCTTAAAAAAGAGAGTTAGTTCATGCATGAGGTGCGATAGAGTCAATGCGGGGAAGGATCGACTCAGCTGTTTGTGGTGCAGCTCCTTGTCGATCGCCAAATAACTGAAATGAAACGTTCAAAGTGAGTAGTGTGTTTAGGTTACTTCTGGACCGGAAGTCGTGCCATCTGCCCGAGCAGCTGCTCGAGCAGATGGCGTCAGATGCTGGGGTGCAGATGGCGAGAGCATATGGCGTCTATTTGAAGTAGAATTGGGCATGAATTAAGAGTTAATTTAAAACTGAAATTTAACAGTTATAACTGGGGCTTGGAAAGTATGTCAAGGTCATCCAGAGTAAGTTTTAAAAAAGCCTATCCAACTATCACCAGAAATAGTTTTAAGTTGAAGTATTTGGTGATAGCGGGATAATTGATTCGTGCCATGGGAGAGGTGTTTCTCGTTTGAAAGTTGGCGATCGAATGAGAAGCGCCGCCTAGGGAGAGGGCTTATAAAATGGCAACCTTCCCCCCACCACCCCTTCCCCCACTCCTTTAGACCAATAACCGGTCGCCGACTCTATGTGGTGAAACTGAACTAGACATGGCGGCCGCCATGGATAATTCTAACCTCAAATCTTAGCTCAGCTGAACAGAATAGAGAAGGATGAAGTAGGAATTGTGGTTAGAGCACTTATATAAGGAATAGTGGGGGTAAAATAAAAAAAACTTGCTGAACACAGTCGATAGGTGTAACAAGTTCAAAATTGTTGAAGTGTAACATAGAATGCAAAATGTTGTAAATAACACTATCATCAACATTAACCTGCGAAGTCTTTGAAGAGTATAATGGGTTAAAACTGTACTTCTTCCTAACTCTATTTAAATTAGTTCTACACTTTGAAATTGAAGGTTTAGAAGTATTTCGTAATATGTGTTGTGTTCGCAAAAGCTTTAACTTTAAACATTGTGCAACCATCATAACTGATGTGTTACATTTAGAAGTTAAAAGAAGACTGAGATATAAAATGAAGTGTAAAATAAATTGAAACAGAACACTATAGTAGTAATATTTGAGGTTAGAATAACTAGACTCATTTAATGAAGTGGCTAGGAAGCCACATGCTGATGAATGGTAAATTGCATGTTAGAAGTAACGAAGTAGTCATAAAGTAAACTAATGAGAGGTGATGACTGTGTGGATGGAGGCAATGAATGTTCGCGGCGCGATAAACTATCCCCCTTTTATAGAGGCAGTAATAACCCAAGCCAAATGCCGGCAGATGCCGACCAACTATCTGGTTTTATAGCGGCAATTACCTCCGGGCAGCTGCCGGACAAATGGTAAGAGAGTAGGGGGTTTTGGGGCAGTGACCGGAAAGGTCAATGACCCCCCCCGGTCACCCGGTCATCGTCGGTCGCCGACTCTATGTGGTAAAACTGAACTAAACATGGCAGCTGCCATGGATAATTCTAACCTCAAACCTGCTGCGCATGCAACGAGTTCTCCGGATCGGAATAGTGACTATGCTATTGCGCATGCGCCTAGTCCTGTATTACTCACTTTAGCGCTACTGCACATGGATAATTCTAACCTCAAACCTTGTTTTGCGTTGCTGTGCATATGCTGCTCCCCACTCCTTCGCCTTCCTTTTACACTGCTGCGAATTGACTGGATTGAACACTGTACTGGAGTGAAACAACTTCCCCCACCATTTGAGAACCCGAGGAGCGATACGAGCCCGATCTTCGCGTCAGTCGTCAACAAACTTTCATAGCGAAAGGTTGTTGGCGACTCAGCAAGAGGTTTCAAATATATAGTAGGTCTATATATATATTTGAACTTCTTATACTACGTTGCGTTTTTTAATGCAATGTGGTATGTGTGTGTGTGTGTGTGTGTGTGTTTAGTTGTATTTAATTTAAGAAATAAATTGCGCATTGCGATGTTAGTTTTAAGTTTGGTTTAGCATTAAGATGTATTAATTTTTAAGAGGTTTTTAGCATTAAGGTGTATTAATTTTTAAGAGGTTTTTAGCATTAAGGTGTATTAATTTTAAGAATAATGATGGTATTTGGTTGTGTTGAATTATTTGGTTTTTTAATAATGATGTGTTGTTAGTTTTAAGTGTTGCTAATACTAATTAAATGTTGTTTTGCCTTACAGCTAGATGTTAGGGGTAGATTAAATGTAAATTCAGAGTTCGGTTGAACTTCACTTAGAAGGGGTGGGACATCCGCAAAATGCGGACTAGGTTTTTGCATTTTGTTTAGGAATATAATGGGTGGATTAGTTTGGGTGGGGTTAGAGTTGCGTTTCTGCATTAACTGTTCAGTTTCCCTGAAATTATGGTTACGCTTTGATGCGGACGGGAAGTTACGCTTTGATGCGGACGGCCCAGGGACCTCCCTTGCAGAACGTAACTAGTGGGTTGGGAGTGGAACCGTTAGGCAAACAGGGTGGTGGGAACAGTATTACTGTTCCCATCACCTTGGATCATTATAATCTTGAATGACCTTGACCCACTTTTGGAAGGGTCAATGACCCCCCCCTCCCCCCTTCCCCCTCCCCCCCACTCCCCCCCCGAAAAAATGGAGTCGATCCCCCCCCTCCCCCCCCGAAAAATGGAGTCGATTCCCCCCCCCTTCTCCCACTCCTACCCCCACTCCTTCCCCCACTACTCCGGGTGAACGACCGGTCATGACCTGAAAAATTAAAATGGCTATAACTTGATAATGGATTGACGGATTTGGACAAGCGATACATCAATGAAAAAGTCTATGTAAGACAAACATTTTGTAAAAGAAGAATTTGGTTATTTTATTTTAGTCAAAAGTTATGCGAATTATTTTAAATAAATACCTTCTCTTTCCCCTTTTCCCCACCTCCCAGGTCAATAATCAGTCTCGGCAGCTGCTACCCCTCTCATTTGCATATTGTTATAAAAGACGCACCGACTGCGGCTAACATTTCATTCTGATTCCAGACGTTACGCTGCGAACTTGAGCCACAACCATGTCATCTCTGCCAACTACAACTTCTACTTTAACTTCTACTTCTACTTCAACTTCTACTAACGGCTGTTACTGCACTAAGAAAACTCTTCGTCTGAAAAATCCTCCTGACTGGTACAAGAGCAACTTGGATCCCAACCTTCAACTTCTGGAGCTATTCTTCCGCCAACCAACACTTCTAGACTCGCAGTATTTTTTCACCACCTTCACCTCGCCTTCAAACGACACCGCACCACCATCAACTATGATGCCGCCACCGCAGAAGCCAGTTCCCCTTCTTAATACCCCTTCAATTGAAACTATTGTTCATCGCCTTAGTACACCCATCATCCCACTATCACCATTGCCTCCTACCCCACCACTTACTATGCCTGAAGACCACACATATCATAAAACTAAATCCACTAAGCCTACTCCCAAACCTGCTCCTAAGCCTGCTCCTTCAGAGCAATTTCAATTATTACAAGAAGAGCGTCGTAGGGCATTTAGCCGTCCACTACTTGCCCTGAAGTGCTCACTAGGGGAATAAGAAAGGATCAGCTTGTGGTAGGAAATGTGTTAAAAACGAAAGTTTTTGCCATGTACATGTCGTAAAACACCTTTCTGAACCACAACTGACAGAAACCCCCACTATTGAATACCAATCCAAAATTATTGGTGTGAAAGGAAATAGGCTTAAGAGAGGTTGTGTTTATTTTTTTGAAAGTGTTATTGACAATGAACACATTTTGGCAAGTTGTAACGGCGAAAAATATAATATTAAAGTAATTGAATCCTTGCGCAAAGAGAAATCTGTTATGAGTTAGACTCTAAAGACTATCTCCTCAGACACAAAGTGGACGGTATTACAAGGTGGGGCGTAGAAAGTAAATTCACATAGTTTTTTTCCAAATTGTTGTTTAAAAAATAATGGGGAAAAACACAATGCGTTATAGCGTTGTGTTTTTCCCCCATTATTTTTTAACACTCTAAGTCTCGTGACCTACTAACCTACTTCCATCCGAGTAGTAAGAAAAGTACTTCCCCCACTCCTTTGGGTTGATGACCGGTCAAGGTCAGCTCTTACCCCTCATTTGCATACTGTTATAAAAGCGGAGCGAGCGTTGGTCACTCATTCATTTTGCTTCTACATGCCGCTCTTGTTGTTTCGTTTCTGCTGTTTACAATATTACCTGCTTCAAAATGCCTCCTCATGTGAATGACCATCTTAATTCTTCCGAAATTTACGATGTTTTTCTACAACCTGAAGACATTTTAAATAATGATAGTGAGAGTGAGGACGATGATGATTATACTGTTGAACTTAGTGAAGAACGTAAGGTTATAGCAATTGATCCACAATTTCCATTTGATACAATAGAAAAGTTTATAGCCGAAGCTAATAAATGGTTAAATTTAGGATGTTATGTACGAATTGACTCTTTTATATTGTATGGTGATAGTCATTCTTTCCTTGTCACACCAAATGACATAGACCGCATGTTGCAGTGGGCACAATCTATGATGGAGTGCTACGAACAAGGTGTGGACACTGGCGGCTATTTTCTTGCACAACTAGTGTAATAACAAATTACCCTTCCCCCACGTAGTGAAGAAGGAAAAGAAATATTAGGAATCTAATTATAATACTTCCTTCCACATATAAAGAAGAGGGGGAAAGGAGTGGGGATTATAAAGTGGTGGGGGAATGTGTATAAATGCAGGTTGTTTCAAGAGACTTTTATTATTATTGTGGCTTTAGCAGAAACAACATGGAGTTTAAATCTTCAGCAAAAATAAGGAATAATATAATAAAGAAAGAAATTCGCAAGAAAGAAAAGATTGAACTTATAAAATTACAACTTATAATACCTTCCATTGAAATTGGATGTAGCAAAATAAAGACTTTGGTGAAAACTAACGAATATTTGTTACAATTGCTAAAAACAATCGAAGAGTTGAAGAGCAAGAATGGACATTCTACATAGTAAAATTTGAACATTTTAATATAAATAAGTAAACCCAAAAAAGTAGATATAGAATAGAGAGCAAGGAATAGATCACTTTGTGGTAATGGACTAACATGCCACTTAGTGCTCTATTCCTCGTTCTCGCGTTAAATTGGATTACCTTGACCTATTTGTTTGACTGTTAGAATTTGGTTAACACTGTTGAATTTCAGTTTGAAACTAACGTTTATTTTTGTTCAACTGTTAGAGTTTTTTAACACTGTCGAACTTTAGTTTTGAACTAACTTTTAATTTATGCGAATTTTTAGTTCAACTCTAGTTAATTTATGCGCAAATTTAGTTCAACCAAGTGCCTGTGCTCTAGCCATTTCCACTCCAACATTTGTTCTTTTAACATCTGTCCCATAACATCTGTCCTAACAGATGTTAAAAGAAAGTTTGTTAAAGTTTGAATATAAAGAAGTATATACTAAAACTCCAATGGGAATAAAGAACACGAATGAACAATTAGTTTGTAGAAGGTTAATATTTTGTTGAAAATGTTTGATTTCCTAGGATAGTGAAGAGGATGAAATAGTGGTGGGGGAACCATTATAATAGGAGGAACGTGAGAGCCCACTTCATTTCTTGGTGAAATTTCGAAGAGAAAACATCTCAACATGTATCGTTGCGATAAATGTTCGGAATCTTTTCACGATGAAATTCTATTAGACTGTCATAAAGAACTAATTCACAACAACCCAGAAGAAAAACAAGAACAACAAGAAGAACAAGAACAACAAGAAGAACAAGAAGAACAAGAAGAACAATATGAAATAACAGCAACATCTTCAACTACTTTACCAAATCTACAAGTATTTGCATTACCTGGTAAAGTAGTAATGCATCATAAGATTCAAAATGAAAACTTGAAGCTAGAGGAATTTATTAGAGAAGCAAAACCAATTGTAAGTAAAACTTTAAAAGAAGAATTAAAAAGATTGAACTTTCTTAAATTTGGTTTACTACTAGAAGCTATGTTTATAAATGTACAAGAAGAATTATCACCAAGAGGATTCATAACAAAAAACCGAACCATTATGGAAAGTTCAAACATTGATTCAATAGTAGAAAACTGTATAGAAGAAATATTAACAAAAATTCAGGAACACGAAGGAAGAGGATCCGGATGGAGTCTTACAAGTATTGAAGTATTAGATATAAGAGTTCACAAACATGGATATGGACTAATGGGATCAAGTTACATTCCTCTGCCAAAAAGAATTGAAGATACAAAATCTTGTATTAATGTTTAAAATGAAGACAATGAATGTTTTCGTTATGCAATGACAACTAAATTTGTACCACATCATGCGAATAGACCTGACCAAGAATATGAAAATCAAAGATTTAGATACAATTTTCAAGGAATCACTTATCCTGTATCACTGAAAGATATATCAAAATTTGAGAAGAAAAATCCCGGTACGTCTATCAATGTTTTTGCATTAGATAGTTCAAACAAAGTGTATCCTTTACGTATTGCAAAAGAAGAGCTACCAGATCATACGGATTTACTACTACTAACGCGAGGAGATGTGTCTCACTATGTGTACATAAAGCAATTTGATCGTCTTGTTAACAAGCAACTTTCAAAAAATCGAAACAAAAAGATAATTTGCAAGAGATGTTTTAATTTTCAACGAGAAGGAAGAAAAGGAAGAGAATGGTTACAAGAGCACAAAAGACTATGTAACAATAATTATGAAGCAAAGATTAATTTACCTGCGGAAAACAGAGCATTCGTTAAATTTGAAAAGGTTCATTATCAATACCGTATCCCTTTCGTTGTGTATGCGGACTTTGAATCAACACTTGTTCCTGTTGAAGATGAAAATTGTGAAGCTAGAAAAAGTGTTAAGTATCAAATGCACAAACCAAACAGTTTTTGTTTAATGGTGAAATCGACATTATCAGAAGAACATTTAAACAGATATGGATTAACTTCAGAACCTCTAGTATATCGTGGTGAAAATGTAGAAAAAATATTTCTTGATCACTTATATTCAATAGCTGGAAATGTACAAAGATTATATACAAATATTGTACCAATGAAAACGATGGAGGAAGAAGAAGAAATTCAACATGAAAATGCAACTCGATGTTTCTTGTGCAAAAATGATTTTACTATTGAGAATTATAAAGTTAAAGATCACGATCACCTCACTGGTTATTACAGGGGTGCTGCTTGTAATAAATGCAACTTGAGCTATCGTTTACCACTATTTATTCCTGTGGTTCTGCATAACCTCAGTGGGTACGATGCTCATTTCATAATACCCGAATTAGGAAGAGACGATGGTAAAATTGATGTATTAGCTGAAACTTCAGAGAAGTTCATCAGTTTTTCCAAAGAAGTTGGAAACATGAAATTAAGATTCTTAGACTCCTACAGATTTATGCCGTCGAGTTTGTCCAAACTTTCAGAAAATTTAAGGAAACAAGATTTCATCGAAACAAAGAAGATTGTAAATAACGACAAACTGGATTTGGTACTTCGGAAAGGTGTGTTTCCATATGATTACATAGACAGTTTAGAAAAATTTAATGAAAAATCACTTCCGGCTAAAGAAGAATTTAAAAGTAAACTTTACGACATGGACATATCTCAAGAGGACTATGATCATGCATGTAAAGTATGGAACGAATTAGGATTTAGAACATTAGGAGAATATTCAGATTTTTATGTTAAATTAGATGTAACTTTATTATGTGATATAATGGAAGAATTTAGAAATACGTGTTTTGCAGCTTATGGATTCGACCCTCTTCATTCGTACACTTCACCTGGATTAGCATGGCAAGCCATGTTGAAAGAAACAAATTGTAAAATACAACTTCTTACTGATATAGATATGGTTTTAATGTTAGAGTCAGGAGTTCGAGGGGGATTGACGCAAAGCGTTACACGACATTTTAAGGCGAACAACAAGTATCTGCCCGATTATGATGCATCAAAACCAACAACATTCCTGGGTTATTTTGATGCAAATAACTTATACGGATGGGCAATGTCAAATCCCCTTCCATATGATAATTTTAAATGGATAGATCCAGAATCGATTGGAAACATAATGGATATACCGAAGCATTTTGAAACTGGTTACATTTTTGATGTGGATTTTGAATATCCTGAACATCTTCATGATCAACATTATGATTTACCACTTCTTCCGAAGACTGAAATTTCCCCTACTGGAAGATGGCCAAAATTATTGATGACTTTAACCGACAAGTCTCGATATGTTGGACACTACTGGATGATACAACAGGCTTTAGACTTAGGACTGAGAATTACAAAAATTAATCGAGTACTACAATTTTCTCAATCTTGTTGGTTAAAACCTTACATCGACAACAACACAAGAAGAAGAGCCGCCGCTACATCAAGTTTTCAAAAAGATTTTTTCAAATTAATGAACAACGCAATATTTGGCAAGACTTTGGAAAACAAAAGAAAACATAAGGATATCAAATTGGTAACTGATCCAGTAAAATTACAGAAATTAGTGCAACAACCAAACTTTGGTTCATCTGTAATTATTAATGAAAATCTAGTTGTTATTTCCATGAACAAGAAGTCAGTTGAAATGGATCGTCCTTTGTATCTTGGAATGTCAATCTTGGATATTTCAAAAACACATATGTATGAGTTTCATTATAAGAAGATGGTTAACTATTATGGAAGAGAGAACATTGGTATTGCATATATGGATACGGATGCACTCATTTACTGGATTAAAACAAATGACATGTATGAAGATCTACGCACCTTTATATATAAAGATGATTTCGACTTTTCCGATTATCCTAAGGATCATCCAAATTACGACTACGACAAAAACAAGAAAGTATTGGGAAAATTTAAAGATGAAACAAATGGTGTGCCGATGATGGAAATTGTAGCATTAATGTCCAAACTGTATTCATTTCAACTGTACATAAATAAAAGGAATGAACATCAAGTCACAAAAAAAGCCAAAGGAATAAAAATTCTTTCCTGAAGAAGAATGTACAGTTTGAACATTATAAAAGATGTTTGTTTGAAAATGTTGAAACAACTGCAACGTTCAACACTATTAGAAGTTATAATCATCAACTTTTTAGTGTCAAACAAACAAAGTGGGCATTAAGCTACAAAGATGACAAGCGCCATATTTTAGAAGATAAAATTAATACTTTACCATTCGGCCACTACTCCCTGAACCCTATCGACCAGTAAACCTATTCTTCGTCCTCTACCTTCTTCCTTTTTCCTTTCCGTAAAGAAGAGGGGACATGGCAAGCCCAATGCCATGTTCCCTCTTTTTTACACTAATATGAAATGGCCTTGACCTATATTCAAAATATATAAATGAGATTAAACTATTCTATGCATTAGTATTTTTACAAGCGGTGTACAAGCAACATCTGAAGATGGAAAGTGTGAAGGACAAGATTGTAAATGAACTACATAAACCAGCAAGAAGAAGATTTCCAAGAAGAAGTACAATCATTAAAGGAATGAATGATCTTTATCAAGCTGATCTCATTGAAATGATACCGCACAGTAAATTAAACAAAGGATTTAAATATATTTTAACAATTATAGACTGTTTTACTAAAATAGCTGACGCTTTACCATTGAAGGATAAGACTGGTAAAAGTGTTACAAAAGCTATGGAAACCACAATACAAAGAAATAAATTTAAAATTAAACATCTACAGACCGATGATGGAAAAGAATATTTTAATAAAGACTTTAGAGCTTTGATGAAGAAATATCAAATAAATCATTATTCTACAAATTCTGAAGTTAAAGCTTCAATAATTGAAAGATTCAATAGAACATTAAAAGGTGCCATGTATAAACAATTTTCAAAACGAGGATCATACGTGTGGTATGACATATTACCACAACTTATAAAACAGTATAACAACAAATATCATCGTACCATTGGAATGAAACCTATCCAGGTAAACAGTGCTAATGCGAAAATTGTATTACAACGCATTAAAAATAATACAACACCGAAATTGGAAAAATTGCAACCAAAGAAGTTCATGGTCAACGATAAAGTTCGTATAAGCAAATACAAAGGTGTATTTAGTAAAAGATATGTACCAAATTGGACTAATGAAGTATTTACAATTTATAAAGTGCAACCAACTATACCTGAAACCTATTTATTAAAGGATAACAAGGGTGAATTACTTCAAGGTGGATTCTACGGACACGAATTGTTGAAATCAACAGTTGGTGATGTATATCTTGTCGAGAAGATTTTACAAAGGAAAAAGGATATGGTTAAAGTCCGGTGGTTAGGGTTTGATAAAAGTGAAGACTCTTGGATTCCTTCAAAAGACTTAGTATAGTTGTTTAATAGCTCATTGTGTGTTTAACCTTTATACAAGATGGAGATTGTACAACAAAAAGACCGATTTAATATCAATAACATTGATGAATTGACAGTTGACAATGATAAGTTAAATCATGGAAAACATGGTGAATTACTACCAAATACGATAAGATGTCTAATAACTGGTCCTTCAAATTGTGGAAAAACTAATGTTGTTTTTAACCTTATAACAAATCCTAAAGGATTGCGTTTTAATAATATATACATTTTTTCAAAATCATTGCAACAACCAAAATATCAATTATTGGATAAAGTACTTGCAAGTGTACCTGAAGTGAATTTTTACAAGTTTAATGCCAGTGAAACAATTATGCAACCAAATGAAGCAAAACCATTTTCTATTTTTATATTTGACGATGTTTCTTGTGAAAATCATGACACAATAAAGAATTATTTTGCTATGGGAAGACATCATAATATTGATAGCATTTACATCGGTCAAACATACAGTAAAATTCCAAAACAACTTATAAGAGACAATGCAAATATGTTGATCATCTTCAAGCAAGATGAAACAAATTTAAAGCATATATATAATGATCATGTAAATGCGGATATGTCATTTGAAAAATTTAAAGAGATGTGTGGCAAAGCTTGGAATGAGAAATATAGCTTTCTCGTTATTATGAAGGAAGAAGATATTAAAAATGGTAGATATCGTATAGGGTTGGATAAATTTGTATTTATGCGTTGAACTACCGATGCTACATCTAGTTACACGTTGAACTTCACAGTGTAAACATGGTGAATCAAGAAAAACTATTGAAAGAAATAAAATCACTCAGTGATTCTATTAGGATGAAGAATCGTGCATTGAGGATGGGTTTAAGTGAAAGAGAAGAATTTCTAGAGACTACATTTAAACCTATTACGGAACCTTTAAAACAGATATCAGAAACTATTGGTAAACCTCGTTATGAAGGAGATGTTTTACTACCAGTTTCTAAACAAGAAGTACAAGCATTAAAAAAAGAAGAAGATGATGATTCATATACAAGTGCTAGTGAGCAAGAAGAAACAAAAGAAGAAGAACCAATTGTTGAAAAGGAAGAAGAACAGCCAATACCTGAAGCTGAACAATCTATTCCAAATTTAACTCAATTGAGTAGCGATATATTACAACATGGACCTCTTGGAAGAAAATATATAATGAAAATGCTACATGACATGAAATCAAACCCAAATTTGAGTAGATCACATGTATACGGAGCAAGAATTGATGGGAATGAATTGAAGATCGGCGATTCAAAGCTTGAAATAACACAAGACGATTACATCATTATTGGTGAGCATAGATATAAAGGAACAAAAGGATTATATGAATTAATTTTTAAACACATACCACTAAGATATTCATCCAAAGATTTAAGTGTTTTTAAGGAGATTCTACAAAATACTAACGCTCATAAAAGAAACTACTCAAAGGATGCAATGATTAATCGTTCACGTGCAACAAAATATAACATCGTTATAAAAAAGTTGTTTCCTCCACGAAAATTGCCAACATTACGTACTGCACCAGCGGTGAGACAACCACTGAAAAGAAAATCTTTATCACTTATGGATTTATCACTTCTTGAACAACATGGTAAAAAGAGTAAAGGAGATACTTCAACATCTGGTAAAGGATTGATGAAAAATCTATACAATACAAATGTGATTTACTACAACGATATCAATAAATTGGTTGATAGAATGAGACTATTGCATGAAGCCATGGAAGCTGGTCATACAGGTTTAAATAATGAATGGGTAGCTCTGATTGACAAACTCAGGAATCGCGGCATAATTGTATAATCGTCCGCGGATATATAAGAGTTGCAGGCATATAATGTGTCAGTTCTAACATGAGCGTTGACAAGTTCGGACGTTACTCCGCGTTAGGAGTGCAAGTTGGAGAAAACAGAAAAAGAAGTGGATTACCGCAAACACCCGAAGGTGACTATAACATAAATAATAAACGTTTAAAGTTTGTTAAAGATCCAGAAGAAGATGGAGATGCAACAAATTTAAAAACAGTAAAGGAGGAAACATCTACAAGTTTAAAACTTGACAACAACCAACTGTATGATGCAAAATCTCACAGGGTTATTAATGTTGCAAAACCAGTCAACAATGGAGATGTTGTTAATAAAGGCTATTTGCTATCTGCGATGGATTACGCTTTACTGTTGCAAAAGACTAAAAGTGGAAAAATGTACAATGCTTTAAATTATAAAATAACTAATGTGGCAGACCCAACCGATAATACAGATACAATCAATAAGCGTTATTTGCACTCTGTAATACCAGAAAAGAAAAAGGATGGATTTTCCTTTTATAAATATACTATAAACGATATTGGATATCCTAAAGAAGAAAGTGATGGTGTTAATATAAAATATATTAAAGATAATTGTATTTTATATAATGATGCTGTTATTGATTGTCATGGAAAAGTGTTGTCCAATCTGAAAGATGGTTCAACTCCATCGGATGCTGCTACCGTGAAACAAATGAATGAAAGCTTAAAAAAAGAAACATCCACTTTTGTTAAACAAAATCGAGTAGTGCCAAAGAAAGGTGATGAGTTTATGCAAGGAAGTGAAAAGTTTACCTTACTACAACTACAAAATGACAAGTGGGATGGAAAAAATAAAAAATTGTCAAATATAAATTTAGGCACGGAAGAACATGATGCTGTTATTTTAAAACAAGTACCACAACTATCAGCTACTGGTGTTAACTTTATATGTGGAGGCAGACGATTAACCGAAGTTAAATCTGGTAAAGATGATCAGGATTGTGTTGTTGTAAAACAAACTATAGTTAGAGATAAAATAAATAACGTATATGATGGAAAAAATAGAAGAATATCTAACATATCGGCAGGAATAGCTCCGAATGATGTTGCTACTATTAATCAAGTTATAGCAACCTCTAATGACGATCCATCTGTGTATACATGTAATGGTAAACGTATCACAGATCTTGAGAATCCTACAGATTACAAAGATGCTACTAATGTGGAGTATGTAATGAACCTTATGGGTAATGTAATTATAGACATGCACAATCATATGCTTAGTAAACCGAATCACGGTAAAATCCAAGATGATCAAAGAGAACAATGGATTAAAGATGCAATTATCAATAAGTATTAGTAAAACTCGCCAATATATAAGTATTTAATATATAAAAAGTGTTCATTATCATAAAGTATTTCATGGAGTGAAGACGCTCGTTATATAAAACGGCATAATGAAGACCTCATCGTTCAGTCGTCGTCAAGACGTTGGCAAGAAAGGACGTGGTATAACATCAGCTGCATTATCCCTGCTCAGACGGATTCCAATTGGTGCTGTTGTGAATCGAGCGATAGACGCTTTACCATACGAATTACATCTGCCCGGAGGTTATCAATATTGTGGACCTGGAACTAAGTTGGCAAAACGTTTAGCAAGAGGAGATCCTGGAATTAATAAATTAGATCAAGCTTGCAAAGAACATGATATATTATATTCAAAGTATAAAGATTCAACAAATAGATCAATAGCAGATAAAATTCTAGCGGAAAAAGCTTGGCAAAGAGTAAAATCAAGTGACGCAAGTATTGCAGAAAAAGCATCGGCTTGGGCAGTAACTACAGCCATGAAGACAAAAGCAAAGTTAGGTGGTGGAAGACGTCGCAGAGGAAGACCTGCAAAGAGAGGCGCTCCCAAAAGAGGTGGAAACATTAAAAAAGGACGTCGTAGAACTCATAAGGCAAGTGTAAAGAAGACTTCTGTTTGGCAAATGGTAAAAAACGGAGCAGGTTTATACCTAAGACCATACCGTGTGTACTAAATAAGAAGAATCAATTGATAATTCCGAATAAAGCCTTAACAAATCATCAGTTAAATGATTATGTAAAATGTTTGAAAATACCATTCTTTCGAGGAGTTTTTATGAAAGATGCATTACCAACTAAAATATGGAAAAATGAAACTGGAATCGTAAATTTGGATTCCACCTATGGTCCAGGCACTCATTGGGTATGCTATAAAAAAACTCGGACAAACCATTTACTACTTTGACAGTTTTGGCAATCTACCACCGCCAAAAGAACTGCAACATTATTTTCGAAACTCCAAAAACATTTTTTACAATTACAAAAGAGAACAACCTAACAATACTGAAATATGTGGGCATTTATGTTTGGAGTTTCTAGCGAAGAGTGTCAGTCAGCTTTAAGATGTCATCGTATACAGTGTCACTGAGTGGAAATTCATCCACATTGAAAAGTACGCTGTTCCCAGCATTGCGTCTATCCAAGGAAAGATTATGGGAAGCGGCATTACTTGATTTGACTACCTACAACTCAATTCCCAATGTTACGGAAGGAAAGAACAATTTACTACATTATTATGAAACTAAGGATGCTTCAGGAAAATACTCAGAATTGAAAATAATTACATTTCCTACTGGAGCATATGAAATTGATGACATAAACCAATTATTACAGAAACAACTTGGAGAAGACAATATCACCGTTAAAGGAAACAACAATACTTTAAAAGCAGAAATAACTTCCAAATATTATATTGATGTTGGCTTGGAAAACTCTATTGGCAGTTTACTTGGATTTACAGATACCAAAAAGAAAATCTTAACTCCTGGAACTACTCATTCAGGTGATTCAACTGTAACAATATTGAAAGTAAATAGTATCGATGTCACGTGCAACATTATACACGGATCGTATAGAGATGGAGTTAATCAACATATTTTACATACATTTTATCCAACAGTAGCTCCCGGTTTTAAAATTGTTGAGAAGCCACAAAACTTGATATACCTACCGTTAAACACCAGTTTCATTTCAGACATCGTACTGAACATATTGGATCAAGACGGTCATAGTGTTGACTTTAGAGGAGAAACAATTACTATACGGATACACATTAGAGCAGCAACATAAAAGTCAACATGGGATTATCATTTAAACCACAACAGAAGAGTCGGGAGCTCAGTAGCTCCTCGACATTGGAAGAGTTAACATCGGACAACATTCGTTTTCTACAGAAGATTGGATTGAAACTTAACAGCGATGGATATCCTGGATATATCTCAAGGACCAACATTCGACGAAACACTATTGGAGAAGGAATATCACACGCACAACCCTTACACTTCATCAAAATTAAACAATAACGATGAAATAAGGATTCCCATTCAACAACAAGATATTTACACGTTACCATGTGAAAGTTACTTGTACATCGAAGGACGGGTATTAAAATTGGATGGAAAAACTGCTTCAACAGTTCCTTTTATAAATAACCCAATGGCATATCTTTTTGATGAAATAAGATATGAAATATCAGGGGTGACGGTTGATTCAACAAAAAAGGTTGGTTTAACAACGACATTGAAAGGATTAACATCATTAACACCGCATGAGAAGAATTCAATAGTCACCGCCGGATGGGTTGCCCCCGATAAAGACACTATAACACCAGCTTCCAACGGTCACTTTGATTTTCATGTACCTTTACGATTGCTTTTGGGATTCGCTGAAGATTACAAACGGGTAATAATAAATGTCAAACAAGAATTAGTATTACTCAGATCTTCAACTAATAAGGACTTAATACTTGCAGACCCTGCAACTACGGAAGATAAACTGGAATGGCAACTACAGTTGGATAAAGTTGTTTGGAGAGTACCTCATGTAAGATTGGCCGATGAACATAGAATCCTATTATTGAGAAAGTTAAAATCTGACCGTGATATTGTGATGCCATTCCGAAGTTGGGAATTTCATGAATACCCTACACTACCTCAGACAGAACGACAAACATGGACCGTCAAGACATCAACTTACTTGGAACGAGCAAGGTACATAATACTCGGTTTTCAAACTAAGCGAAAAGATGTTATCACTGCAAATGCTGGTCAATTTGATCACTGTAAAATAAAGAATTGTAAAGTTTTCCTAAACTCTCAATTCTTTCCCTATGACAATTTGAATGTCATGTTCAGCAAAAAACGTTTTTCCATTTTATACGATATGTATGCAAGATTTCAATCGTCATATTATGGAAAGACTAATACACCACTATTATCACCTGACCAGTATTATTCCAAGGCTCCAATAATTGTAATCGATTGTTCAAAACAAAATGAATCGGTAAAATCATCAAGTGTGGATATAAAAATTGAAATGGAATTTGAAGAACCAGTAGCGGATGGAACTTCGGCATACTGTCTAATTCTACATGATAAAATAGTTACTTACACACCGCTGACCGGAATTGTGAAGAATGTACTTTAAGAAGAATTGTACAACAACTGCAAATTTTTGAGGTTAGAATTATCTGCTTTAATTTTTGAGGTTAGAATTTCATTTGTAAAAGACAAGTTGAAAACAAACAATTATGTAATTGTATAAATTTCAAGGATTTTACGAAAAATATAAAAGCGAGAAAATAATTAGTAGAAACTTCATTCTATCTTCAACCGTCGTATGGGAAACATCATTCGCAAGATGAATTCTACTAACGGAGAAGAAAATACACCTCTAATGGATGATAATAGTTCAGATATAGAAAAACAAGTTGAACGAGAAACGGACGAGTTCCTAAAATTCAACAAACATAAGAAGAGAGAAGAAGAAAAAGCTGAAAAAGAAGTAAAAAGGAAGAAGGTTGAAGTTAACATTACAACCAATATTTTAACAGAAGTATTTCTTCGGATTATCTACCCAATTTCTTCATGCATGACAAAAAGTATATCAGTTGGAATTTTAAAATCAATGGATTATTCACCAATTGTTATTTTAAATCATGGAAACAAAATGGTTACTTTCAGTGAAACTACTTGGGAATCTCTCATGAAACATTTACATCTTTTGGAGTGCTATTTAAGTAACAACACATTTGGAAGAAGAACAAGATTAAGTTTATTGGAATCAAATATTGAAGTTGATATAGTAAAACATCGTGGAGGACAAATTGTTCGCTTCAGAGATTTAACTACACATAATGTTAAATTATATTTCACTAAAGAAGAATTTTACACTTTAAGTTGTACTACCGGTCCCGTCACCAGATATTTGAAACAACTAATATTTTCAAGTGCAATAATTAAAGACTATCTAATTGATACATTGGACAAAAAACCTTTTGTTCCAATTTTATACGGTCCCGTGGATACTTCAATCTTTAATAGAATACCTCAAGAAGTTGAAATGTGGAGACAATTAAACAACTATCACACCAATTTTAATATTGATGAAGTGGCACAAGAAGTGAAAGAAGAAGAACAATCCTGTCTGTTATAAACATCGGCTCATTCAATTTTTAAGTCAGTTGTTAGTAAGACTTCATCATGAATAAACGGGTTTCGTTTTCTAATGCGCCACATATAATGGAAGTTAAAAGAGGTATAATTGAATTTCAAGCTTTCCGAGGAAATGATGGTAATTTTATTATTAAAGAATTAGTAATCTTGGACATGAACACATCAGTAGTTTATCATTATTTGTTCAAACCTCCAGTACCATTTAATAGACTAACAACTAAAGCGAAAGTTACAAACAAATGGTTGAACAAACATTTTCACAACTTAAGATGGGATGAAGGTTTCATTAATTATAACAATTGGATACAATCATTTACAAGCAACGAAGTGATTAATGCAATAATTGATAAAGATTTCCAATGCTACTTCAACGAACTTTGTATTTCATCAAAAAGTTTTAAACATCGAAGGTCGCAGTGCGCTTTAAAGAATGCCTACCGCTTGAACAATTTCCTTCAACAAAGTGGTGGGTGTAGTGTCAGTAGTGGGGGTAGTGTCGATTATAAAAGCGAGAGCGCTACCATGACGCAGCATGAGTATTACTCTAACCTCCGAAGAGACAACATCTCCGACGGACATTCTTATTAACAAGAAGATTAACAACAACATCAAGATGGCATCACAGAACTTACTTCAAAGTTTAGTTGATCAGTTCAACGCTCATTCTAAATCATCAATTCTACCTACAAAGAAATGTTCTGAACTAAAAGAAGAAAAACACTACATCATTCATACGATTAAGAAAATGGAAACTTCAGTAGGTGATGCTATTAATTGCACATTGAGCGAGGCTCCATATACAGTTGGTGATGAACCAAAATTTCAGATCTTCCTACCAAGACGCTTTGTACAACTTCTTCAAAATGAAGATCTTCGTGTAGTTCAACCCGGCGCACTCTATTTGGTTTCGCACGGACCAAGTGGAAACAACTCAACTGAACTAACTATTCATGTAACACCTACTACTGATTAGTTTGTACATAACATTGTAACTATTTGTTTGTAATTGTTTTTCAATAAATATGATATAAAGAAAAAACAAAAAAAATTAAAAGAAGCAACATATTGTGATGTCTTTGTACATTACAATATGTTGCTTTTTTTAAAAATTCCACGGGATGACCTTGACCCACTTTTGTGTGATTATAAAAGCGAAAATCTACTTGTAAAATTCATCAGTCTACGACTACCTTTCGTACCGTACACATCTCGCTCACTCTATCGCTTAATATAAAAACTAAAAGATGTCTCTCAAAGTCAAGTGTGCATCTTATGATACCAACACCATTACAACTTTTGAACAACTCGAAGATTTAACCAACGAAATGCGAGTTTTACTTACCGGTGGTTATCACTTAACTGTTGATGTTAGTGCTACTAATACAAGGATGTTCACTAAAACAAAATATTGCGATGATGAAATATTTATTTCTACACAACCTACAACTTCTTCATCGCCAACTGGTCAACATAACATCAAGTTCCAAAAGTATTACCAATGTTGAATAACTTTTGACAGACAAAACTACAACTAAAGAATCACATGATCAATGTGAGTTAATAAAAAGGATGTGATACTTGTATAAATAATCATTTGCTTCTCAGCTCTCACCACGACAAGACCTATTTAAGAAAATGTTGTACAGAATGATGATTCAACTTGATGGAAAAATCTATGGAAAAGACTACAACACCGTTGAACAAATGACCCAAGATTTAGATGTATTAACTAAAGAAGGATATCAAGCTAAATTAATTTTAAAATTTCCTGAAGTACATCCATTATCAACAGAAGAACTTGTTGCTATGGCTAAGGCGGAGAGAGAGAAAAAGTCTGAAGAAAACAAAGAGAAACAAACTTCCTAAATTTTAATAATCCTTACACTTGTAAGGTATAATTTTTTAAAACTCCATTTGGATGACCTTGAAATTACCCCCACCACTTTTCACAGTACATAAAACTCACTATTCAACACTATACACTCTTATTCTTTCACTGGACTCCGCAGCATCAACATGGAAGAGCAAAAATACAAGTACAAACCTCGTTACTGTTGTGAACAACAGTGTACAGATTTAGGACCAATGATGGTGGATGGGTTAGCTTGTACTAAATGTGAATTCTTCGGATCTTGTTATTGCAAATGCAAAACAAAACAACTACCACCACCGGAATTGCGAACTTTCAAATTTTACAAATCAAGATATTTTCATACATGTTGTCCTCAAAGATGTTTCAAATTTCACCCTCTAGATCTTGCTCATTGTCAACGCACCAATTCTCATCAAGATGATTTTTGTACACATATGATAAAAAGATGTAAATACAGATCAGATTGGTATTCCGATCCTGTAGAACCATCAAATGTGTAATTTCAGTTTTACACTCTTTTTTAAAACTTCATTTGGATGACCTTGAGATTTCCCCCACCACTAGTTCTAATTTTTATATAATATTAAATCATTCCACTTCCAACACTCTAACTAACAACATGGAAAACAAATTTATCAAGTTTGAACATATAATAACTGACAGGGAAGAGATGGAAGAATTGTTTCAAAACTTACTTTCTATCATTGACGAATATTCTATAAGATGGTTCAGAATTGTAGTTCAATATTTAAATCCTGGTGAATTGTTTTCTTCATCGAGTGAAGAGGATGAAACAACTACTTCGGTTCAAATAATTGAATTAAAAGACGAAGAAGAAGAACTAAACATTTTATTCAATCATAAGCTCAAGGTTCCCCATATAAAAGCCCCCTCCCTAGACAGCCCCCCTCCCTAGACGCCTGCTCAAGGTCGCCATTATATAAGCCCCCTCCCTATGTGCCGATCCTCATTCCATCCCCGACTCTTCAACGATGAACAACTCTCCTTTGGCCCGAATGAATTCTAGTTTTGAAATAAACTCTAAAGAAGAGTTACAAGACATTTTTAATATTTTACAAGAACTTGTAGATAATTTTACAACCATCAAAATGAATTTGGAAATAACATACGATTGTCCTATTTGTGATAAAGTTGAAAGTTAGGACGAAGACAGTTTACTAAATCTAACTCCTGCACCATCTGACACTACTGATGGTAATAATGAAGAGCAAAATATTTCCCCCACCACTTCTTTATAATTCTTCGCTCCCCCCACCACTTCTTTATTTAACTAACATTTCTCGCTTTCACTTCTCATTCCGTCTTCGACTTTTCAACTATCAACATCACTTGTTTTAAAATTTCAAACACTAACACAATCATGATGGATATAATGGATGAAGTTCCCTTCATAACTAGAATGGAAGAGGATAAATTGAAATTGGAAATTAAACGATTGGAAATGGAACGGGAAAACCAACTCGAAATGTTACGTTTGTTCAAGCTTTTCAAATACATCATCTGGGGACTCTGCGTTTACCTTCTCATCGTCGTTGGTGTTTGCATTTACAACTCTGTAGTTCATCACAAAAGTTCAACTTGTTTAAACTCTGCTGTTGCACATTAATTGTATGTTCACAAATAAAATTCAAAAGTTACTTCAACCTATCCCACTATCACCAACTAGTTCAACTTTGAACTATTTCTGGTGGTAGTTGGATAGGCTTTTTTAAAACTTACTCTGGATGACCTTGACATACTTTCCAAGCCCCAGTTATAACTGTTAAATTTCAGTTTTAAATTAACTCTTAATTCATGCCCAATTCTACTTCAAATAGACGCCATATGCTCTCGCCATCTGCACCCCAGCATCTGACGCCATCTGCTCGAGCAGCTGCTCGGGCAGATGGCACGACTTCCGGTCCAGAAGTAACCAAAACACACTACTAAAGTGGATGAAGAGAATATTACTTTAATTGTATCTGATTGAATGTAACAGTTTTATTTAAAGGAGATAAACTACTTTTGAATTTAACAACAAATACAATAAACAAATATATATTTTATAGATAAGTATGTCAGCGCTAAACAAAATATAACTTCATAAAAAAGATTGAGTTATATTCTTCTATTAATATTATTAATATTATCCAACATAATATTTCTCCTTGGTTTTTAAGCAATTATTTATTTTATTTACTGCCAAAATACAATTTACATGTTGATAACGTTTAGTGTAAAAACAATGTAATGGAACTTTTGCGTTAATTCACAACCACCACTTTTCTGGCTTTACGTTTATTCACCACCAATTAATATTCTGTGTGAAGCTGAAAATAACATTCGAATTAGTTTTAACATGCAATTCATATTTTCTGTTGGTGTGAAATTATACTTGCATACTATCGTATTATCGCATACTTGCATTTTATCACGAACGTATAAATAATCCGCACTTTAGTTGGTGACTTGTGTAGCCGATTTTGTTATACATTACATTATTGGAGTAGAGAATTTACTTAATTACCTACTAAAGAGGTAGTAAGTTAACGGAATTACAAGTCAACTAATTAGTGGTCTTTTTTTATTTTTTTAACGTATCATAATTTTTAATTTGTTGTAGGCACAAACGGCTTAAGTTTTAACTCTCCTTTTTATCACTTCGCAATATGTGATTCATCAAAAACTTTTGTAAAGTCATTTTACAATCACTATTTTAAACTTTCGTTTTAAAATAAAAGCAATAAACACGTTGTATGCATGCAAAGTAGAGTTCTAGGGCCATAATTCATCGCCTATATCATGTTCGGCGCACACTGCCTATTATTATTATTTTTTTTTATTATTATTTTTTTTTTTAACTAAACTAATAAAGTTATTATAGAATATATTACTACTCTAGGTGGTTATTCATAGGTCTTCTTCACTCACTGTTATCATGTGGCTCTCGATATAGTTTTGCTTTTTTTTGCAATAATGTTCCCTCAATAAGTCATAAATCGATTAAACAACCAATTAAATAGAGTTAAGTATTTGTGTTTATTCGTAACTTAATGTATCTTATTGTCTTTATGTTAAAAAGTTGTTGGCCAAATATAAATGTAGGTCTAAATTACTGTGCTTTAATAAATCTGTATGAATGTAATATATTTATATCGATTATGCATTTTTTTGTGTTTATGTTACTGTGTGTATGTTTTTGTATGTATTGATTGAAATTTAGGAAATAAACTTGATTTATTATTTATTATTATTATTTAAAAATCGATGGACAAATAATTTAAGTAAATAAGTAGAAAAAACAATATTCTCGGTCTGTTCATGTAAACCATATCACTTAATTGTTCGTTGTCAAAATAACAAAAGTATGCAGTAGGTCGCAGTAAGCTCGTCGAAACCAATCAATAGGTGAATATGAACATGATATGAAGAGTCATAAACACATCAAGGTCCGATACATCAGCCCATACACCAATGACGCTGACGGGTTATAACAACAATACATCCATCGCTTCCTCGGTACGATGTACTGGATGTACATCCAACTTCCTGCTTAGTGCGCTTCCTGGAGCAGGTTAACAGTTCTTCACATCCAAATACAAGTTAGTTATTGGGCAAACAAATCTAACAAACTGTAAGTGGCATAATAGATTGTTTTTACAGCCAGTAGATGGGAACCATGGAATTTTGCTCGTTAACTTAGACAATTCTTTGTTGTAATAAAGCCAAAAGGTTTTGTTTCTTTTCAAGACAAGCTCGTTCACTCCACTCACTCAGCTCCACAACGTGCTCGTTCGCTTCGCTCAGTCGCCTTTCAGGACATTTAATGTAGGCCTAAGCCTAGGGGTGCTGCACTTAAATTTGGTCAACCACATGTTGCAACTCTAACACGTGGATTTTACTCCTACGACAAACAGACTATTATATTATCGTAGCAAATTATTTGTCATAATATTGTTAAAATCCAAAGATATGCTTAGTTTTTTCTACTTAATTTTATTTATCTAACTAGTCATAGTAACGAGTTACTAAGCATTTTTTATTGTGTAATCATTCAGAAACTCAATAACTGGATACAATGGAAAACCACAATTTATACTGGAGCATGTGGTTCGTTCACCGACAGTTAAGCCAGCTGTTTTATTTTTATTTTTTATTTTATTATTTTTTTTTTTTTACTGCATAAGATCAATGGAATTTTTTTAGTATATAAGATCAAGATTATAATGATGTAAGACTATTAAAACATTAGATTTTTGTAGCAGAACTAAATTATTGTTAAAGTTCGGAGAAAATCGCTGGACCATTTTTGAGATCAGTACATATACAAATATACTTTACTCGTATTAAATTTGAGGAGAAGATAGCAGTGCGTATTAAAACATTATTTTAAATATTTCACTTTACAATTTTTTTATTATGTTTTTTTTCAACTTAAATTACACATTTGATACCATTTAAATCAATAATCATTATATTGCTGATATCCAGAATAAATAAATATAACCAGTAAAGATAAAAACATATGTTTCAAGTTTCACGGACCTCTTCCTCACCCTGTATTTAGCTATCTTTTAAATTACATTTTTTTCTTATACTGCCGGTGCGAGGTGACAGGAGAATAAAGTGTAACTTACAACAAACGGCGATACACCCGACGTACTCCGGGTGGGGATGCAATGCGAGAAACAATATCCAGTATTCGGTGTAAAAAGTGCCAAAGAAATGCTTATGCACTTGAGCACGCGTGAGACCCAAGACTCAGGTAGAACATGATGAAGGAGAGGATTTTTCCCGCAGTATGTAGGTCTAGAAGCTACATTCATTGCTCCCAGCATGAATGTAGCTAGCCCAGCAGTTTCAAAGGTTGTTGCTGAAGGCTGCCCGTATCTGGAGTCTCCCGGGTATAACATCATTGATGCAGTGCTTCCCTTGCTTCCATATAATGCCTTTATTAATAATATATAAGAAATATAAAAAATAAAAATTAATAAAAACTCATCGAAAACTCATAGAAATAAAGATAAAGACTTGGGCTATTTGATTTGCTTTTGGATTTTTTTATATTTTAATTTCTTATAGCACAACACGTCCTTATCCTCATCCTTACCCTTATCCTTGCTGGCTACTCGAATTCGTGACCACATGTCCAACAATGGAGTGTTCAAATTGATATATGAACTGGTGGTATTACTAGCGACAACTTTGGCCAACACTCACATCACTAGTATGTAAAATACTAAAAAATTATAGTTTAATGTTATTAGAGAATATATAGTTAAGAAATGTAATTCACAATATTAAGTTGTAATGGTCTAAAGTTTATCAACTTTGAGCCATTATACTTAAATATGGATTCAAAACATTTTTAAAATAAAAAATTTAATCAAAAATCAAAAGTGTTTTATCTTTAATTTAAAAAAGTCTCTCACTTTAATCGTACTTAAAATATAGACATTAAATGGTTGCGGATGAAGCACTGCAATATGTTCTGAGAGGAGTAATTTCATTCTCTCTTTTTTAATTTCTTATTAAATATGATTGAAAAAAAAAGATATAACCATCAGCAAATACTTATTTATGGTTGAATATAATATGCTTTTTTTAAAAGCTGAGAAACTGACATTTTGGTCTGTAAACAGACACCAAAGTCGGAATTATCGGGGACTACATGGACGACTACAATTGGATCCCCTGTCCGGTTACAATGCACACATCGAGGGGTATTTTGTTGAGGTTTTGTTAACAGTGACTAAAGCTGGCTACACGAGATTGTGGCTACACGTCCGACAATGCCGGTTCACATCGATTGCTGGACTGCCTGTATTACTCGCAGCAACATTGCCCAACTAACACAAACATTATTATTGTGTAAAATATGTAACATATATTGTATGATGTTATTAGTGAATCAAATAGATTAAAACATTTATACCTTAAATATCCTTTCAATTTTTTTTTTCTTATGTTCTAGGTTGGTTGCAAATAATCAAATTTTACTTGTCTACATCCTCAACACAGCAAATAATTTTTCATGATAAACTTATCGATACAGTATTTACAAACTGATTTTCATAACCAATGTATTTTCTTGATGCTTAATCAATTCGAAAACAATATTTTAGTTGAGTTTGTCTGTTGTCTGTCATTCTACGTGTTTTCCAACTTACATAGAAGCGACATAGGCTTTGTATTTCAAATGGTAATAGTAACCAAGTACGTATTACATTTGTGTAACCCTCTTCAGCAGTGTTATTATTTTTTTTAACAGTATCAGTATACATGATATTTAAAAAATTTAGTGCGTAACTTTTGTAAGCATTTCGTTTAAGATCAAGTCACCATACATTTAAGAGTCATCTTCACCCCTGTAAAAACAATGAAAACATTCCGCATTCTCCTGTTTTGGAGGGTATTTTTGAATATTTATCATTGAAATATATTTTGTTGTACATTAAGGTTGGCTGGTTGAACGCATAGTAAGCATTAAGATCGTAAAAATTCTTTATCCATTGGAACTTGAATATCAAACCCACCATTGTGATAATAATAGAGGTTTTGTTGTCAAAGTTTTGAGCTAGTCTAAGTGGGTATATTAGTTATTGTGTTGAAACGTTTTTTATTGGTTTACTAATTAACTATAATTTGAAGTCAAAACCATAGCTATATTCCTCATAATTTATTATTCACAGTACGTTAATTCAAAGTTGAGTAATTTTTTTCGGGAAAAGCGTGATTTCAGTAATTTTTAAACAGAGGAAAATGTTACTATGGTTGCAGTCATGGTTAGAAATACTCCTGGAATCATGATAAACTTTCATTTTTAGGCCTCTAGATGCCAAAAACACTGTTTATCCAGCTAAGTTTATATTCATTATTTGATAAATATACAGCTGATTACATATTTACCTATATATAGCTATGTGTACTTGGAACATGTGTTACCGGACAAACCCGATTTCAGGACAAACTAGTTTGGCCTAGGATTAACTAGTTTTTCCTTATAGCCTTAGGAGAAACTAGTTTCGCCTTCTTTTTCCCAGGCTGAACTAGTTTGGCCTAATAGCGATAGGATAACCTAGTTTAGCCTGGATGAACTGTTAGGAAAAACTAGTTTGGCCGCCTAACGTACGGATTAAGTAGTTTTGCATGGTTCAATGTCAGGCCAAACTCTTGTCTAGTGGGCCAATGCTGCAAGTCTCGACCTGCTCATCGCATTACACTGCTGTTGTATTACACCGCCCACTTGCTCAGTTAGTATCCGGGGAGCGTTGAGTGTGAATCCGAGTGCGTCTTACTTTGTTATTCGTTGTCGTGATTTGATTGTTCATTGTGCGTTGCACCGAAGAAGTGTAGTGGGTTACAGGAGTTTTTGTAGTGGAGTGAGTCGCGTGTGAATATTAATGAGGTGCAAAGAGTGGTTCAAGTAATGTTTATTTAAGTAGGTAATACTATGGAGGAAGATTCTGTTTGTGGTAGGCATAGAAAGACTGGAGAGAAAGGTTCATGACCAGGATTTGCAAAATTTTTGTGTACCAATGCTGGCCAAACAAATAGATGCCTTTGAAAACAGAAAAATATACTGTGCAATTCTAAGATGCCATTCAAGTTTGTCATGTAACAATAAGTAAACAATAAATACTTTTAGTTTTGTTCCTCAGAATAACGATTAGTTAATTATTAATTACCCTTAAACTTTTTATAATACTGTAGTAATAGTTTGAAAACATTAGTTTGGCCTGAACCAAAGCAGGCCAATCTGCGTTTATCCTAACGCAACCCGGCCAAACTAGTTTAGCCTGTTATCAATACGGAAAACCTAGTTAATCCTATGGCGGTCAGGAAAAGACAGTTCAGCCTAGTCCAAACTAGTTTGTCCTGGAATCGGATTTGGCCGGTAACATGTGTATTATAAAATTCTAGTCAAATACATATAAAATTCTTCCATGCTTTGGTATGAGAGTGTATTATGAGTCTATGTTTAATTATTTTGTGAATCAAGATG
>CM061532.1:176431898-176735578 GCA_030545055.2 Neoaliturus tenellus
ATATCCAAGTGGCCTAGTGAAGGACGAATCTCTCTGAAGAACCAATTTCTTTCTGCAATACCAATTTTCTTTCTGTTAGGGGTTCCATATGAAAGCTGCCGAAAGGCCTGTTCTGCACTTATTTGTTCGATGCAGAGTGTTTGTAATTGTTTCTCTAGATCTCTTAAAAGCAGATTTTTTTCTAGAGATTCTGACTTACACTCTTTGAAGACCTTGTTTCCCATTTTGAACTTTTATGTTTACAGTTCAAACTTGTATTCAGGACCAGTTTTTCTTGGTCCTGAATATGTATTTCATTTTCCTGAAAGACCACTTTTAGGGTTCCATTATAAAGCTGGAGGAAAAAATTATTCATGAAGTACGAGGGATGTTTTGAGCACATCCTTGTAGTCTGATCAGCCCTGGAGGACGGTAGGAGAGGCGGGAAAAGAGTTGTCGAGGCATGGCCCGACCTCTCAAACTCCATCCCCCACGACTATTTGCTTCTCATGGTGAGAACGCATGGGATGACAGATAAGCTCGTTAGTATCGTATCTGAGTTGTACCAAGAAGCCTCAATGAGATTCCGCACCTTGGAAGGCCATACCCGTCCAATTCCCATGGCGGCGGGGATGTAGCAGGCTGATCCTCTCACTCGTATTCTCTTCAACTTCGCCATGGAGCCCATAATAAGAGATGTCCAACGGGCCTTTACCACGGATGGGTTTATGCTGAGGGCCAATAATTTTATATCGTAGCGTATGCCGTCGACATGACACTCATTGCCTAGGGCGAGGAACAAATGAGAAGGCTCATGGAGTTGACTCAGATAGTCTCCAACTGGGCAGTTCAACGCCAGGAAGTGTGCCAGCCTATACGTTGATTGTTGGGGCCGGAGGAGGGTTCTGGATACCCAGAACGATATTAGTGGGTGTCCTATGGTGTGTCTGAAAGAGGGTGGGAGTACTGCCATTTCGGGGTTCAAAATCAACCAAACCCCTGAACAGGACATCCGCAAGATCGACGAGAGCCTCTTGGCATGATGGCAGTAGTTGGACGATTTGAGGACTTAGATCTTCCCTACGTTAGTTTTTATCATGAGCATTGCTAGGGTTGCCAAGGCTCCACAAAAGAAACTGGACCTAACTTCCAAAGCGTGCCAGTGCTGAGGTGGTCTGCATGAAAGGGGGAGCCGGAATGCTCCCTCTGGTAGACTTAGTGGATGATCACGTGTAAGGACAAAGTGGTTAGGGAGCTCTCCAGTGGAAAATTTGATGGAGGGTTTTGTGTAATGGAAGATTATAATTTTATGTACAGTTGCCGTTTTATATTAAGAATCATGAATCGTATGTGATGGAAGCCAGGATTAAAACTAGGTATAACTAGTTGTGGTTAACTTCTTAAATAAGAGTATTACATATAACGGTAGGCGTGAATCTTAATTAGCCTAGATTGATTTCTGTCATTAGTCGACCGGGTCATTAGTGTTCCAGTTGAAGGCCACTGAAGTTGTGTTTGTAACAACCTTACATCTCATACTCGACAAGTTGTTTATAATCTTTGGCAAGTTATGCCTTCATGATTTCTACGTATAAATTTATATCACCTAAAAATACGCTTTGTATTTTTACAATTATCCGACGATTCTGTTAAAATGTGCACTAAGCATTTTTAAGGGGTAAAATTGCTTTATACCTATGATCATGACGTTTTTAACAATATTTTATCCAATGTAATAATCAAATTAGTTAGGTATTCAGGAAAGCAATATAGGTTGATGCGCTCACAATAAATACCGTATAATAAAACATACAGATACAGAAAATACGTTGAAAAAAACAAACAAAAGGAAAAACGATTTGGGTTATGCTCTTATGTAGAAGATAAGCTAGCTTACTCGTTTCTCTGTGCTATTATTTAATCATATTACTTCACTGGCTATTTATATCATGTATATGTAGGTAAGAGTGGAAAAAATTTACTTATTGATCAAACTATACAAATACTGGCCTCTTAACGTAAAGTATTGCCACCGAGGTTCATTCAAGCAATGATATAAGAAAATATACAAGAATGATAGTACAGCTATCATAAATGTTTATCTAAATGTGGTGTGGCATGAGGCTGTCACACTAAGTATACAACAGATATTTTTATTTTATTTTTTTAACGACACGAGGTCTTTCATACACCACTAACAGTTTATTGTCAACATCTATACTCAGTTTGAAAATACAAAAAAATATGTTCAACTTATGTGGTGTACTGGTCAAACCTACCCATATTTACCTGATAAATTTCTTAAGACACTAACGCACTCTATGGTACGTATTTAAAGGCGAACAAGACTGAAGGATGAGTGTGATGAAGTTGGAGATGAGGATGCGGATTAGGATCAAGATTAAGCGTAGCTTTCTTAATGACAAACAGGAGTGAAATCATTTTGTCAGGATCATTAATTGATGGTCCAATGAACAAAGGCAGCTGGGTTCAGTCTCGAACCTGTAAAAAGCTACTAACTTTTCTCGGGATCAAACCCGCAACCTTCGGATTGTAATGCGAGCTCAGAACCCTCCTCGGGAAGGAAGAACCTGATAATTTGGCGAAAAAGTGTAACTAACAAATTTATTTAAGGAAGATGTTCGTTGAATTTCGTACAGTTTGGTCATGGTGTATAGTGCACTGGGAGCAACTGTGGGTATTATTGTACATGAGTACTGCAAGACTTAACTAGCGTATGGTATTTTGTTAACAACGCCTGTAAGTGAAATAAAAATATTTAATAGTCTATTTGACGAAGCCTAAAGCAGCTCAATAAAACCTATTTTGGCCTGTTACAACTTATATAACAAAGAGGACAAGAATATTTTTGTTTTAATTATCACATAATAATTATCACTACTGCAATATCAACAATTTCGTCTAAACCAAAAGTATTTTCACGTACTAGCTTTATGCATACACTTGAACAATCTCACTTTATCTGGCACACGTGAAGTAAATAAGGATTTGTTTCATCTAAGGAGGATTGAACGGTGTAGGAAACCGTTTGTGGTGTAGGAATTGAGTTCTTAATCGGAATGCGTCACCCGATTATTTTGGAAAAGTAATTTTACTTTCAATTTCGCCGTTATAGTTCGATTTATCTTTTATTTTATCGGGTAACAATACACCTATAAATTGCAAAAACCATTAGGCTTGGAAAATAAACTACGTAATATTAATGTTTTGCAAGATCTCAAGTGATGATTTTGAATTAGAAATGATTTTAATAAATAACAACAGATAAGAATTTTATAATAAATATTAACAATTAATACTTAATTATGGAGCCGATTTAACTACTACGACTGACATTGAAAAAAATTAATAAATATATGATTAAATGATTGATAGTAGTTACTTGACATGAGGAGGTTTTGGGAAGACATAGGAAAGAAAGACAAGCGGTATGCGCCATCAAACATATTTTTATCTTCGTATCCCGTGCAAACTACCTGAAAATACGGCAAATACGGACCAAAGGCTTAAATATCTTAAAATTACTTTATGTAAATATTTAAAACATTTAATGCCCTCTTGTCAGTGACATATGTTATGGGTTGAGCTTTACAAACCACCAAATTCCCAACCCAGGATTGGCAAGACAGCCTTTAAAACAGATTCCTTTTTTTCACCACTCCAAGCGCTGTGGGCATCGCCCTGTCCCGGCAACCCACCGTGGGACCCCCGACTAGCGGCTTTGTCTTCGCCGCCCAAGCCTACTATTTTTACCACTTGCATTTGATTGCAATACAACTACTATAGTAAAAACATTGCAAAACCGATGATTTAATATTTGTTCCTTTTGTGTCTTTTAATTATATGTAAGTCTAAAACTAAAAAATCCTCTATCTATCTTCGGACCGGCTTATTCCTTCGGCTTGCTTCCAAGTGCGTGGCCCTGCAGAAAGGGGAAGAGATCGGTTTCAAACTAGTAGCAGAGAACACCCTTAGAAAGAGTGTGAGGTGGTCGAGCCTACTTCCTTCAATTACTTGCACGATGGGACTCAATTCAGGATCCCGGCGTTGATAAGGAGCAATGTCCTCAAGGGCCAATTGAATTTCCAAGAGGACGGCCCGCACGGCGGATTATCGCCCAGTAACGGGACATTACGATACATTCGAAAGAGGGCATCAGCCATTGCTTTTGTGTGCTTACGGCTTACCTGGCGGTAGGCCTACTCAATATTGTATCTGCCGTGAGGTCAGTGCTGTTTACCTATGTGCTACTGTCACCCAGAACGGTAATTATTTAGTTGAGCGTCGCCAGGCTCTAACTTTTTCCTATATTGATTAAACCTTCTAAATGTTGTTTTACAATGAAATATAGCGTTATTAGTCCACAAAAGCATATTTGTTTCGATAGAACAAACTTTAAATAAAATAACAAAACCTAACTAAAGTCTAACTATTTTACATTTAACGGTGAAAATTAAAGAACAACACAAATTAAGATAAATTCCTTAACGAATCACTGACGAAATTACCTTAATCGTCGACGTCTGGTGTGGAAGTAGACTCTGGTGTCAGGTCCGGTGTCTCGCCTGGTTCGGTGCAGATTGGTTACCTCTGTCCACAAATGATGGACCCGGGTATCGAAATCGCAACATTTCCATTTAAACAAGAACGAGGCAAGGTGGGAATTCAGTAAATAGTTTTCCCCGTAATTTTGTTTTTTCACTGACCGCACCGCACTGAAAGACGCCACTGATGAGTCACCGCTCACGCACAGACTGGCCGGCGGCGGCGCGCCGCGACGCTGCAACAATGACATCAGCTGATCGGCCGGCCAGACAACGCACTGGGAGCGGAGACAGCAGCGGCCGCTTTTCGCCTTACATTATCGCATAACCAGCCTACTTATCATACACACCAATTGCATACAGTTCATAGGTTTTATATCGTAATTAAATGTATTAAAATGCATATTATAAACAACATTATGTATGTTTGTGCTTTTCTACACTTTTCACAAACCAACTTCAATACAAGTCAAACAAACACATTTTATTTATAAAATTTAGTTTGCATGAACTGATTCTAACTTATTTGTTACAAAACACAACATTTACAAGGTTTAATCAAGGTAGGAAAAAGATAGAGCCTGGCGACGCTCAACTAAATAATTACCATCTGAACGTTCCACCCACCAAGATGAAGTTAATGCGACAGCCCCTATTGTGCTCTAATTTGGACTTTTCTATCCCTATGTAATGTAACCTAATTTCATTTTTTAATCTACGCCAATGGCATTTTGAAACGTTTTGACGGTGAACGGCTCAAACCCCAGTCTTGTTACTATCTAACATCGACCAGTTGTTAGAAAGCATCATTAATTAGTATCCCAATGACAAATGGCAACTGGGTCCGGAATCGAACCTTTAAAAAGCTACTAACTTTTCTCAGGATCGAACCGGCAACCTTTGGATTCAAAACCACTCAGCTACCCAGCCAGTTTTGTTTTGCGGCCGATTGGTCGGCTGAGTCGCTCTCACCAATCCTATAATTATTACAACCTATACTTATTACTTGACATGAGGAGTTTTGGAAAAGACATCATACGGGCCTGTGATATAAAAGATATTTTAATCTTCGATTGATAGCTCTAGGCGCTGTTATTGTGGGCTTCAGCGATCGAATGTTACGCTTGTGTGTGATCGTGACTGTTACGGTGCATTTCATCAGATCTTGTGATCTATAAGTTTAATGGAGATCGTGTGCCGGACAAGGCAGGCGTGAGCCTGATTTGAATTAATGCAGTCGAAAGTAATATGTATCCGAGGTGCGGATCTGGAATAAAAAGTTCTCCATTTTACTATCCAGTTAAAAGATGTCACCGCTGGGGGATTGTATGATAAACCTAAAAACTCAAACTCTACAAATTATCAAAGCATCAATTTTCAGTCTAAATAAAATTTGTTATTGATTAAAAAAAATGTGCCATAATATTTGAAATGTTTGACATGTAACGTAGTATGAGCGGGTTTCGAGCCTGATCCTGGATACAGGGCCCGCAATCGAATGTGCGCGACATGAATATTAATTTACTTCTTTAATATTATATATTATAAATTTTGTCAACTCCTATAATCTATAATATTTTAAAATTGGGATTATTTAAAGTAATGTGATAGTCTGTATCACTAAAATAATAATTAATTTATTTTCGACGAATCAAACTTATTAGCTACAAAATTTACTAAGTAATCAGATCTGAAGCTCAGGGGGATATTGGCTCTTTTAAATGAATAAATATTCAAAATTGAGCGCATTATAAAATAAATGTATAAAAACACTACACCTCCATTAAAACCCTTGTAAAACCCTTTTATCTGAGTTTGTAGATGTCTCTTCTTCTGGGTCATTCATATGGTACGGTGCTTTCGTCCTAAAGCTTCTTTGATAAGTGGTATTTAGAACAACCCAGGACCCTGTGGCATAATGAGAACATTCGGCTTCAAACAAAACCGGGTCTCTCGAGATTAAATTAGTTTAAAACGTTTTCTTCCAATGCCAGATATGAGTACCAAACGCAGTGTTTCGATGAAGCACTTTCTCAGACCTTGTCTGTCATTTCTGCTCTCAAGGAAAAGGCATTTATAATGCGCCCTTGCATCTTTTGCAAACCAAATGCTGATCCCCAGTTTTCAGACATCTGCAAGGAAATTCACTACACCAAGATATTTAAGGATGACACTAGTTATTTATGGAAACAGTATGTAAAATCAATAAGGAAAATTCCCAATTAAATGGCTCCTCCAAAATGGATATTGAGTATTGAACAGAGAACAGATCAAGAGAGAGTAATGTTGAAGTGACGCATTGCACAAATTAACAACGATGACATTAGATTGCAGCAAGATGCAATTGAAGTGGATCCAGACAAAACCACGATTAAAGAGACAATTTCCCATGAGGATATACATACTGACAAAGCTGAGATTTATTATGATCAACAAACAAATGAGATGGAACATAAAAGAAGAGTAATATATAAATGAAAATCAGCAATGTAACAGTCCAAATAATGCATTATATTACACTTATAATAAGAGTTTAGATTGTACACGTGTGGATAAAGCTATGATTACTGAAGTAGATGACGGATTTTTCACTGCGACAAACACACAGTATAAAAATCCAAGCGCTAAAAAGTTTTGGGAGTGTTGGATTACATCAGAAGGTTGGAGTAAAGATTGAAGGTGAGAAATATTGTTGGTTTATTGTTCGAGAGTTGATCAAGCTTGTTGGTGCTCCGGTTTTAAAAATTTGCCAAGTCTGCTTCACCACTCATAGGGAGAATAAACGGGAAAAAGGAGAACCTGCGATTATGTATTACAGGAAAGTACAAACATAAAGTCTGTAGTCAGTTTTGGTTTGAACTAAATCCAGTAGGTGATGGAATAAAATTAACAATGTCGGCTAGTGGTGAACTTCGACCCAAAGGAATGCTGTCATTGCGTCTCAGTTTTATAAAATTAATAATTCTATAAAACTGCAATTTTAAAGAAGCATTGCTAAACAGGAATTGATGAATAAGAAAGCTCTAGGTTTCTGAAGTGAAAAAAATCTTAAAGGCGGAAGCGAAAACTGCCCTATCAGGAAATCTTCTTGAAATAAGGTCACTTTATGTTTTCAGGGAAGCACGAACAGAGGCTGCCAAGATGATGGATCCGCAAAACGATGACAGCATTGACATGTTATTGCGTTTCAGAGAAGACTTGGAGCGACTCAGAAAAACAGACGATGCACTCAAAGAAAAAAGTAACGATCATACAAATCATACAAGAGTCACATGATGTATTGTAACAAATAATGTAACAATCCGCTACTATACAACACGTAGCAACATTAATATCGGATTTGTGTTCCCTAGGCTTACTCATGCAAATCTAAAATATACACCATTTTATCTTTGCCACATTATTTATAGAAATATTCCTACAGAGATTAAACTGGCCGAGAGTGATAGTGTTGCAGTGTACAAGCGTCGCATAACTAACTGGCTTTTAAATATGGGATTTGACCAAGCTGAAGCTCTCCTTCGCTCACATTATACTTGAAAATAATCAACGGAGTTTTATTTCTTACCAGGCCCTTATTTGTTATTTGTTTTTTGTTTGTTTGTTAAAGTGCCGACTATATGAACTTGAGATCAGATAGTTTAAGCTTTAAATATATTATAACCGTGATAATCTTTTTATTATACAGGATATTGTTCACGTATTAAAGTCATTATCATCCGCTTTTAGAATGTTTGTATATATTTATATTTTTCATTGTTTAGTCTTATTAAGGTTTCTAATTTAATGTACAATGTGTATTTATATGTTCCTGTGAATATTCAAAAAGTGAAGTGTGTGACCGGCAATGACTCAGCCACAGACCTAGAGTCTATTTGGGAATTATTTAGTTTCCTTTTATTGTTAAACACACTATTATTGTATATTATTACAAAGAAATAAAGTTGATTTGAATTTGAATACAAATCATACAAGAGTTGGAGAGCTACTGCATGTTTACATGTACAGTATAATTCAACTGAAAACCCTGAAGTTCCGCTTAAGCGAACGAAGAAAAAAATTTATACTACATATTGATAGCACAGGCTCTGTTGTCAGACCACTGATAGGAGACAGGAAGACTGTACTACTCTTTAGGAAACGTCAATATATCAGGAAAAATCGTATAAATGTTGGACTACGCAAGCTGTAATCATGACGTAACATGAATCACATGTTTCTTCAAATAGTTTTTACATTTTCAAAAGGAAAAATTGGGAACAAAAAAATTTCGGAACAAAAAAATTTCCACACACATCGCAACTAATTTCAGTACAGCGCTTTTTCTCACTAATATACTGGCCTGGAATAGAATGTCCGTCCTAGCATATCTAGGAGAGATGTACGGATTTGCCATGCCCTTGTTTCAAAATGAATAATGTAGTAATCATCCATCTATGTTGAAGTCAATTCGCTTCATACATATGGTAGGAGTATATTTTTCAAGGGTGGGGGATGAACTAGGATCCAAGATGTTTTACCTCTGCTGTATTGCAACTTTAATCAATTTTCGCACGTTTCAAGGATTAAAAGCTAAAGTGCAAGCATTGTTGATCATCTAAAATCCCAAAGAAAACAGCAGTAAAGTGAAAATACAAAGTAATGTTTGAAGATGATTCGACGACTGATTTGATTAACGAAATTATTGGAAAAGGCAACGAATCGATTGTAGGTGACACCTACAATCGATTCGTTGCCTTACAATTTACAATTCTAGCCCGTTTAACAAAGTAGGAAAAGAGTTAGAGGACAAATATGACGCAGAAATAATAATTTAGGTAGAAAAAGCGATACGCAAAAAAGGTGATCCAGCCCACGTAGATAACCGTGTTGAAGTGAATTCTAAATTGCAATGTATTCTGGGACTTGTTGTTTGACCAAGTACATGCCTTACGCTCCTTTGTGGTCAGGATTTTGCATTCGACACCCATTTAATGACAATTATAATGAAACACGATTTAGCAAAGCTACTGTTTAAGGTGGTTGAAGATAGTGAAAGAAAGTGTCCTTGACGGATTGACAAATTTGTAAGTTGGTCGCTTTGTAGAAAGACTTACGAATAGAATACTGTTAATTTGCAAGGAAATTTATCTAGACATACCATTGGCTGCGTGTAACCAAAAGAAATCAAAGAAAGGTGACAAATACAAGAAAGATAAAACTAGTAAAATTGATAACAATAGCTCGATAATAAGTGGAAAAGACGAGCAAGTTAAAGAGAAATGGCTTTAAAAGCCTACCAACAAATATTCGTATTTCTCTAGGAAGTTCCAGTAAACAAAATTGAATTCTGATATAGATGTAGAAAGATTATGTGGAAAAGAGCAGGGAATGGCGGTTAAGAACGTTGTTCTTCACAATAAAGATAACATCAAAACCAGATAAGTTTAAGGAACCAACATTACGAACAAACGGAAATCTCTCCAAGGGGTCAGCTGGGTGACAGATGCAGAATCTAAGGATGCCATTGAGGAATAAACTTTGATGATCCAGAAAAATCACAACTATTTTTCCGGCGGATTTCAATGGGGACAATAATAATAGTCAGAGGAGAAAATTCCATGACCCCTGCTCAATCTCAGTCAATTATTGTGAAGAGTTGAGGAAGGGCCGATACTTGATCTTTCGATATATCTCAATGAATAATTGTCGCTTGTGCTTGATAGGAGATCTGCAGAATAGATGGATTTACAATTTTGATTCAATACCTGACGAATACCTGACGTAAATGTCCAATAAAGAATCCAGGGATTTCTCAGAAACGCCAATGAATTATTAGGGGAGAATTAAAAGATAGATTTCAGACACAGTTACTTAACCGAAGCAACAAGATGGTTACAACTGTGTGATATTTTTTCTATACTACAGGTTGAAAACTCTTGAAAATTTCTTGAAACCCACCTGCGGAATAAATAGAAGAAAGAGATATACACGAGATTAAAAAGATTCGTCTAAGAACACTTAAAGATCCAGAAACAAGGTTTTTTTTTATAAAAAGCTATAGCAAATGGATTGATAGAATCTTCGAGATATTACTCAACAGACATCAAGAACGTAGAACCTGATGCTGAAAAAGATGCTGACAATACCATATACAAATAACATACATGGGAAATATATCAGAGAACATATGCCAAAAAGATTTTATTTCAATGTCTTACAACAATTAGTTAACCTCGAATATAGTTGATATCTGCAACGCTAAATTTGTGGAAGATAGTCAGTTTTGTTTCATTATAGGAGAAGCTTCAATCGCACTTCAAGAAGGGAGACCAAAGTGCACCTCAGCTTTTAAACCAATTGCGATGAAATATCTTACATTCCCAGCAGACACTTCACATTGTATGTTCTAGATTTAAAACAAACTTGTGACTCGCCTAGGTCGCCTGAAAGATGGTCCAGAGGGATTCGCCAGGGCGTTTAAATCACCGGCGGAGATTTCCCACGCAGAAATGGTCGCCGCCATACTGGGACTTAGATTAGCCACCGCACGCTTCGTCGAGTGCCATTTCCTACAGACAAAAGATAACGCTTCGGTGGTAAGGAGATTCCGTAGGGTTTTAAAGTTCCACAAGGGTAAGTTTATGGAATGTGTAAAACATGAAGCATTTTTATTTCAGTAGAATTTTCTTACCATCCTCTTTTGGAGTAAGATATGAAAATAAGTGTCTATGGATAGTGGATTTCGAAACTCTGTACCTCTTCTTTTACGAAAGTAATTTCCCACAGTTAAAGCAAAATACACATACTTTCTATTCAGTTGATAGTTATGGCTGCAATATGACACTCTTGTTATTATTTACTTTTTGCTAATGTTACTTGTTCCTTATTTTCGAATACTATATACTTAAATTTGTTCATATACGAGTATTTATAGCTTGTGTTCTCAGTAAATTTATTCGAACTCAGTTTCAGTGTTAATAATATAGTAATGCAGTGCAATAATGTATCACATGTAAAATGGTGCATTGCTATCAGTGAATGAGATGAAATGAGAAAGAAGAGCTTAAGAGATATCCAAGTCATCGGACAGTCTTATATAGAACTTGACTACAGAATTTATTGATATCTACTGTTTGACCAATATCGTAAAACACATATAGAACATTTAAAACTTGTTAAGAAATTAATTTGAAATGTCCCTTGTTTAATGATACAGTACCATTTATTATTGTCTTTCATAAAACTCGTTATCTCTGAATTCACCATACGTCGCTCGTTTTGGCTAGGTGGTTATATGAACCACTGCTCGCAAAAAGAGAGTGATGTTGAAGTCGAAGTGGCAAGTGTAGGGTACCTCAGGGGATGGTGGCACGCATGGCTCATCCCCCAGTGGTGTCATCCACTCTGACTTCCTCTGAGGGGTGCAAGGAATCGGTCGGGAATTCGCCTTCATTGAAAACTACGAAGGAAGTGTGATAGTCATCTTCCTATATAGAAATTAATGAAAATATCCTACGAGATAAGAAATCCCAGAAAGCGGTTAAGTAAGCGATTAGTTGTTCAGTTGAGTGCGTTGAGTCGAGTTGATAGGTCTATTCATATTGATAAATAGACTAACCAAAAAGAGGCATGAATATTTAGTTATAGATACTACGTAGATATATGAATGAACTCGCCTACGGCTCGATGGGGGCTCCGCCCCCGTGCCCCCTTAAGGGTTACCCCGAATTAATTAAATAACTACCATTATTTTAGGTAGTTATATAGATATGACGAATTTATAATTTAGAAATCCATAACTCAAAGTCATATAGTTTTTTCAGAGTATTGTTATTATTAATAATTAAAAATTCAACTACAGTATACAGTATACCGTATGACGGAGGACGTAATGCCTCAAAGACCGAACATGAAATTAATAAAATGAATGAAAAGGTTTAGTGAATAAACAAAATTATAAGAAAACCTAAAAGAGAGATGGAGCACGAATTGGCAGTTAATATTCTTCAACAATACTATTCATTATAAGATAAAATCTTGAATTGTGAATTATTTCATTGTATAAATGTACGAGCTAATTTTTAACAATTGATAGCGTTGAATATACGACAACATAGTACAAGTTCAGTGAATCCATAATCGAAAATCCAATTACAATATAACAATTTTTTAACCCCTAAACAAATTCTTTCAACCTCAGTCCAATAAAAACTAATCATCACCCAATTGACCGTAACTCAATTTAACTTGAAATAATCTACACTTCTAAACTTAAGGTACAATTCAACAATTTAAAACATTTCCAGCGGTTATGAGGTAGCCACTTCATAATAAGAAAATTGCAGAGGTGATTTTGAAACTGAGACGAAATAAGTGTAATAGGAACAAGTGATCAGTTAAATGATAAATGTGGTCTCAAAAGTATAAGTAAACTAAAATAAGTTATAAAATGAACGAGAACGTATCATTTTACATGTGTCCTAAAGAATATTTATACATCCACAGGCGTTCTTATAGTTATATAATTGACAATCATATTTTAGGTACCTTATTTAATATGTGTAAAACTTTCAAGTTTAATAACTAAGTATGATTATTTGTGCATTCAGTTTGAGTGAAGTAAGAATATTTTAAAAATCATTAGGAATCTATGTTACCAACAAATGACCTTAGTTACAACAAGCGCCGCACTTCTGTTCTAGCGTTGCTATCGGTTATCTCTACGTAATTGACAATTTGGATTTTATCGGCTTTATTTTGCTAGTTGAATTTATCATTTATTGGTCTGAATAACATGTATGATTGGATTAGAAAGAAGAGTTAATGGTGCCTGATAAGATATTGGTGAGCCTCTCATTTAAAATTTGTTCATAATTTTAAACACCGCCAGTAGCAGCAGACCTGCATACTCAGCGAATTTTCAAATTGGTAATATTAATTTAGATCAGATGGACCTGTAAACAAAATTTCATAACATGCTCATAAATAAAGAAATTAATGTCTATTCTCCAAATGACAGATGTAGGGAAAGAGTATGCAGGTATGCTGCCATGATAATAACAAAACCAAGATGTTTTACAATAAATGGATGAATCTAAACCAACTGAAGATAAATACCAAGTTTCGTCGAAAAATATAGATTAATAAGTGAAATATTAACACATCCTTACTCTCCATAATATTACCATTGGAGCTCTTTAGTAATTTTTTTATTTAGTATGTTAAGTATTTTTTTAAACCTCAATTCCTTGTAGAAAAACTTTTCGTAGTATGCATTATTCATAGTTGCATTCATGGTTGTATTCATTTGTATTGTATTTCATGGTTGCATTGGTAGTTGTATTCATGGTTGCATGACAGTTTTTAAGTTTTCCTATGTCTCTGAACAAGCTCTTTTTAGTCATCAATTAAACAGGTATGAATTAACTAAATAATTGTTATACTTTTTACCGGGACAAAAGTTTACTAAAACTAAAACAAAAATTCAACAATAAACATAAAATACCAAATAGTAATAGTAAAATATTCAGACCACCATGGAGGATACACTTCTATATACTTCAGAAGAAATCTTTTAGGAGCTAGTTGCTACTTATAGGTAATTCTGTTCAAACAAATTTATTACTTGCTTTTCACACCAAGCACATATCAAACAAAACCAAGTAAAAAAGTGATTTCTGTAATACATGCATATATTTTTTGTTAATAATTGCTAGACGTTTCTAGGAGTTTCCCACCAACCAGCCTATGAAGTCCAACATTAAGTTATCATCGTGTCTGGTTCTTGTGTGGCCTAATCTTCTTAAATATACTTTATGATGGTATCACACTCAATGTAAGTTTCTTAACAGCCAGAATAAGAAAATTTAACATTATCTTGTTCTATGCATTGTATCGCTTCATCATAATATAACTATGTAACAGTCAAATTTAGTGAATTTCTGAGAATGCTCCCCCCATGAAAAACATTAAATCATGATAACAGTGCAGCTCCTCCCACAATGGCTTTCTGAAATGGCTCGGATTATACCTTTGAGCTTGGATTCTATTCACCTCTCATTTAACTATCTCAAGACAGCAGTTTTAGATTAAATTTTCTCCTCATTTTTTCACGCCTTGCAGCAAGTTCAGTTTTCTTGTAGGATGTTTTAGTGTCAGAAGAGCGAAACTCTTTGATGTGAACTTATTAAATTGTGCAACTTCATTTTCTCTGACCGTTGTCATCAAGACCCATTATACTCTTCTTAGGCTTTTGATAAACTCTTATTTTTTGTTGTAATAGGTCCATTCACCAAATGTAGCACGCTATATTTTTGAGTGTTGGAATAGGTTTATGCGTTGGTCTGTTATTATCATGATTTTTTCTTCAAACCAAGAGCAATTCCATTTGAAGATCATATGTTTGTGATGTTTCTTCCCAAAAATGTCTACCAGAAGCCAGTTAAATTTTTCTCCTCGGCAACTGACTCTTTACTGTAATTTCTTGTTACAATAATTTCTATAGTTTGGATCTTTTATAGTGAATTAAAATTTGTTTTTAAATAAATGTTCTAGATATTATAAAGTGTTAAAATTTAGGGGAAATTCAAATACAAACATGTCATATTTTATAAAAGACTATTTTATTGTTGGATGGCTAATTATTTTCTAAATTTTCATTTCACATTTTTCATTACCGAGTGAAATAACTGTGATGGGTCATCCTAAATCCCAAAAGCTGTTGGCCACCCCAGTATAAACTATATTGTTGTCATCACTCCTGTTACTAGTGTTTTCAATATGCTAGTTGACGTGTGGTCTAACCGATGGTTTGGGAGTTTCGCATGATTTTTTCCTGATTTAATTTTCTAGATACTCCAAATGTTTGTGTTGTATTGTTCTTCTAGTTGTAAGTGGCAGAAATGTTTTCTATTCTATTCCATACTTTTATTTTTTCTCAAAGATTGTAACCTGTACAGGAACGAGGCATTATAGAAAAAGAGTAAATTTTAATTTTATTTGTTGGTGGCTTTTACCTGAAAGCCAGAATTCACAATTATTATCTTCAATGTAGAATATTCTTGGCTTAAATTTCCAGTATCTATCGAGGCTGAATTAATACAATTTGCTTCATTATATATGACAGTGGAAGTTTTTAAGTAGTTTTTATAAGACCTTGCTGTCCTGATTTCTTTTCGCAATAGCCACACTTAAACCTTATTTTGCTGTTTACTTGAACGATGTTTCAACACATAAAATAATTTACATAATTACACCAGTATGTTCATAGTTATTTGATTCATTAAGAATTTTCCAACTAAAAAATTAAACATACTCCAGTTTACTTTGACTTGCTGAAAATTTTATATTTTCGTCAGATCTTTATTATGTTTTCAATGTCATCGCCAAGAACATATAGAAAGGAATGTTTCGCATCGCCACAACATATGTTAATGCAACGTCACTACATTGGAAGCTACAACATCAAAACATATTGCTTTGTTAGCATTTTTAATCTTGATTCCGAATATTTACTATTTATAGCTTCAGAGCCTGTAGTTGAGTGATTTCCTCTCTACTAAATATTCTAGGATTTAATCTAGAGAAGAAGTATCTAAACCTTTTTTTTGGAATTTGAGTCAAGAGTTTTTTATTTATATTTACCACTTTTGTATTCATAAAGGTATAGTACTCAATTGTGATAAACAAGATTCCGACGGATTTTTAAAATACTTCCTACTTCATCCTAAAAAGGGATAACTTCCTAGGAAAGATTTCATTTTGTAATTAAATTGAAGCTTTATGTACATTCTGGATTAATATTATATTTCAATTATTCGTCTCAGTATTAATTATTCCTTGTTAGTTTCATCCACATTCCTTTCGGTACACCCAGAGTTAGCTTATACTCACTCCCAAAGGGAAGTTTTATAATGATAAGTTCGCTTGGTTGATTATTACCGTTAATCACAATATTGGTTTTATAGGTGTCCTTCTTCTTAGCCATCTCGGTAGTGATAACCTCATATCATTTTCATCACAATAACAACAATTTCCTCATGTAAGCTAACACATTATTGACGATAACATCAGTTCTTTTCTTTTTTTCATTTTAAACTGAGGAGCATCATCATTCCTTTATTTACTCGCATATTTTCTTCCATGTTTGTTTTGGAATCATCACGCAACATGCTCCAGACCTTGCTGAATAAATTCTCGTTTTACTTGTCCGATTCAGATGAGACATCCTGTGTTTTAATGTTGGATTTTACATACACAATTAATCCTATTTGTCTAATACACGTAATAAACTTCTTTTATGTGCAGTAGAATCATAACCAATTTCATAGTTTTTATTAGTTCTGAATTGCATTTCTTGATTTTCCTTTCAATAATATTAGGTTTTTAGGAACTGCTGTCTATTGTCAATCAATGTTAAACTGGATTGCATTGCTTTCAAAGTTACTACGTAAATAGTTCAATCTTTTTCACACTGAGGCTGTTTTATACCTGTCCTTATACATCTTTCCTACATCTTACAAATATTTATTGCACATACATAGACATTAGGGGAAATTGGGTTGAATGAAACTCTCTTACTCATCATTGAGATGGTATACGTTGAATGAAACTCTTTCATTGAAAGTTTCAAAATTTGTAAAGAGACTTTTTCCCAAAAATTATTTTCCTGTTTAGACAGTTGTTAGATAATTTCATTAGATAAACAATTTCATTTCACAAAATGTAGTGAAATTGTTCTAAAGTCAACTATTAATAATGTTTTGTATTTGAGAAATATCTGTCTATCTTATTTTTACAGCCAGTTTATGTCCTGATAAGCGAATTTCATACACATTTCGCAAGATTTTTTTTTCAGTAAATGCATTAAATAGCTTCTTAAGCTTAGTGTTGTCGCTGTTTTCTATCAGATTGACTACATTTCGTCTCGATAATTTGATTGTTTGAATTCAGTACACTGTTTAGTTGTTAGGTTAAAATTTCGATTACAGGTTTCAGTTTTGGGCTGGGTGGTATGCAAAACCCAATCACGCGTAAAGTTGATTTTTTATGAAAAAAAGGACTTTTTCCCGGATAAGTTATGTTTCACCAATACTGTACTTGCTTAGTTAAGTTTAACTTCTTTTTCAGACAAGTTTTCGTTCATCCTCCTACTCTTCTTTTCTGCTATTCTATCTATTGCTACTCTTACATTCTTCTATTCTGCTTTTCAGTAATTTTATGTCCATCAGTGAGTGAGTATGTCAGTTACACTTATTGCTGTATATATGTAAGATATAATTAAATAGATATATAAAAGATAGTTATTAATCAAATTAAGATTTGATCTATTCTCTTCTTTACGATTATTTCTTTGCTTTTTTATAAATACTAGTATAATTGTTGCTCGAAATCGAGCAATTTATTTTCATACAATATAAAATTAACATTTAGTTTTAAATCAACAACATGCGACCAATCCAATATTGTGAATATCAGTAATGACAACACAATCCTAAGATATTTTGGAGCTTCCTGAAAAATTCTAAGAGAGCTGGTGCATATCCTACAAGAATGAATTTTGGAGATAAATCCTCGACAAATCCATCAGAAATGTGCCAGTATTTCGCTGAATATTTCTCGTCAGTTTCCACTTTGCCTGATACTAACTCAATCCCAGATATGTCAAGGTTAAATATATAAGAATCCTTATATAGTTTTGATATTACTTTGCAATAAATGGAAGTTGCTCTTGAAACAGTTGACACTGCTAAAGGCCACGGACCTGATTGCATTCCTCCATCAGTACTCAAGTTTTGCAGCCCGGTATTGTCGGGTCATCTGTGGTCTCTTTTCAATAGATCTTTGAGATGTGGTGTATACCCTGAACCCCTGAAGACATCTTTTGTAGTACCCATCCATAAATCTGGATCTACTGAAAATGTGGATAATTATAGACCCATTGCCATTCAACCTAGTTTAGCTAAGGTTTTCGAGAGGCTTGTGCTGAAGAATGTCGGTCCCCAGCTCTCTAAACATATGTCCGAGCGACAACATGGGTTTACTTCTGGTCGGTCTACTGCAACCAACTTAACAGTTTTACAGGACTATGTTATTAGTGCTTTTGCAAGAAAAGAACAAGTTGATGTATTGTACCTTGATTTTTCCAATGCTTTTGATCGGGTGTGTCACAGGCTAATGATTGAAAAACTTCGAGCATATGGGATCCACGGTGCCTTGCTCAGTTGGTTCAGGAGCTACTTGGAAGATCGTTTTATGGTGGTCAGGTTTGGCTCAAAAATGTCTGACCCCTTTGTTGCAACATCTGGAGTGCCGCAGGGCTCAATTTTGGGACCGATGCTTTTCAACGTTTTCTTGAATGACATCACATCAGTTTTGAAAACAAACTGCCTGCTTTTTGCTGATGACATAAAGTTGTATAAGGCCATCGAGCAATCCACCGACTGTAACCTATTGCAGGCTGATCTGGAAGCTATTGGCAAATGGAGTATAGAAAACCGTATGAGTTTAAACCTAAATAAATGTATGTCCTTCAGTTTCTACAGAACCAAGTCTCCTGTTGAATATGGATACAATTTGAATGGAACTTTATATGTTTATAAACTCTGAAAGTTTATATGTTTTTTGTCTGTTTCGTTTTCGATTGATATTTATATTATTGTTATTCTTATAAAATATTTATTTTGTTTGTTTGTGTATAGATTTACATTTTTAGAACATTTGTTACATTACATGAATTTAACTTATTTTGTCAGAAAAGTTCCTATGTTTGCGTTTGTAATTTTGAATGAAAATGTCTAATTATTGTGATCATCACTTTTTATTGGTATGTTAAACATAATACAATTAGATATATTTGTCTGTGGTGATGCTAGTATAGCACTGAAATTAATTAATACACATTAGTAACTATTTATATTGTTTGCACGAACTGTTACCTTATTTGGCATCAATTAACTTGTGTATTCTGTATTGTTATTGTATTTTGTAACTACACACTGTATTATGCTACCTCTGTAAATGGATTTTTCCGTGAATAAATAAATAAATAATAAATAAATAAATGACAAAAAACTATACGTATTTACAGCTGTACATTAACAGATGTTTAAAACATTCAAACCAAACTCAATGTTATTCTAATGAGAAAATTTCAAATTTAATTTATTTACAGCGCCCTTATTTTATGTCCGATTTTCATCAATTTTTGCCGGAAAAATCTACAGACCAAGTCCTATCCAACAATATAAATCTTGAGAATTGGTTGAAAATTGTAAGAGTTCTTAACACAATAAAACCCTTAGCGTTATTAAGTATAGATTTTCGGGACATGAACGATCTACTGTTTGTCCCCTGCCACCAGTAACTATTTCATTGCTTCTGTGATGGTATCGTAACATGGTGTAAATTGAGAAACGATTGTGTTCCGGTTACTGTATTTGAATTTCTCGCAATCAACAACTACAACCCGGGTCATCATTAGCCAATTATTAAATTTCGTTTTCATCTAAGTTTGATGCAAGTTATTTCTTTCACGTTAAACACACCTTACATGTGGCCGATAATACCAAACAATTTGGTCTTTTAAGGTTGTAACACTGAACAAAAAGTTAAAAATTGCATTATTACATTGTGTTTGTTGGTTGTTAGTTAAGTGCATGTTGCACTAAGCCGTACTGAAATATACCACTAAGTTAATTGCGGTGAAACATTGCGTCGTTCACATTTTTGCTTCATCGGTGAATTTGTTTCGGTCTACACTTTGTCTAGACTGTACCTCGGTCATTAAATACGACTTCAGTTTCACTTTTGGCCATTGTTGAGAATAGTATATTTCGTCACTAGTCCGGAAAGTAGTCGTTACCGGTTCGATCGAGCACCGGTATACCACTTTCGGACGAGTTACGACAATTTCTTATCATCATTTATTTATTTATTTATTTATTTACAATTTAATTGTTTACAACAGAGTAAAAACTCCAATTACAGTAAACAATATTACGCGCAATACCATATTCTATAATTATACCACCTTTTATAAATAAACAGTTCGGATAAAAAGTTTGACCCCATCAGGTGTTTGAAAATTGTAACAAGTCGAGTGACTGTAAGTAGAATAGCAGTACTCGTGGTGTAAAATCTTGAAATTTTTTTGTGGCCTAGCCCGAAAACTATTGTTTACCAGATCGTTTATCCAACTCATCGGGAATCGACTAGTTCCGATCACAGGTGACTGTTCTGAAAACTACATCTATCGTAAGGGTATGATGAAAAATAGTATTTTAGCTTTGAACCCAAATTAATATTAAGAAAGTCCAAGTTCATTAGTAGATTCATGACCCGAACTATGAATTATTATCTCCGAATTAACTAGTAACTAATTAATTATTAGTTAATTATTAACTACGAAAACTGCTTTAGTAAAAAAATATATTCATTTCCCAATTAAATATTCCAAAACTTAAACAGTATGGGTCTTTTTTCCAGAAAAATAATATAATCTAATTTGAGAGGAAATATTACTACTGCAAGATTTCTTCTTAAAATACAATCAGATTCTCAAGTAGCCTATTATAACTTTTCTATTTGCATTCCTCAGATAACAAACTTAGCTTCGACTCGAAATTTCCAGTCAATGACGTAGGATTTCCTCAAGCACTAGCAAACTGAACAATATATTGTGGGATTATCAATTCAAGTTATTTTAGTTAAAAACTACTCGGATATCTTTACATTATTATTGATCATGTTTTTCTTACATGAGATAACAAATGAGCTTAGGACTGTTACCCACCCAGAATAACAGGACTGTTGTAAAATACATCAAGCGGAAGTGGCTTCGGTGGTGATTGATGGTTGATAGAGAAAATAGAGTAAGTTCCAACGACTTTGGGGACTTTGCTCTGTCTCTCAAATACAGTAAACCACTGTCAACGCCACCGCCAAACAGATGCGGTTATTAAGCGAACAACTTTTATGAATGCAAAGGCAATCTAATCACCGATTGTACTACCTAACACACCTATCAAAATTTAATCTTAATTCATAAAAAAATAGCCTTAACCACAATATTAGGATTGTAACGAAAACCTTCCGACCAAAAAGGGAAATATTTAACTGGTCACTTTCTCCAAGCATAAAAATAATAATAATTACTTAATTTTGAGGATGCATTATCATAATTGCATGTAGCTTAGTGTATACATTAATATAATATTACTGTGATGAGTTATTAGAATAAAAATATAAAAATCACAATAAAAGCTGGTATGTAATGATTTTTAGTGTTTATTTAAAGTTAATTGTCAGTTCATTATCAACTGCAGATATTGGTACAGTACTTTAATTTTACTAAATTTATCCCTTTTACTTTTAGAGTTTTTTTAAAATTAAATTAAACACTTTTTTCCTTTTTACTCTTTTGAGGATCTATATATTTCAATTGGATTGATGAAATAGGACTCATACAAGCGACTCATACAAAACGGTTTGAAGAGCTTTATTAACTTTCGTCAGGCGAACTGATTAGAACAATAAAATCTTTAATAAATTACCAATGGTTGACATGTTATGTTTCAACCTCCGTTTACGATAAAAAGCAACCAAAATTAATTTTTGGTACATTTAATTTTGGTGAAATAACTTAATATCTGTTACATCAAATAAGTTTATTTGCCACCAATATTGTTCTTTTTAGCTTTTAAATTATATTGAAATGAGTGATGTATGGTAAAGCTATCAAACATTTTACGAGAAAATCCTATTAAAGATTGAAGAAGCAGATTCAATAAATATTAACTCTTCTAAGTTGCAACAAGAGAGAACGCTGTGAAGAATGATAAAGTAGTGGCAAGGAATCACCTGAGATTAGAGGGCCTTCGAAGGGAAAGTTCAATCGGTAAAGTATAAATGATGATAGAGGCCCATTCGTTCTCACCCACACTCAAGAACTAAGCCCTGACTATTGTAACTTGAATTTCTTTTTGGTGTATAACTTGATAAATCGAAATCAAAACCAATCACCTTATACCAAAGTTTTAATGTAAACAAATGTAAGTATTACGTTGCGAGTGTTAATCTAAGATATTCACTGCTTTTTATTTACGAAGATTATTAGGATTTCTTGGTTTATGTAATTTGTTATCGTTTGGTCTCAGCTTGATTTATAGTTTGATTTTTTTATTATATCGTCTGTTTTGTGATTTATAGTGTTGTTTGAAGTTTAAATTATAGAATTATTTTTCTGATACATGAAGTGTCATAGAGAATAAAAACGGAAAACAAAATATTGAGGCTTTATTGTTTGAAATAACGGGTTTTAAGCACACAATTGAATCAATAAACTGAAAAAAATTGTAAATCTAAAATAAACCTTACTAATACATTAGAATTTAATTAATATGTTTATTTACAGTTAGATGTGTGTTGAGGATTCGAGATGGCTTTAAAACTAGACAAGAGAAATTGGTTCCTTTGTCTGAGTTGAATAAGTTGACTATTGTTTCTGGACTTATAGGATGAGTAAATTAAAGTGTTCAAATTGTAAACTCTTGTTTTGCAAAGATTGCTGATAAAAGCAACAACTTATTAGATATAAATTATTTAGTGTAGTTGCCTTCTTGCCTGGATTCATTTTCATTGTCTAGATATATTTTCCGGCTACGAATTTAGGACACGTTCTTATGCCTACCCTTGCGATTCGAACTCACGGATTAATTATTTTGTGATGTATAATTTAAAACGTTTTGAAATTGTAACGATGTTACCATGTTATTGTTTGGACTTAGAAACATGTTACATATATACATAAAAGTCTAAAATTATTATAATGTATATGCGTTATGTAAAATCATTTTCATCACACTACATCGATATCACCCGTTTTCGACCCGATTTTCTCCATAACCATTTAAGCTAGGTAAAAAATTCAAAATACTAGATTGTTTGTTTTTTAAGCTCTTTTAAATGGTTTAAATTAAAACTGTTGCAATTTATAAATAAAAGTGAATCAAGCCAGAAAACCCATTTTTAACCCTTTTGAAACCCCATAAAACCCCGTTCCCATGGACCGATCATTCTGGTTCACGAACTCAATCTAGTATATGCTGGCTTACACCCCTGTACTAAGTTTCATCAAAATCAGAGGTTCCGTTCAAAGGTTATCGTGTTCACGGACACATAGATATCAATTTAAACGAACGGTGTTTTTGGCTTCTAGGGACCTCAAAACAAGAATATCATGGTCCCGGGCTTAGGTCTGACCGTGACTACTACCGTAATTGCGTATTCCCTACAGGGAAATTCGCTAAAACACATTGTGTGACAGTCGATTTCTAAAAGGTTAACTATTTTGCTTCTACAACGTAATAGGATTATATTATATTTTTAAATAAATTCAACTGAAAGGTAAAAAGGCTAAATGTTTACTCTTTTAACTTGATAAGCTCTTATTTAATATTTTTATGTTACATAAGCTTGGGCAAAGTATTTTTACAAGAGTAAACTAACATTCACAACGAATCTTGAATATTCTAAACTGAAATGTTAGTTTTGTATTTAACGAGGGAGAGAGAATAATGATGTAATGAAAGTTCGTAACCTCCCAGAAATGTCTGAAATGTATCCTTTTAACACTCTTATTTGATGTTCGTGTAAGTATATAAATTTAACTGGCCTTGGAACGTTGAACAAGATGGCTATAAAGTCCGTCACCAAACTTCATAATTATTGTTAGTTGAGTCGAAGTTTACAAATAGTTTGAGTGAAGGTAATCCTATAGTTAATTTTTACTCAGTAGCCCACAATTTTGCATTTTAATTTAACAATTTTTATATGTGTGCTGGAAGATAGTCAGGAGTTGGAATATCTTGTATTGCCTTGTCTTTATATCCAAGGAACTAGCCTGAGAGGACACCACATGAAAGGCCAGGCCACAGGTGGTTGGTCAGTTAACACTGCTTCGCTTTCGTTCTTTCGTGAGATGAAGTGTGCCACATGTTTCCTAGTTTCGTACGTACGTAATATCTTAGGTATAGTCTGACGTAAATCAACATGATATAAAAATAAAAAAAGTATTTTTCTTTGTTACATTTTCTTCCTATAGTAATTTATTTTGAGTTTGCAGCAACGCGCACGGATTAGCCACTAAAAAAAGGAGTACGTTAATAGTCGAAGTGTTAAAAACTGTTCGTAATTGAAAGGTTTATTATTTTTGCCATTTAAAAAGCCAAGTTTAATTGGGCACTCTACATTTTTGATCACGCCACACATCACTGGGTTTCCACTATTATTTTTCATTTAGAATTTCTGTGAATATTTAATTATTTATTAATTACCTTTCGATCTGATCCTTGTTGTTTAATTAATATGGCAGCCAATTTTTGAAACATAAAATCTATACAAACCAACTGCAAGAAACTTAACTAACATTAATTTATGTTGGTAAAATCACCGTAGACAAAAATAGTTATTTTCTTAATTTTAATAAAAATCAGTATAAACATTATGAAGATGAAGTTTTATTTTAACTTTAAATAAAAAAGAAAGAGGCCAGGTATCAATATTTATCAAGTATTGATAGTCTGTAGTATAAGAATCAATATTTAACATCGTGACATATTATCGAATTTAACCAAAAAGTCATATGATAAAAATTACGATTAAGTATTCATATGAATAAATGCGAAACTTAGGTAACAAATAATAATTATTGAGGAAAATTATAAATGAAGTTTAAAAGATAACGAAATGCAGTGTAATTAAAAGAACTTAATTTTAATTAAAAATTATGAAATATATATAGAAAAAATTGGTAAAACTACAAACTTAGGCGATCTATTTCACACCTTGAACATTAGAATTAGTTAAGGTTGATAATGATAGAGATACGGTCCGCAGGCTCGCCGCGTCCGTGACGGGCTGTCCACATAAACGGATATTAATGTCCCCCCCCCCCCCCGGGATGGGACCCTCCAGCTGCTGAACAAATACCAGATAGGTTACTCAAACGATTCCCCAAAGTTTACACTCCAATTGTAAAGTTATGAGGCTTTAGGCTCGTTTTAACTTGCAATATTTATTTCTTTAGTTAGAGGTCCATCTTATTTAAAAAATATGAAAACCAAATTTAAACTATAAAATAATGAAGAATTTCCTTAAATGACTACGTATATGTTTGTTGATAGATAAATTCTTATTGAATATACAGGGTGTCCAGCTTCCACCTTTGCAAACTTTTCCAGGTTATTGCCCACGTTAAAATAAGCAAAAAAGTTCCTGTAAACATATGTACTAAATAAAATGCTTCGTTAACCCGCTAGCCGACATTTTGTTTTTACACTAAATAATTTTTATTTCCATAACGGATCATTGTATTAAGTTGATATTTGGCATGAACCTTCACTATAGCAATACCCATTTTCAGTAAAAAAATTATTTTATTCCAATGTGTATTTTCAAAATGGCGGCCATTTAAAAATTTTAAACTTTAATATCTCATAAACGATAAGTTTTATAAAAATGTTACAAGAGACAAAAAAAATTAAATTTTCTAAACAGTGACACCAAGTTTGTAAGGATCCGACAACAAATAACGGAGTTATTGTGGTTTTCCTGCAGAAAAATACTCATTTTGCAAAATGATTATGTCAATTTAGGTTATTTTCAGAGAAAAATCTCAATAACTCCGTTATTTGTTGTTGAATCCTTACAAACTTGGTATTAATGTTTAGATAATTTAATTTGTCAACTTTTTTGTCTCTTGTAACATTTTTATAAAATTTACCGTTTTTTAGATATTTGAGTTAAAAATTTTAAATTGGCCACCATTTTGAAAATACACATCGGAAAAAAATAATTGTTTTACTGAAAATGGGTATTGTCATAATGAAGGTTCATGCCAAATATTAACTTAATACAATGATCCGTTACGGAAATAAAAATTATTTAGTGTAAAAAACAAAATGGCGGCTAGCGGGTTAACGAAGCATTTTAGGACATATGTTTGTTTACAGGAACTTTTTTGCTTATTTTGACGTGGGCAATAACCTGGAAAAGTTTGTAAAGGTTGAAGCTGGACACCCTGTATAAATCTCTGTAGGGGAAGAATGATTTTAAATATTGTGTATATTTCTTGAAAAAAAAACGAATAAATTCATTCATAAAGAGATTACAATGAAACTATTTAAAAATTAATATTCTTCATTAGTGCAGTTGATAAACAAACCGGAACATCCGAAAATCTTTTTTTTAACTGGTCAGATGGACCAAAACAAATATACTCGGTTGTGTCGGTAATGGTTGTAGTCCTTTTGCTTAAGAAAGTGAGCATGTACTCAAAGTTTAAGGAAATTTGACTTTAAATATTATTGTTAGGGTCAGATAATAAATTGAAAAAATTGACGATGCAACCTTTCCAGTGGGTAAAATATGGTGCCCCCTTGAGCAAGTTGTAGAGGAAACGGTATTGACCTATACCATGCCATACATCATTTTAAAGGTTTCTGAATTTAGACCAAAACACCAAAAACCTGAGCTCGTCGTGCGATTGTATTTTAAAACTCGCCTACGGCTCGATGGGGGCTCCGCCCCCAAGCCGCCTTAGGGGTTGACCCGAATAAGTGGTTGTCCTAAATTATTAAAAAAATAAAAAGTCAAGTATGAAATAGAATAGTTCCACGGAAGAACTGGACAGCCGAGACAGTTACACCGGCTAATGCACACTACTCAAATCAATAATAATAAAAAGCTTTGAATTTTTCTTTAGCTATTTATTAAACCCCTTCGTAGTTATCCTATTTTAGAAGAGTTGTGAAATTATAATTACCTACGTAAATATTCTAGGTAGTTTGCTGGACGCAGGGCTCCACCCCCATTCCCCCTTAGGGGTTGTCCTAAATTCGTAAATTATTGAAAAGTAGAGTTGTAGCAGGTTAAGTCCACCGAAGAACTGCTCCGCAGACAGTTAGAAAACCGGCTAGTACGAAAATCGCCTGTAGCTTGTTTTAAAACCACTTCCTAGTTCTCGTTAGTTCGTAAAACAATAGAAAATTGTGAAATCATAATCAACTAAGCAAATATTATAGGTATTATAGTGGATGGAGGCTCCACCCCCAATACCATTAATTAGTTGCCCCTATTCTTTAATAGCTGTAAAAGTCTCGAGCACTGAACAGGCTAGTTGAGAGGCCTCCACCCCCATACCCCTCGTTGTGTTCGCCGAATTAGTTTGTAGCTTAGCAAGTCTCAAACATTCAAAATCTTCCCATAATATTTTAAGTTAATATTGTTAATTTCGTTTGATACTCTAACTGTACTTATCAGGTTATGAGTGTAGGCTTTATGTGTGGTTTTTATGTACTATATCTGAGTATTATTAATATGGATTATAAAAGCAACTATACTGTAAGAAACTAATCGTCAGGGGATGTAAAATAAATGAAAATGTAGAATGACTAAGCTAAATAAACTATTTTGCAGATCAATAAAAATATAAATAATTTCAGAAAAACCACAAATAGAAAAATATGAACAAACGGTTTGGAACCCGCCAACGACTATTCACAAAAATACTGTTCGTTTCAAAATAAAAATGTATATTATGAAATAATAATTTTAGAATAATTATTCTAGTTACTGCTCATAAATCCTGTTGAAGTTACAAGGATATTGTATAAGTTCAGTGAATTAAAAATTCGAACTTCAAACACAATTTAACTGTAGTTAGGCCTAGTAACAAGTTACAGAACAACAAATTTAGTAATAATAAAAGTTGCAAAACGGTCTTAAAATAACGATTTGAGATACGACAAAAAGTCAAATGTTTATAAGTTAGATTTATGTTCCTCATTCGCAATATTCTATGTAACAGAGTAATTCATTCATATTGAACAGGTTAAAGAAAAACACATAATACGAGTATTACCAGGCATTAATTAACTTTTTTTTAGTTCAATATTTTTAAATTTTTAAAGTTCTAAACCTAGTGAATTTCTTTTAATATCACTGTCAAGCTAAGTTAATACAAAACTTCAACTTTCTTAATACAATATTACTATAATTACTGACAAAAGTATTTCAAATATTAGTTAATAATTGCAAATTTACCTCAAGTAGTTGGAGGCCCAAGTTTTAGGTCAGTAAGTAACAAACAATGTAAAACATCGCTAAGGAAAAAACAATTCAAAACAATCAATTGAAAAACAACCCGTTCCGCCTAACAGGCAAAATAAAAATACATAATATTGGCATTCATCACAATTATTTTTTATGTTTGGTACTTTTATTGATATGGGCGCCGTACAAGATATGTGCATGTGCAATATTGAAGAAAATAAATAAAATTACAGTCGTTATAAAAATGTCTACATATGGTAAACCACCCACATAAATAAATAAGTTAACTTAAAACTGACTGCAGGGTAAAGGACCAACAAGACGTTAAAAATACGCATAATATTAGTTGGCATTAGTTATGAAATTTTAAGTTCAATTTTTTTAGGGTGTTACACTTTTTTATACAATGAATTTAATTTTAATACTAAAGCTAAGTTAATATAAAACTTCAAGCTTATCGGGAAGAAAAATGCAAAATTCAGCTACATGCAGCTAAACTACATGAAATGTTTCGCAGTGTGTCAATAAAAACCCTAGATATTAGGTAAAGTTCCCTTCTTCGAGCTCTTTATATCGGCTTAAGTATATCTCAAACAAAGTTATAGTAAAATGAAATATTCGCTATGTCTCAGATATTCTATAACACTAACTGTTATTGAAGCATAGCAGTAAAACAAAATAAGTTCACGGTTCTCTCTAAAAGGACTGGGTGATCCTTAAATTCCCAAATAGGAATTAATCAATAGTAAATTTCATCTTCACAAGTCTTGTAAATTTATAAACATGGAGCATTGCTCGTTTCAAACACGGGTATAATTGAAAGAAATTATTTAAAAACGAGCGAGAACTAAACCTGGTAAGTAATCTACATTGCCGACACGATGTTATGCTCTAACATGGGATGTACTACGTTACCGACAAAACTAGATTTTTTACCTTTTTTTATTGATTTAAAATTAAAAAATTGCTAGTTTTTAAAATTTTTTCTTAATGTCAGTCATGTAAGCTAACGGAATGCCAAATTTCAAGTCTCTACCTTGAACGGTTCCGGCCGAACTTTTATATCACCTGCGGGAGTATATATGTTAGAGATGTTGGTGACATGTTTTTTGCGCAAAGGAATTTTTTAAGTATTCCTCTACGAAAACGAATTTAAATTTATTAACGAAAAAAATTAAAATTAAAGTTATAAAAAGTTGAACATTTTTATTTGTTAAGCACACTTGCTACAAAAACCAGAAAATTCGCAAATTCATTTGTTGGAACTAGTCGGTAGGACCAAAACACAATTACACGAATTGATGCACTAAAAATTTTATGAAATGAACATCTGTTTGTGATATGATCAAGTTAACAAAGTATATTACACTCGATTTTAAATAATGAAGGACATAATGCGATAGTGCAATACTGAAATTGTAAGTCAGTTTAGGAAACTGTAACTAATTAAAAGAAACAGAAGCACATCAACAAACACAAACGAAATCGAATCTCATTGTAATTAGAAACTCTAAGAAGGGAATTACTTTGTCAGAGGGCCGTTATTTATAAAATTAGTAGAACCCGGAATCTCTGACTGTAATGGGAGTCAGGGTCTATATTGACTGCATTACTTAAGGCCTTCTGGAACTCATTAGAATGGAAAAATATAAACCTTATGACAAAACTGAGACAAACGTTTTGTCAGCAAAAACTTTTGAATTAGTTAATAAATGAGGGAGAGTATGCGATTCACCAAAAAATCTTTACGTATTTTTAAAACAATTTATGAGATTTAATTGGTTAGGTAGCTGAGTGGTTATAGAACTCATTTTATAGACTGAAGAGCGCCGAATACATCCCAAGAGAAATGTAGGCTTTTAAATGTTTCATATCCGATCTAGTTACCTTATGTTGTTGTTCTATTTATTAATTGACTAGCTTTTTCCTGTGGCTTCGCTCGCGTTACTCGCCGTCACGCTCACTCTATGTATAAAGCCGCGTCCGCACTGGCCGAACATGTTCGCCGAAGAAAGTTCCTCCGAACTTTGTTCGTTGCTAACCTTTTAAAATGTAAATCATATGGCCGGTAATTGCTCGTTAGGAATGTTTGTTGATTTTTTGTGTTTGCCGAACAAGTTCACCACGAATGTTCGGCTTAACACGGCGGACGCGGCTTAACAAGTCGCTTGAATACCTAAAATTGGAAATTTTCATTGAATTTGTTTCTTAGCAACAAAAAAGGATAAAATCAATTTAACGATTTTTCTAGAATGTTTTTTCGTGAAATCTTTTCCCATAAAAAGTATCCTATGTTACTTCTGATACCTCCAAGAATATGTGTACAAAATTTCAAGGTTATCGGTTGAGTAGTTTTCGCGTGAAAGTATAACAAACAACAGGACATTCACATTTATAATACTAGGAGTACGCCCGTACCTCCCATAAGCGTCTATTTGATGAAGGAATTTAAACTTTAGCATTCGGGACTAAAACAACTAGAATCACTCGTAATAAAAAAATAAAATAAAAAAACTCTAACTGATGAAAGTTACAGGAATTACATAAGCATAGCCTTCATGGCATTCTTCTGTAATTCATGATTTATACTGCTTTTAAGGACTAATTACTTTTCTTGTACTCACTAAAATCCAAAATGTAATGAATTGGTGAAATGTAATGTTGATACACAACATGCGTAATGAATTAAAAACTGAAACTCGTCCTAAAAGACTTGGCCTACCAAAAGTTGTTAACGTCAAGAAATAAAGCAATCTACTTGCTGTTCAAATTTTACTTTATGAATACACTTTTACAGACAAGGAATATTAATTAGTTTTGTATATTGTAGTTGGCTTTTCGTTACTCTAATAAGAGCCGCCAATTTGACAATAGAAATAACCACATAACCTACAAATTAGGAACTTTGTTTATGCGACTACTTCACTCCGCTCCCGTTCTCCGTTCTGGATCCAATAATTTCAGCCCCCCACACACGGTCGAGCATGTTGGACGAGCCGTTGGGTTGGAAGTCAGGTTGGGTGTCTGGTTGGAGTTGGGAGGCGTCCACACACGGTCGAGCCTACGGCCAAGCTTTCTGGTACTTTGTCAGTTGTAAACTTTTGTGTAAACTTGTGTAAAGTGTACATATTATACATTTATTTTTACATCCATAAAAATTATTGCATTGATTGCAAATAGATATGAAGTGGATGGCTATATGTATTTGCGTTTATATTTATTTTGGCAATTTTTTAAAATTTTACTCTTATTAGGCCTAAGTAAATTTTTTTGGTCATTTATTTTTTACCATCCTATCTTATGAGATATGAACATAAATCTCATATTATAACATTAGGCATACTTAAATGTACTAAGCCTGATTTCTTAACAAAACAAACGGTTGATGTCGATTTTCGTCCAAAATGGCGGCACGAGGCAAGTTGTCACAAACAGTAAGATTTTAGTTGTCACGTGTGACATCTAACCCAAATGAAGCATTTACAAATTTTGTGTTATTTTCAGGTTTTTAAACAAGGTTTGTAATGTTAAGAATAAAGTACAGAATATCCCGGAATGCCGCAATTCATTTGCAAAAAATGTGAAAGTGATATTTCAAGTAAAGATGACTTTTGAACTTTGAAAATCTTTCTAAGATAGCCCAATTGGCTTATTTTACTTACACGATTGTCATTAAATTTTTGCTTGTTATGTTAAATTTACTCAAACATCATAAATAAAACATTTCCAAGGGCTACATACGTTATTTCAAAATACTTGATTAAACCTGTAAATATAAATTGTTTCTTTATATAGGCCTAACGTGTGTAAAAATTTTTAATTGAACAACTAATCAAATAGGGCCTAGTTGATTTGAAATTTATTTTTCCGTTTTCAAAACCACTTGAATTTATTGTAGTTTATTTTATGTACCGTATCATTTTTGTGCTAGACTATTGTTCCATTTCAATTTTTGTTTGATTTTACTCATCTCAATAAGTTATACATATTTGTTATATTTTTCCATAAGAAATACTAGGGACAACCGATCCCAGCCGTTGTGACAAGCCCCGTCGTAGGGGCTGGTTGCCACACTTATAATGGGTTTTAAAACATTTTTATTAATGTTTACTTACAGATTTTTATTTGGGAAAATATATAATATAGATGAAAGTTTGTTTCATATTATAAGCTCATTTTTAATAAACTTGAGGACTACGAATAACTTAGTAAAAATTAACAATCTAAAAAGTGTGCCAACCATCCCCGGTCACCCCTAAACTACTACACCATTTTAAAAACCCGTCTATAGTAGTAGAAAATCAAGGAACACTACAATCACAACAAAAAATACGCCTGTAGTAGTTACAAATTCAGTCAGACTGAGGTAATGTCAGGCGAGCCGCTCGACGGTTTACCACACACGTCCCAACATGTCAGGCGAGCGGCTCGAGTTGGACCGTCCTGTCGAGCCGAGCTTCCAACCCAACAAATCCGCCGAGCATGTTGGGACGGAGCCCGCACACGGTCGAGCATGTTGGAAGAGCCGCTCGCCATCGAGCGGCTCGCCCAACATGCTCGACCGTGTGTGGGGGGCTTTCGACTTTGGACTGGACTGGAATCGAGCGGGTCAATAGACCAATTTGAATGTCTCAGTCTTGATTGTTAAGACTCGCAAAGACGTTGCCAAAATGTAAACAAAGAGCAGACGACTAAAAATGTCTCCAATGAATTTCTTATAGGGAAAATTAAAAAGTTAGATTTTAGGCTTATTTTTTAAATATCCAACCAAATGTTTTCACCAACGAACTTAGCCTTAAAAATTGCATGAAGAATATTCGACTGAAATTTGAGACTGATCTGTGATTTCTATCGAGAGTAATCGTCGGACATTACATTTGCAATACGAGTCACTCTATAGCCTTCGAACAGACAATTAGTAAGATTACCATATCCAGAAAATCAGCTGGCCTTAGACAGTAACAAGCCTATTCAATGTATCCTCTCATTATTCATTCATATTCGCCTTAAAATGCGCCCTGGTAGGGTCAGCGTATTACAGTGATTAAGTTTACAAAGATTAATTACGGTGGGTTATGAGCTTCAAGCACGCTAGAACAGAATTATAAAAAAACTCTACATTTTAAAATTATGTTTGACATTCGAAAGGCAATTTTCGTGTGGCATTTTACTGTTGTTTAGTTATTTTACCATGTGGCATGTGTTTAACGGAGGTATCACAATTGTTTAATACATTTTACTTTAAGTAATTTATTAGAATCAAAGGAGTGGTCGGTTATTGATCATAACTTGTATTATCACACCAAATTGAATAAACACAATGTGGAAGCCACACCCAAGTAATATGATGTCAGTTCCGTGTCATTAAGGAAATGTTACTTTGTGACTGACAAGGAAGCCAGGGCTTTGGTGTTCCGTTACTTATTTAGCCAATAAGGCACCAACTGCCTCCATCCTAAAAGAATTTTTCTGATAATATTACACAGTAAAAATCTCACAGTTACAAGGGTGAGACCGAATAATTTGATACTTTCCTTCGAGAAAAATAATAGGAAGTTGTAATTATTTGTTTTTGCAGTGACAATTCAACAAATAAAACTAGAAACTCAAAATAATTTCCCATAGACAAATAAACATTCATGTATACTTTTGTAAACTACTGAAAAGTAAATAAACAAACAAACGAAAGGAAGTAGAATATTTAATCAAGAGTATAAGAAAAGAGAGAGTATAAATTACACTTTTATGTCTTACAAGAAAAAGAATGAGAAGGCTTCCTCATCTAGGAGGCAATGGTGGCAGATTAGAAAATTGACTAATGGAGACCAATAAAAAGGAAATTATTGAGGTAACCAAAGGTGGATGGATAAAAAATCTTTTCATGTTCAACTTTCATCACATACAAACTCTAAAAGTTATGTTTATTTTCCTAGTTTTATGATTTACTTCTACGGAAGTGAAACGATTTGTTCTAGATTTCTGGTGAAACTAAAATGAAACCAACCAAAATAACTGCATAGCGAATTTTAATATGTACTATCGGTATTAAAAGTACAATAGCATAATATTAATTTTGCATGAAGCGTTAATAATATGATGTCAGTTTTAAACCTTATATGAACTGGGATAATTTATGATCTGACGCAGTAATAAAAAGAGTGGGTTATTATTTAGTTGAACGTCACCAGGCTCTAACTTTTTCCTACCTTGATTAAACGTTCTAAATGTTGTTTAACAAAGAAATATAAGCGTTATTAAGTCTGCAAAAGCATATTTGTTTTGATAGAACAAACTTTAAATAAAATAACCAAACCTAACAAAAGATTAACTATCATACGTTTATCGGTGAAAATTTAAGAACGACACAAATTAAAGTAAATTGTTTAACGAATTACTAACGAAATTACCTTAGTTGTCGTCATCTGATGTGGAAGTAGGCTCTGTTTCCACGTCAGGCTCTTCAGTATCAGGTCCGGTGTCTTGCTTGGTCCATAATAATCGACACGGTTATCGAAATCACAATATTTCCGTTTAAACAAGAAATCGGCAAGGTGGAGATGTAGTTAATGTTTTTTTGTTCCCGTGCTATTGTTTTGCAATGACCGCACTGAAAGACGCCACTGATGAGTCACCGCTCACGCACAGACTGGCCGGCGGCGGCGCGCCGCGCTGCAACAATGACATCAGCTGATCGGCAGGCCAAACAACGCACATGGAGCGGAGACAGCAGATGCCGCTTTTCGCCTTATACTATATTCAGGCTACTTATCTTACACACCAGTTGCATACAGTTCATGGGTTTTATATCGTAATTCCAGGTATTAAACTGCATATTACGAAACAATATTGTGTTGTATGTTTGTGATTTTCTACACATTTCACAAACCTATTTCAATACATGTTAAACCAACAAATTTATTCATAAAATTCGGTTTGCAATGTCTGATTCTATAACTTATTTGTTATAAAACACAACATTTCGGTTTAATCAAGGTAGGAAAAAGTTAGAGCCTCGCGACGTTCGACTAATTACCAAAGAGTGATAAAGTGATTAAATCTACTTTTAAAAAGTGAGTATAATAAACCCGTGGAAGTTTAGTTTTTATTCATTGAACTGGTTGCCCTGATAACGTGATGCGTAGGGTCTATTTTAATTATTAATTATCAACAAAGGCAACTTGCATAAAACATTTTCATTTGGTAAGTGTTATAATGCCTTAAATTCCTATTTTCTATAGCGTAACTCCAAACAATAAGTTATAAAGAATTTTCAAAAATTGTTACACTATGTTATACTTAATTGAAAAGAAACACGAATTTTATGCGTTCTAATAATATTTAAAAAATTACACGTACATAACAGTATTTATAAATTTCATGGTGATCCCGAAATATAGCGAAATGTTTGCAGTAAATAATGGATTTTTGGCAAATGTTGTTCCAAATAAGAGGAAAAGAATATGTAATTGTTGAAGTATCAGCTGACATTACAAAAGCGTAGAGTACTATCAGTAAGAGGTTCTATCAGCATATGGTAATCCTACCTGAAAACAAACAGGTCTAACTAAACTGAATGATAATGAATATTATCTGTTGCATTGAAAAAGGCAAGGGATGTTTACACTGATATTAATAATGAAATGTAAGCCATGTCGTGAGAAATTTAATAATAAGTAGGTTGTACGGTTATAATGAAGACATTCTGATTAATTTTTTGTGAAGTAAAATTTCATAACACATACTGATTTTCAATCCTTGCTAATTTTTTTGTAAGTTTACATTGAGTACTTGAAAATTTGTACTATTTTTCCTTTTTTAGTCACTCTAAAAAATTAAATTATTGTAGCTATGATTGTGAAAAAGTTGTTATATCACGAAAGTTAACCAAATCCTGTAAGTTAATTATTTTAGAAAACCACTATATTTTTTATTTTACAATAAACTCAAAACGTTATTTTTACAGGAATAAAGTTCTAAAATGCGAGACAGTCTTTCACTTTAAAACATTCAATTAGTTCGCCTCTTCAATTATTGAATAGCATTCGAATCTTTACATCTGAAGTCTAATCTCATCTAGGGTAAGAATTTCGCTCAAAGTTTTACTGATTGGAAAAATATAATATTGTACATCATTTCAGAATTAATAAGTATCAGTCATATTAGTGCTCAGATTTTAGTATAAGTTTAGTATACGTGATAGAATCTTAAGACACAGTGTTTTATGTCAAATTAATAAATCTTTAATAATATACAAACAATTTCTTTTAATTGTAGAATAAGAAATGCACAACTTTCAAATTTGCGCTTTGTAGTAACGCTGAGTACATTAAGGAACTTTGCGGTTTGCAACTGAGGTTGGCGGCCACATAGCACATGGAGCGCTCACTCGTGGCTTGGAAACCGAATTGGCGAGATCTGCATTTGTAAATTTAAGCTGCTCATTGGGTATCTTAATAAATACCGGGTGCCCCTAAACCCTGGAACTGTTTAATATATATTTTTTAAGATCAAATAAAAATTTTGATATATTTTAGGTTGTTAGCACAAGTCTTGTCTGACTTCTAAAGAAGACCCTGCCTTTGTCATCCTTCTGAGGTCAGGTTATTTTGATTTACGTATCAAGCTAAGATTACGTATAATATTATAAATACTTTATTAGTGGGCTGTCCACTTGAAGTGTAAAATGTAAAATTATTAGCCTCAACAAATATTTTTCATGCCCAAAGCATAATCACAAAATTTTACCTCTGTTGCAGAATAAAAGGAAATTATTTGCCATTTCAAACATTTTGGGGCACTTGGTACACAAGAAATTATATGGTCAAAGTAATACAATCAAAAAGTTAAGTTTATTGGACTTGTTAATTTGATGTTGTAATAATTGTGCATTATAAAATTCATCGTATGTTTGAAATAAATAAGTGTCTCAATGTAATGTTGTACATTACAAATATATTAACACGTTGGCTTGAAAGGATCTTCTGGACAATAGGTCAGGTGGGCTTTGAAAAAATAAAATTTTTAGGGCAAGTATGATAATAATTTGTTTCAAATAATTATTTAATTTTATAATATATACACAAAATTTTTGTTTATTCTTCCATGTAAAGCAAAATCACTTGTAGTCTTCTTGTTTAGGATAATTAAGCAAATAAATTGTTTCAGTTATGGAAAAGTGTCGTACACTACGGGTTTCAGAAACGCTAATGGTAAGATTCTTTAACAAGTTTGTTTAATGTGCAGCAGAAAAATTCTTTCAGCTAATTAGTAGCTAACTGCTCTTCCAAGAGTACGATAATTAGTTGAAACAAAAAGTTTTTTTTGGACAATTGTAGAACTTTTTAAATGAAATGACGACAACAGGATATGAGGTTATTTAAATAATTTACCTCATTATCAAATAAAGTACATAGTTGCCAACTATTCCATTCTGCTATTTGCCAAAATAAACAGACAAAACGCTGACAATAGAAAAATAATAAATATTTTAAAACTCCTACATGAAAATAAATAATGGTTTGATTGAAACTTCTCCATTTTAACAGGAGCTATCCAGTCTAAATCATCGTTAACTGCGGCTATCGACCAATATAGCCTGTAAGGGCATTAAGAGCCATACAAAATATTCACGTGCAACATCAATCATGGCCTTATTATGACGTCCCCCCTCCTACCACTTCTCTGCTACCCACCCGCCCCCCCCCCCCCCCCCGAAACCCCCATCGACGGCTCAATGATGACGGATAGACGGCGTCGGGTTGGCGCTCGCTATTAAATATTATTTATCTGCCATGTCCAAGAGGACATTAATTTCCTTATCTTAATATAAAACTTCTATTTAAATACTTTCTTTAAAACTTCATTAAAAAAGCATTAAGTCGACTACTAAGAGATGTTAATTCAACTTACGCACACAAATTTGTGGTGTGTTTTAAATGACTATTTATGGCATTTTCCTCTACTATTCTAAGTTTAAGTTTCATTGAAAGAAGATTGTCTTCCTTGGAGGATTTCTGCAAAATAAAATAAAAATCTTTTGTAATATAGTAGTGATGTGTTCACGTTTTTTTGTTGGATGTAATGATTTTAATTTCCACGTTTTGAATCATACAAAATTTTCTGTAAACTATTACTGTTTACAAAGTTAGAGGTCCTAGACATTAGCGGAAGATTATGTTTTGTTTTAAGTTGTGTGGAAATCGCATTATTTTGGTAAACCTTGCAACATTGCAAACCACAATATTTAAGTGGGTTAAGAGACACACTCTATGGTCGTTCAAGATAGTGACGATACATAATCGTGTGTTTTGACTAGCATAAACAAACACAAAGTATATTCTTTCTGGCTCCGCCTCTTCCTATCTATGTCGGCGAAAAAGTTGGCAAGGTATTTCGTAGATTCCGGTAAACACTGCCAATACTCTCAATGTATTCATATATTTTAAGAACATGAATATATTAACACACACCCAGTAAACAAAGTCATTACGATGCGAATATTTTTAAATAAACGTAATTGGGATTAATTCCGTTTCATCTCTAATCTTAATTAAATTTTATATGTTTATTCAAAAGCAAGAATAATTTTCAGGAATAATTGAACACATAATGGTTTTATTTAACCATTTTTAAGGCCACGCATGAATAAACTAACTAAAAATATTTTGTATGTATAATGCATAGCATAAGCATTTATAAAGGAGTGTTTTCATGAAAATATTTCGCAGAAATATCATTGCACGGACACCCCCACCCCTACTGCCACAAACTCAAAATGTTAGCGAATTTCCTTATAGGGAATACGCTATTAAGGTAGTAGCAATGGTAAGACCTAAGCCCGGGACTATGTTATTTTTTCATTTTGAAGTCCCCAGAAGCCAAAATTACCATTCGTTCATTTTCATATACCGAGTGTAAAAAAGTCAGCCCCCCTTTAAAATTTCTTTTATTTGTTGAGATAAACAAATATCGTTTGGGGGGTGATAGTAACTTAACACAAAGTAGCTTTTGACGTTATCAAACATTTTTAGTCATGTTAGGGGGACGGCCCACCAGGAGTTCATTTTCATATACCGAGTGTACATGTCAATATATGCTTACATATAATGTTTTCTTCTTACTCCTGGTGGACCGTCCCCCTAACATGACTAAAAATGTTTGATAACGTATTTTTTATTTTAAAAAAATTCGCATCGTAATGAGTTTGTTTACTGGGTGTGTGTTAATATATTCATGTTCTTAAAATATATGAGGCAACATGAGCGAGGCAACTGCCTGATGTAGTAGCAACGATAAGGTTAACCAGGCCTCGACTCCTGTCAGGCAACATGAGCAAGGTAGCTGCCTGATGTAGTAGCAGTGGTAAGGTTAACCAGGCCTCGACTCCTGTCAGGCAACATGAGCTAGGTAGCTGCCTGATGTAGTAGCAACGGTAAGGTTAACCAGGCCTCGACTCCTGTCAGGCAACATGAGCTAGGTAGCTGCCTGATGTAGTAGCAACGGTAAGGTTAACCAGGCCTCGACTCCTGTCAGGCAACATGAGCAAGGTAGCTGCCTGATGTAGTAGCAGTGGTAAGGTTAACCAGGCCTCGACTCCTGTCAGGCAACATGAGCTAGGTAGCTGCCTGATGTAGTAGCAACGGTAAGGTTAACCAGGCCTCGACTACTGTCAGGCAACATGAGTGAGGCAGCAGCCTGATGTAGTAGCAACGGTAAGGTTAACCAGGCCTCGACTCCTGTCAGGCAACATGAGCTAGGTAGCTGCCTGATGTAGTAGCAACGGTAAGGTTAACCAGGCCTCGACTCCTGTCAGGCAACATGAGTGAGGCAGCAGCCTGATGTAGTAGCAACGGTAAGGTTAACCAGGCCTCGACTACTGTCAGGCAACATGAGCGAGGCAGCAGCCTGATGTAGTAGCAACGGTAAGGTTAACCAGGCCTCGACTCCTGTCAGGCAACATGAGTGAGGCAGCAGCCTGATGTAGTAGCAACGGTAAGGTTAACCAGGCCTCGACTACTGTCAGGCAACATGAGCGAGGCAGCAGCCTGATGTAGTAGCAACGGTAAGGTTAACCAGGCCTCGACTCCTGTCAGGCAACATGAGTGAGGCAGCAGCCTGATGTAGTAGCAACGGTAAGGTTAACCAGGCCTCGACTACTGTCAGGCAACATGAGCTAGGTAGCTGCCTGATGTAGTAGCAACGGTAAGGTTAACCAGGCCTCGACTACTGTCAGGCAACATGAGCGAGGCAGCAGCCTGATGTAGTAGCAACGGTAAGGTTAACCAGGCCTCGACTCCTGTCAGGCAACATGAGTGAGGCAGCAGCCTGATGTAGTAGCAACGGTAAGGTTAACCAGGCCTCGACTCCTGTCAGGCAACATGAGCTAGGTAGCTGCCTGATGTAGTAGCAACGGTAAGGTTAACCAGGCCTCGACTCCTGTCAGGCAACATGAGTGAGGCAGCAGCCTGATGTAGTAGCAACGGTAAGGTTAACCAGGCCTCGACTCCTGTCAGGCAACATGAGCTAGGTAGCTGCCTGATGTAGTAGCAACGGTAAGGTTAACCAGGCCTCGACTCCTGTCAGGCAACATGAGCTAGGTAGCTGCCTGATGTAGTAGCAACGGTAAGGTTAACCAGGCCTAGACTCCTGTCAGGCAACATGAGTGAGGCAGCAGCCTGATGTAGTAGCAACGGTAAGGTTAACCAGGCCTCGACTCCTGTCAGGCAACATGAGCTAGGTAGCTGCCTGATGTAGTAGCAACGGTAAGGTTAACCAGGCCTCGACTCCTGTCAGGCAACATGAGTGAGGCAGCAGCCTGATGTAGTAGCAACGGTAAGGTTAACCAGGCCTCGACTACTGTCAGGCAACATGAGCGAGGTAGCTGCCTGATGTAGTAGCAACGGTAAGGTTAACCAGGCCTCGACTACTGTCAGGCAACATAAGCGAGGTAGCTGCCTGATGTAGTAGCAACGGTAAGGTTAACCAGGCCTCGACTCCTGTCAGGCAACATGAGCAAGGTAGCTGCCTGATGTAGTAGCAGTGGTAAGGTTAACCAGGCCTCGACTCCTGTCAGGCAACATGAGCTAGGTAGCTGCCTGATGTAGTAGCAACGGTAAGGTTAACCAGGCCTCGACTACTGTCAGGCAACATGAGTGAGGCAGCAGCCTGATGTAGTAGCAACGGTAAGGTTAACCAGGCCTCGACTCCTGTCAGGCAACATGAGCTAGGTAGCTGCCTGATGTAGTAGCAACGGTAAGGTTAACCAGGCCTCGACTCCTGTCAGGCAACATGAGTGAGGCAGCAGCCTGATGTAGTAGCAACGGTAAGGTTAACCAGGCCTCGACTACTGTATGGCAACATGAGCGAGGCAGCAGCCTGATGTAGTAGCAACGGTAAGGTTAACCAGGCCTCGACTCCTGTCAGGCAACATGAGTGAGGCAGCAGCCTGATGTAGTAGCAACGGTAAGGTTAACCAGGCCTCGACTACTGTCAGGCAACATGAGCGAGGCAGCAGCCTGATGTAGTAGCAACGGTAAGGTTAACCAGGCCTCGACTCCTGTCAGGCAACATGAGTGAGGCAGCAGCCTGATGTAGTAGCAACGGTAAGGTTAACCAGGCCTCGACTACTGTCAGGCAACATGAGCTAGGTAGCTGCCTGATGTAGTAGCAACGGTAAGGTTAACCAGGCCTCGACTACTGTCAGGCAACATGAGCGAGGCAGCAGCCTGATGTAGTAGCAACGGTAAGGTTAACCAGGCCTCGACTCCTGTCAGGCAACATGAGTGAGGCAGCAGCCTGATGTAGTAGCAACGGTAAGGTTAACCAGGCCTCGACTCCTGTCAGGCAACATGAGCTAGGTAGCTGCCTGATGTAGTAGCAACGGTAAGGTTAACCAGGCCTCGACTCCTGTCAGGCAACATGAGTGAGGCAGCAGCCTGATGTAGTAGCAACGGTAAGGTTAACCAGGCCTCGACTCCTGTCAGGCAACATGAGCTAGGTAGCTGCCTGATGTAGTAGCAACGGTAAGGTTAACCAGGCCTCGACTCCTGTCAGGCAACATGAGCTAGGTAGCTGCCTGATGTAGTAGCAACGGTAAGGTTAACCAGGCCTAGACTCCTGTCAGGCAACATGAGTGAGGCAGCAGCCTGATGTAGTAGCAACGGTAAGGTTAACCAGGCCTCGACTCCTGTCAGGCAACATGAGCTAGGTAGCTGCCTGATGTAGTAGCAACGGTAAGGTTAACCAGGCCTCGACTCCTGTCAGGCAACATGAGTGAGGCAGCAGCCTGATGTAGTAGCAACGGTAAGGTTAACCAGGCCTCGACTACTGTCAGGCAACATGAGCGAGGTAGCTGCCTGATGTAGTAGCAACGGTAAGGTTAACCAGGCCTCGACTACTGTCAGGCAACATAAGCGAGGTAGCTGCCTGATGTAGTAGCAACGGTAAGGTTAACCAGGCCTCGACTCCTGTCAGGCAGCATGAGCTAGGTAGCTGCCTGATGTAGTAGCAACGGTAAGGTTAACCAGACCTCGACTCCTGTCAGGCAACATGAGCGAGGCAGCTGCCTGATGTAGTAGCAACGGTAAGGTTAACCAGGCCTCGACTCCTGTCAGGCAACATGAGCGAGGTAGCTGCCTGATGTAGTAGCAACGGTAAGGTTATCCAGGCCTCGACTCCTGTCAGGCAACATGAGCGAGGTAGCTGCCTGATGTACTAGCAACGGTAAGGTTAACCAGGCCTCGACTACTGTCAGGCAACATGAGCTAGGCAGCTGCCTGATGTAGTAGCAACGGTAAGGTTATCCAGGCCTCGACTCCTGTCAGGCAACATGAGCGAAGCAGCTGCCTGATGTAGTAGCAACGGTAAGGTTAACCAGGCCTCGACTACTGTCAGGCAACATGAGCGAGGCAGCTGCCTGATGTAGTAGCAACGGTAAGGTTAACCAGGCCTCGACTCCTGTCAGGCAACATGAGCGAAGCAGCTGCCTGATGTAGTAGCAACGGTAAGGTTAACCAGGCCTCGACTCCTGTCAGGCAACATGAGCGAGGTAGCTGCCTGATGTAGTAGCAACGGTAAGGTTAACCAGGCCTCGACTCCTGTCAGGCAACATGAGCGAGGTAGCTGCCTGATGTAGTAGCAACGGTAAGGTTAACCAGGCCTCGACTCCTGTCAGGCAACATGAGCGAGGTAGCTGCCTGATGTAGTAGCAACGGTAAGGTTAACCAGGCCTCGACTCCTGTCAGGCAACATGAGCGAGGCAGCTGCCTGATGTACTAGCAACGGTAAGGTTAACCAGGCCTCGACTACTGTCAGGCAACATGAGCTAGGTAGCTGCCTGATGTAGTAGCAACGGTAAGATTAACCAGGCCTCGACTCCTGTCAGGCAACATGAGCGAGGCAGCAGCCTGATCTAGTAGCAACGGTAAGGTTAACCAGGCCTTAACTCCTGTCAGGCAACATGAGCGAGGTAGCTGCCTGATGAAGGAGCAACGGTAAGGTTAACCAGGCCTCGACTACTGTCAGGCAACATGAGCTAGGTAGCTGCCTGATGTAGTAGCAACGGTCAGGTTAACCAGGCCTCAACTCCTGTCAGGCAACATGAGCGAGGTAGCTGCCTGATGAAGTAGCAACGGTAAGGTTAACCAGGCCTCGACTCCTGTCAGGCAACATGAGCGAGGCAGCAGCCTGATGTAGTAGCAACGGTAAGGTTAACCAGGCCTCGACTACTGTCAGGCAACATGAGTGAGGCAGCAGCCTGATCTAGTAGCAACGGTAAGGTTAACCAGGCCTCGACTACTGTCAGGCAACATGAGCTAGGTAGCTGCTTGATGTAGTAGCAACGGTAAGGTTATCCAGGCCACGACTCCTGTCAGGCAACATGAGCGAGGTAGCTGCCTGATGTAGTAGCAACGGTAAGGTTAACCAGGCCTCGACTCCTGTCAGGCAACATGAGCGAGGTAGCTGCCTGATGTAGTAGCAACGGTAAGGTTAACCAGGCCTCGACTCCTGTCAGGCAACATGAGCGAGGCAGCTGTCTGATGTACTAGCAACGGTAAGGTTAACCAGGCCTCGACTACTGTCAGGCAACATGAGCTAGGTAGCTGCCTGATGTAGTAGCAACGGTAAGGTTAACCAGGCCTCGACTCCTGTCAGGCAACATGAGCGAGGCAGCAGCCTGATCTAGTAGCAACGGTAAGGTTAACCAGGCCTCAACTCCTGTCAGGCAACATGAGCGAGGTAGCTGCCTGATGTAGTAGCAACGGTAAGTTTAACCAGACCTCGACTCCTGTCAGGCAACATGAGCGAGGCAGCTGCCTGATGTAGTAGCAACGGTAAGGTTAACCAGGCCTCGACTCCTGTCAGGCAACATGAGCGAGGTAGCTGCCTGATGTAGTAGCAACGGTAAGGTTATCCAGGCCTCAACTCCTGTCAGGCAACATGAGCGAGGTAGCTGCCTGATGTAGTAGCAACGGTAAGGTTAACCAGGCCTCGACTACTGTCAGGCAACATGAGCGAGGCAGCTGCCTGATGTAGTAGCAACGGTAAGGTTAACCAGGCCTCGACTCCTGTCAGGCAACATGAGCGAAGCAGCTGCCTGATGTAGTAGCAACGGTAAGGTTAACCAGGCCTCGACTCCTGTCAGGCAACATGAGCGAGGTAGCTGCCTGATGTAGTAGCAACGGTAAGGTTAACCAGGCCTCGACTCCTGTCAGGCAACATGAGCGAGGTAGCTGCCTGATGTAGTAGCAACGGTAAGGTTATCCAGGCCACGACTCCTGTCAGGCAACATGAGCGAGGTAGCTGCCTGATGTAGTAGCAACGGTAAGGTTAACCAGGCCTCGACTCCTGTCAGGCAACATGAGCGAGGTAGCTGCCTGATGTAGTAGCAACGGTAAGGTTAACCAGGCCTCGACTCCTGTCAGGCAACATGAGCGAGGCAGCTGCCTGATGTACTAGCAACGGTAAGGTTAACCAGGCCTCGATTACTGTCAGGCAACATGAGCTAGGTAGCTGCCTGATGTAGTAGCAACGGTAAGGTTAACCAGGCCTCGACTCTTGTCAGGCAACATGAGCGAGGCAGCAGCCTGATCTAGTAGCAACGGTAAGGTTAACCAGGCCTCGACTCCTGTCAGGCAACATGAGCGAGGCAGCAGCCTGATGTAGTAGCAACGGTAAGGTTAACCAGGCCTCGACTACTGTCAGGCAACATGAGTGAGGCAGCAGCCTGATCTAGTAGCAACGGTAAGGTTAACCAGGCCTCGACTACTGTCAGGCAACATGAGCTAGGTAGCTGCCTGATGTAGTAGCAACGGTAAGGTTATCCAGGCCACGACTCCTGTCAGGCAACATGAGCGAGGTAGCTGCCTGATGTAGTAGCAACGGTAAGGTTAACCAGGCCTCGACTCCTGTCAGGCAACATGAGCGAGGTAGCTGCCTGATGTAGTAGCAACGGTAAGGTTAACCAGGCCTCAACTCCTGTCAGGCAACATGAGCGAGGCAGCTGTCTGATGTACTAGCAACGGTAAGGTTAACCAGGCCTCGACTACTGTCAGGCAACATGAGCTAGGTAGCTGCCTGATGTAGTAGCAACGGTAAGGTTAACCAGGCCTCGACTCCTGTCAGGCAACATGAGTGAGGCAGCAGTCTGATGTAGTAGCAACGGTAAGGTTAACCAGGCCTCGACTACTGTCAGGCAACATGAGCTAGGTAGCTGCCTGATGTAGTAGCAACGGTAAGGTTAACCAGGCCTCGACTACTGTCAGGCAACATGAGCGAGGCAGCAGCCTGATGTAGTAGCAACGGTAAGGTTAACCAGGCCTCGACTCCTGTCAGGCAACATGAGTGAGGCAGCAGCCTGATGTAGTAGCAACGGTAAGGTTAACCAGGCCTCGACTCCTGTCAGGCAACATGAGCTAGGTAGCTGCCTGATGTAGTAGCAACGGTAAGGTTAACCAGGCCTCGACTCCTGTCAGGCAACATGAGTGAGGCAGCAGCCTGATGTAGTAGCAACGGTAAGGTTAACCAGGCCTCGACTCCTGTCAGGCAACATGAGCTAGGTAGCTGCCTGATGTAGTAGCAACGGTAAGGTTAACCAGGCCTCGACTCCTGTCAGGCAACATGAGCTAGGTAGCTGCCTGATGTAGTAGCAACGGTAAGGTTAACCAGGCCTAGACTCCTGTCAGGCAACATGAGCTAGGTAGCTGCCTGATGTAGTAGCAACGGTAAGGTTAACCAGGCCTCGACTCCTGTCAGGCAACATGAGTGAGGCAGCAGCCTGATGTAGTAGCAACGGTAAGGTTAACCAGGCCTCGACTACTGTCAGGCAACATGAGCGAGGTAGCTGCCTGATGTAGTAGCAACGGTAAGGTTAACCAGGCCTCGACTACTGTCAGGCAACATAAGCGAGGTAGCTGCCTGATGTAGTAGCAACGGTAAGGTTAACCAGGCCTCGACTCCTGTCAGGCAACATGAGCTAGGTAGCTGCCTGATGTAGTAGCAACGGTAAGGTTAACCAGACCTCGACTCCTGTCAGGCAACATGAGCGAGGCAGCTGCCTGATGTAGTAGCAACGGTAAGGTTAACCAGGCCTCGACTCCTGTCAGGCAACATGAGCGAGGTAGCTGCCTGATGTAGTAGCAACGGTAAGGTTATCCAGGCCTCGACTCCTGTCAGGCAACATGAGCGAGGTAGCTGCCTGATGTACTAGCAACGGTAAGGTTAACCAGGCCTCGACTACTGTCAGGCAACATGAGCTAGGCAGCTGCCTGATGTAGTAGCAACGGTAAGGTTATCCAGGCCTCGACTCCTGTCAGGCAACATGAGCGAAGCAGCTGCCTGATGTAGTAGCAACGGTAAGGTTAACCAGGCCTCGACTACTGTCAGGCAACATGAGCGAGGCAGCTGCCTGATGTAGTAGCAACGGTAAGGTTAACCAGGCCTCGACTCCTGTCAGGCAACATGAGCGAAGCAGCTGCCTGATGTAGTAGCAACGGTAAGGTTAACCAGGCCTCGACTCCTGTCAGGCAACATGAGCGAGGTAGCTGCCTGATGTAGTAGCAACGGTAAGGTTAACCAGGCCTCGACTCCTGTCAGGCAACATGAGCGAGGTAGCTGCCTGATGTAGTAGCAACGGTAAGGTTATCCAGGCCACGACTCCTGTCAGGCAACATGAGCGAGGTAGCTGCCTGATGTAGTAGCAACGGTAAGGTTAACCAGGCCTCGACTCCTGTCAGGCAACATGAGCGAGGTAGCTGCCTGATGTAGTAGCAACGGTAAGGTTAACCAGGCCTCGACTCCTGTCAGGCAACATGAGCGAGGCAGCTGCCTGATGTACTAGCAACGGTAAGGTTAACCAGGCCTCGACTACTGTCAGGCAACATGAGCTAGGTAGCTGCCTGATGTAGTAGCAACGGTAAGATTAACCAGGCCTCGACTCCTGTCAGGCAACATGAGCGAGGCAGCAGCCTGATCTAGTAGCAACGGTAAGGTTAACCAGGCCTCAACTCCTGTCAGGCAACATGAGCGAGGTAGCTGCCTGATGAAGTAGCAACGGTAAGGTTAACCAGGCCTCGACTACTGTCAGGCAACATGAGCTAGGTAGCTGCCTGATGTAGTAGCAACGGTCAGGTTAACCAGGCCTCAACTCCTGTCAGGCAACATGAGCGAGGTAGCTGCCTGATGAAGTAGCAACGGTAAGGTTAACCAGGCCTCGACTCCTGTCAGGCAACATGAGCGAGGCAGCAGCCTGATGTAGTAGCAACGGTAAGGTTAACCAGGCCTCGACTACTGTCAGGCAACATGAGTGAGGCAGCAGCCTGATCTAGTAGCAACGGTAAGGTTAACCAGGCCTCGACTACTGTCAGGCAACATGAGCTAGGTAGCTGCTTGATGTAGTAGCAACGGTAAGGTTATCCAGGCCACGACTCCTGTCAGGCAACATGAGCGAGGTAGCTGCCTGATGTAGTAGCAACGGTAAGGTTAACCAGGCCTCGACTCCTGTCAGGCAACATGAGCGAGGTAGCTGCCTGATGTAGTAGCAACGGTAAGGTTAACCAGGCCTCGACTCCTGTCAGGCAACATGAGCGAGGCAGCTGTCTGATGTACTAGCAACGGTAAGGTTAACCAGGCCTCGACTACTGTCAGGCAACATGAGCTAGGTAGCTGCCTGATGTAGTAGCAACGGTAAGGTTAACCAGGCCTCGACTCCTGTCAGGCAACATGAGCGAGGCAGCAGCCTGATCTAGTAGCAACGGTAAGGTTAACCAGGCCTCAACTCCTGTCAGGCAACATGAGCGAGGTAGCTGCCTGATGTAGTAGCAACGGTAAGTTTAACCAGACCTCGACTCCTGTCAGGCAACATGAGCGAGGCAGCTGCCTGATGTAGTAGCAACGGTAAGGTTAACCAGGCCTCGACTCCTGTCAGGCAACATGAGCGAGGTAGCTGCCTGATGTAGTAGCAACGGTAAGGTTATCCAGGCCTCAACTCCTGTCAGGCAACATGAGCGAGGTAGCTGCCTGATGTAGTAGCAACGGTAAGGTTAACCAGGCCTCGACTACTGTCAGGCAACATGAGCGAGGCAGCTGCCTGATGTAGTAGCAACGGTAAGGTTAACCAGGCCTCGACTCCTGTCAGGCAACATGAGCGAAGCAGCTGCCTGATGTAGTAGCAACGGTAAGGTTAACCAGGCCTCGACTCCTGTCAGGCAACATGAGCGAGGTAGCTGCCTGATGTAGTAGCAACGGTAAGGTTAACCAGGCCTCGACTCCTGTCAGGCAACATGAGCGAGGTAGCTGCCTGATGTAGTAGCAACGGTAAGGTTATCCAGGCCACGACTCCTGTCAGGCAACATGAGCGAGGTAGCTGCCTGATGTAGTAGCAACGGTAAGGTTAACCAGGCCTCGACTCCTGTCAGGCAACATGAGCGAGGTAGCTGCCTGATGTAGTAGCAACGGTAAGGTTAACCAGGCCTCGACTCCTGTCAGGCAACATGAGCGAGGCAGCTGCCTGATGTACTAGCAACGGTAAGGTTAACCAGGCCTCGACTACTGTCAGGCAACATGAGCTAGGTAGCTGCCTGATGTAGTAGCAACGGTAAGGTTAACCAGGCCTCGACTCTTGTCAGGCAAAATGAGCGAGGCAGCAGCCTGATCTAGTAGCAACGGTAAGGTTAACCAGGCCTCGACTCCTGTCAGGCAACATGAGCGAGGCAGCAGCCTGATGTAGTAGCAACGGTAAGGTTAACCAGGCCTCCACTACTGTCAGGCAACATGAGTGAGGCAGCAGCCTGATCTAGTAGCAACGGTAAGGTTAACCAGGCCTCGACTACTGTCAGGCAACATGAGCTAGGTAGCTGCCTGATGTAGTAGCAACGGTAAGGTTATCCAGGCCACGACTCCTGTCAGGCAACATGAGCGAGGTAGCTGCCTGATGTAGTAGCAACGGTAAGGTTAACCAGGCCTCGACTCCTGTCAGGCAACATGAGCGAGGTAGCTGCCTGATGTAGTAGCAACGGTAAGGTTAACCAGGCCTCAACTCCTGTCAGGCAACATGAGCGAGGCAGCTGTCTGATGTACTAGCAACGGTAAGGTTAACCAGGCCTCGACTACTGTCAGGCAACATGAGCTAGGTAGCTGCCTGATGTAGTAGCAACGGTAAGGTTAACCAGGCCTCGACTCCTGTCAGGCAACATGAGCGAGGCAGCAGCCTGATCTAGTAGCAACGATAAGGTTAACCAGGCCTCAACTCCTGTCAGGCAACATGAGTGAGGTAGCTGCCTGATGTAGTAGCAACGGTAAGGTTAACCAGACCTCGACTCCTGTCAGGCAACATGAGCGAGGCAGCTGCCTGATGTAGTAGCAACGGTAAGGTTAACCAGGCCTCGACTCCTGTCAGGCAACATGAGCGAGGTAGCTGCCTGATGTAGTAGCAACGGTAAGGTTATCCAGGCCTCGACTCCTGTCAGGCAACATGAGCGAGGTAGCTGCCTGATGTAGTAGCAACGGTAAGGTTAACCAGGCCTCGACTACTGTCAGGCAACATGAGCGAGGCAGCTGCCTGATGTAGTAGCAACGGTAAGGTTAACCAGGCCTCGACTCCTGTCAGGCAACATGAGCGAAGCAGCTGCCTGATGTAGTAGCAACGGTAAGGTTAACCAGGCCTCGACTCCTGTCAGGCAACATGAGCGAGGTAGCTGCCTGATGTAGTAGCAACGGTAAGGTTAACCAGGCCTCGACTCCTGTCAGGCAACATGAGCGAGGTAGCTGCCTGATGTAGTAGCAACGGTAAGGTTATCCAGGCCACGACTCCTGTCAGGCAACATGAGCGAGGTAGCTGCCTGATGTAGTAGCAACGGTAAGGTTAACCAGGCCTCGACTCCTGTCAGGCAACATGAGCGAGGTAGCTGCCTGATGTAGTAGCAACGGTAAGGTTAACCAGGCCTCGACTCCTGTCAGGCAACATGAGCGAGGTAGCTGCCTGATGTACTAGCAACGGTAAGGTTAACCAGGCCTCGACTACTGTCAGGCAACATGAGCTAGGTAGCTGCCTGATGTAGTAGCAACGGTAAGGTTAACCAGGCCTCGACTCCTGTCAGGCAACATGAGCGAGGCAGCAGCCTGATCTAGTAGCAACGGTAAGGTTAACCAGGCCTCGACTCCTGTCAGGCAACATGAGCGAGGCAGCAGCCTGATGTAGTAGCAACGGTAAGGTTAACCAGGCCTCGACTACTGTCAGGCAACATGAGTGAGGCAGCAGCCTGATGTAGTAGCAACGGTAAGGTTAACCAGGCCTCGACTACTGTCAGGCAACATGAGTGAGGCAGCAGCCTGATCTAGTAGCAACGGTAAGGTTAACCAGGCCTCGACTACTGTCAGGCAACATGAGCTAGGTAGCTGCCTGATGTAGTAGCAACGGTAAGGTTAACCAGGCCTCGACTCCTGTCAGGCAACATGAGCGAGGCAGCAGCCTGATCTAGTAGCAACGGTAAGGTTAACCAGGCCTCAACTCCTGTCAGGCAACATGAGCGAGGTAGCTGCCTGATGAAGTAGCAACGGTAAGGTTAACCAGGCCTCGACTCCTGTCAGGCAACATGAGCGAGGCAGCAGCCTGATCTAGTAGCAACGGTAAGGTTAACCAGGCCTCGACTACTGTCAGGCAACATAAGCGAGGCAGCAGCCTGATGTAGTAGCAACGGTAAGGTTAACCAGGCCTCGACTACTGTCAGGCAACATGAGCGAGGTAGCTGCCTGATGTAGTAGCAACGGTAAGGTTAACCAGGCCTCGACTCCTGTCAGGCAACATGAGCGAGGTAGCTGCCTGATGTAGTAGCAACGGTAAGGTTATCCAGACCTCGACTATTGTCAGGCCACATGAGCGAAGCAGCTGCCTGATATACTAGCAACGGTATTGTTGAAGAAAGCAATGTTCTACCAAATCATCAATTCGGCTTTAGATCTAGGCACTCGACTATTCAGCAACTTCATAGGCTGGTCGATACAATTGCGTCCGGCCTTGAAAATAAAAATTACACAATTGCTGTGTTTTAAGAGTTTGGCTTCGATTTCCTAGTAAAACGCAATGAACCACAGGAAAAACCCTCTTTCCTTCCAAGTGATGAAAACTACTATTTCTTGTTTTAACACATAGTTTTAAAAAATCACACCGAAATTAGCTGATATAATGTTTGGTAATATTCATATATTAATTTGTTACAATAGCCAAAGGCGACGCTTTAATCTCTCACTTGCAAATCATTAGGTAAGTAGGACTAATCAACTATTGTGTCCCTAACTCACTGGTTACATTATAACAATGTATAACACAACATCTCACTTGAAATACATTGTTTAAGTAGGACACATCCTCTGTGGTGTCCCTAACTCACTAGATACATTCTAGCATTGCATTGTACAACCTCCCACTTGCAATGCATTGGGTAAGTAGGAAACATCCTAAGTGGTGTCCCTAACTCACTAGATACATTCTAGCATTGCACTGCACAACCCCTCACTTGCAATGCAATGGGTAAGTAGGACGCGCCTTCTATCGTGTCCCTAACTCATTGGTTACATTATATCATTTCATTTTACTACCCCTCACTAGCAATGCATTGGCTAAGTAGGACACATCCTCTGTGGTGACCCTAACTCCCTGATTACACTGTAGAATTGCATTGCACAGCCCATCATTTGCAATGCATGGGTAGGTAGGACGCATCCTGTGTTGTGTCCCTAACTCACTGGTTACATTAAAGTATTGCATTGTACAACTCCTCACTTGCAATGCATTGGGGAAGTAGGACGCGACCTCTGTTGTGTGCCTTACTAACTGGTTACATTAAAGCATTGCATTGCACAACTCCTCACTTGCAATGCATTGGGGAAGTAGGACGCGACCTCTGTTGTGTGCCTACTTCGCTGGTTATATTATAACATTGCAATACGCAGTCGTTTAACATTGTAATAACTAAGAACAGTTACTGTCTGAGGTTCGTTGAGGGTAACTGACCCTAATAACTAGACTTCTTAAATTATTTATAATGTGTTCTACCGGGTATAAGGTATAGAATTTATTTTTTTGGTCTTAAAACATCATGCAGCTTTGATAATGTCGTGTTCTATTTTTAATGTAATAGGTAGAGCTAACGAAATACTAATGTTAGGAATAAGACCCATTCCGACACAGGGCGGAAAGTTCATTTGTTTAATGTTTCGCTTAATAACCTTTAACATTATTTTAATATCCAAACATTTAAGTAAAATATTTTACGTTGAATGTCTGGGAAATAAAATTACAACTTTGCCATTTTTCAATTTTTTTTATTTATTACTGTAGTGACTAGTATGCTTTAAAACCTGAGATCAAATCTAGGCAATACTACTTAAGTAAAAACGAGAATAATGCTTTTAGTTATAATAAAATTGTAAAATATGAGATATTTACAGCAACGATAACACACTAATTTAACATTATAGAGCACAGTTCTTATATACAAAAGTTCCGGGCATCCAAGCAAACAAACCATTAATACTTAATCTATTCATTCTCACCAGATAATTTAGTTTATATACAAAAGTAATTCTTAAAACATTCTCTTTTAAATTGTATAATAGATTCCAGATAATTAGAGAACCGATAAAAATAGTTACAAACATATTTTAATATTCCTCGCAAATTATCGTTTGGTTTAACATTTTTTACTATTAGTATGGGGACAGGAACAAGCTCCTCTCTTTGTCAGGTTCAAGATCTAAACTGTGGTATACTATAAAGGGAAATCTGCAACGTAAAGATGTGTTCAAACTTAGCTTTTTAATAATTTAACGCTCTCTTAATAATTAATATTTTTCACCAATATTCATTGATCCTATTCAGACAATCCTTTCACACTCATCGACCTACATGTCAAGACTACAACACAATAAAGATTTGTGTCCCCTACACTTAAGTACGCACACGACCACGACGCACACGCAGTCGTGTGGACGACTGATGGTTGATTTATTGAAATGGAAATATTAGAAAAACGTCCTTGATACGTTGGTACTTTGCGAACTCCGGTTTAGCCAAGATGACACGCTAGGAATTTTAAAATGTTTAGTAAATATATAGACCACGCAGTTCACCAGTCCCTGGCTGAGTATCCTTTCACATATAGATCCATGTACTAATAGGAATATTTTAATGAGGGGGTGATGGAAGCAGAATATTCAATATTGTTGTTAATAGTCGTGTGAAGTATATCATTAAAAACTTCTGCTCTTGTATAAGGGAATCAGATTAGCTATAAATTGTACTCCACTGAAGTCAATGTACTAACACATTTTTTATTGTGTATTCTCTAGGTTGGTACTGACAAACATTTATACTGTTGAAGAGTCAGATGGGCCACCACTAGTTTCTCAACTTATGCTTTCAGAAATATCGTGATGGTTCATGTTCAAGTTAAAAACTCTGTTATGAGTAGTAGTTTTAAATCTCTGACTTCTTAAAAGCGATTAGCAACACTAGTTTTCAGGATTAAGGTTATCAAGAAGACGTGGCCATCAGTGTTTGCTTCTGTGCGACTATTGACATAGAAGGACATTTGTACATTTTTTTGCAGAGAATCCCTAAATGAGACTTGGTTAGTCTGATAAGAAGTCAGTCGCTGACATCATGGTCTCGGATAGCCACTGCAGACGCTGTGATGCCGAGAGTGACTGGATATGGTGTTACAAGTGGCGAGGTCCTGGAGGGTAGCGTCCCTGTCACGTCGGGACGGTCGCTGACATCATGGTCTCGGGTAGCCACTGCAGACGCTGTGAGGCCGAGAGTGACTGGATGTGGTGTTACAAGTGGCGAGGTCCTGGAGGGTAGCGTCCCTGTCACGTCGGGACGGTCGCTGATATCATGGTCTCGGGTAGCCACTGCAGACGCTGTGAGGCCGAGAGTGACTGGATGTGGTGTTACAAGTGGCGAGGTCCTAGAGGGTAGCGTCCCTGTCGCGTCGGGACGGTCGCTGACATCATGGTCTCGGATAGCCACTGCAGACGCTGTGAGGCCGAGAGTGACTGGATGTGGTGTTACAAGTGGCGAGTTCCTAGACGGTAGCGTCCCTGTCACGTCAGGACGGTCGCTGACATCATGGTCTCGGGTAGCTACTGCAGACGCTGTAAGGCCGAGAGTGACTGGATGTGGTGTTACAAGTGGCGAGGTCCTAGAGGGTAGCGTCCCTGTCGCGTCGGGACGGTCGCTGACATCATGGTCTCGGATAGCCACTGCAGACACTGTGAGGCCGAGAATGACTGGGTGTGGTGTTACAAGTGGCGAGGTCCTAGAGGGTAGCGTCCCTGTCGCGTCGGGACGGTCGCTGACATCATGGTCTCGGATAGCCACTGCAGACGCTGTGAGGCCGAGAGTGACTGGATGTGGTGTTACAAGTGGCGAGGTCCTAGAGGGTAGCGTCCCTGTCGCGTCGGGACGGTCGCTGACATCATGGTCTCGGATAGCCACTGCAGACACTGTGAGGCCGAGAGTGACTGGATGTGGTGTTACAAGTGGCGAGGTCCTAGAGGGTAGCGTCCCTGTCGCGTCGGGACGGTCGCTGACATCATGGTCTCGGATAGCCACTGCAGACACTGTGAGGCCGAGAGTGACTGGATGTGGTGTTACAAGTGGCGAGGTCCTAGAGGGTAGCGTCCCTGTCGCGTCGGGACGGTCGGTGACATCATGGTCTCGGGTAGCTACTGCAGACGCTGTGAGGCCGAGAGTGACTGGATGTGGTGTTACAAGTGGCGAGGTCCTAGAGGGTAGCGTCCCTGTCGCGTCGGGACGGTCGCTGATATCATGGTCTAGGGTAGCCACTGCAGACGCTGTGAGGCCGAGAGTGACTGGATGTGGTGTTACAAGTGGCGAGGTCCTAGAGGGTAGCGTCCCTGTCGCGTCGGGACGGTTGCTGACATCATGGTCTCGGATAGCCACTGCAGACGCTGTGAGGCCGAGAGTGACTGGATGTAGTGTTACAAGTGGCGAGGTCCTAGAGGGTAGCGTCCCTGTCGCGTCGGGACGGTCGCTGATATCATGGTCTAGGGTAGCCACTGCAGACGCTGTGAGGCCGAGAGTGACTGGATGTGGTGTTACAAGTGGCGAGGTCCAAGACGGTAGCGTCCCTGTCGCGTCGGGACGGTCGCTGATATCATGGTCTAGGGTAGCCACTGCAGACGCTGTGATGCCGAGAGTGACTGGATGTGGTGTTACAAGTGGCGAGGTCCTAGACGGTAGCGTCCCTGTCACGTCGGGACGGTCGCTGATATCATGGTCTAGGGTAGCCACTGCAGACGCTGTGAGGCCGAGAGTGACTGGATGTGGTGTTACAAGTGGCGAGGTCCTAGACGGTAGCGTCCCTGTCACGTCGGGACGGTCGCTGACATCATGGTCTCGGATAGCCACTGCAGACGCTGTGAGGCCGAGAGTGACTGGATGTGGTGTTACAAGTGGCGAGGTCCTAGACGGTAGCGTCCCTGTCACGTCGGGACGGTCGCTGATATCATGGTCTAGGGTAGCCACTGCAGACGCTGTGAGGCCGAGAGTGACTGGATGTGGTGTTACAAGTGGCGAGGTCCTAGACGGTAGCGTCCCTGTCACGTCGGGACGGTCGCTGATATCATGGTCTAGGGTAGCCACTGCAGACGCTGTGAGGCCGAGAGTGACTGGATGTGGTGTTACAAGTGGCGAGGTCCTAGACGGTAGCGTCCCTGTCACGTCGGGACGGTCGCTGATATCATGGTCTCGGGTAGCCACTGCAGACGCTGTGAGGCCGAGAGTGACTGGATGTGGTGTTACAAGTGGCGAGGTCCTAGAGGGTAGCGTCCCTGTCGCGTCGGGACGGTCGCTGACATCATGGTCTCGGATAGCCACTGCAGACGCTGTGAGGCCGAGAGTGACTGGATGTGGTGTTACAAGTGGCGAGTTCCTAGACGGTAGCGTCCCTGTCACGTCAGGACGGTCGCTGACATCATGGTCTCGGGTAGCTACTGCAGACGCTGTAAGGCCGAGAGTGACTGGATGTGGTGTTACAAGTGGCGAGGTCCTAGAGGGTAGCGTCCCTGTCGCGTCGGGACGGTCGCTGACATCATGGTCTCGGATAGCCACTGCAGACACTGTGAGGCCGAGAATGACTGGGTGTGGTGTTACAAGTGGCGAGGTCCTAGAGGGTAGCGTCCCTGTCGCGTCGGGACGGTCGCTGACATCATGGTCTCGGATAGCCACTGCAGACGCTGTGAGGCCGAGAGTGACTGGATGTGGTGTTACAAGTGGCGAGGTCCTAGAGGGTAGCGTCCCTGTCGCGTCGGGACGGTCGCTGACATCATGGTCTCGGATAGCCACTGCAGACACTGTGAGGCCGAGAGTGACTGGATGTGGTGTTACAAGTGGCGAGGTCCTAGAGGGTAGCGTCCCTGTCGCGTCGGGACGGTCGCTGACATCATGGTCTCGGATAGCCACTGCAGACACTGTGAGGCCGAGAGTGACTGGATGTGGTGTTACAAGTGGCGAGGTCCTAGAGGGTAGCGTCCCTGTCGCGTCGGGACGGTCGCTGACATCATGGTCTCGGGTAGCTACTGCAGACGCTGTGAGGCCGAGAGTGACTGGATGTGGTGTTACAAGTGGCGAGGTCCTAGAGGGTAGCGTCCCTGTCGCGTCGGGACGGTCGCTGATATCATGGTCTAGGGTAGCCACTGCAGACGCTGTGAGGCCGAGAGTGACTGGATGTGGTGTTACAAGTGGCGAGGTCCTAGAGGGTAGCGTCCCTGTCGCGTCGGGACGGTTGCTGACATCATGGTCTCGGATAGCCACTGCAGACGCTGTGAGGCCGAGAGTGACTGGATGTAGTGTTACAAGTGGCGAGGTCCTAGAGGGTAGCGTCCCTGTCGCGTCGGGACGGTCGCTGATATCATGGTCTAGGGTAGCCACTGCAGACGCTGTGAGGCCGAGAGTGACTGGATGTGGTGTTACAAGTGGCGAGGTCCTAGACGGTAGCGTCCCTGTCGCGTCGGGACGGTCGCTGATATCATGGTCTAGGGTAGCCACTGCAGACGCTGTGATGCCGAGAGTGACTGGATGTGGTGTTACAAGTGGCGAGGTCCTAGACGGTAGCGTCCCTGTCACGTCGGGACGGTCGCTGATATCATGGTCTAGGGTAGCCACTGCAGACGCTGTGAGGCCGAGAGTGACTGGATGTAATGTTACAAGTGGCGAGGTCCTAGACGGTAGCGTCCCTGTCACGTCGGGACGGTCGCTGACATCATGGTCTCGGATAGCCACTGCAGACGCTGTGAGGCCGAGAGTGACTGGATGTGGTGTTACAAGTGGCGAGGTCCTAGACGGTAGCGTCCCTGTCACGTCGGGACGGTCGCTGATATCATGGTCTAGGGTAGCCACTGCAGACGCTGTGAGGCCGAGAGTGACTGGATGTGGTGTTACAAGTGGCGAGGTCCTAGACGGTAGCGTCCCTGTCACGTCGGGACGGTCGCTGATATCATGGTCCAGGGTAGCCACTGCAGACGCTGTGAGGCCGAGAGTGACTGGATGTGGTGTTACAAGTGGCGAGGTCCTAGACGGTAGCGTCCCTGTCACGTCGGGACGGTCGCTGACATCATGGTCTCGGATAGCCACTGCAGACGCTGTGAGGCCGAGAGTGATTGGATGTGATGTTACAAGTGGCGAGGTCCTAGAGGGTAGCGTCCCTGTCACGTCGGGACGGTCGCTGACATCATGGCCTCGGATAGCCACTGACCATGCTATCTCGCAGCAGTATGCTGGGTCTGCTGCAGCTATTGAGTGGTCGACATGGCGGCTGACGGTGTGTGCAGTGGCGCACTGTGAGGCGCCAGAACGCTAACCGGAAATCCGGACTGTAGAAGGCATAGATGAACGGGTTGATGGCAGAGTTTATCCAACCTGAAACAAGTTATCATAGAATCAATAAATTTCATTTAAACCAGTAATCCCAACTATTTGAAAATAAAATAACTTAGATTTTTTTTGTTATTTGTTATTGGCTGGCTAGCTGAGTTGTTTATAGACATCACCTTTGAATAAAAATGGTGACGGTTTTATCCTGAAAAAGTTAGAAGCTTTTTATAGGTTCGAAACTGGACGGGCTGCTTAATTATTGCTATTAACTGGATGCTATTAATTATTTATTCTAACAAACGAATCAACTGGTTTTTGTAAATAATAAAGTTACACTTCGTATGATCATGACACTAATCATATTTACCCTACAGTGATATTCACCTTAAAATACGCCATAGATTGCGTCGATATCTTAAAATAAAGTATCAAGTATTCATGACAAACGGAATATAACATTACAAATGATAATTACATCAAATTCGGCCTTCTTGATAATTTTAATTTTTCGAATGAAACACACTTCCTTTCGTTGATTTGTGCGCTTGATTATTAATAAAAATTGTCTATTATCAAGTTTTCATAATAGCTTTTTGTAAATAACATCAGTTAGGCTTTCAAGAAATTTCAGCATTATTCTCATCATTATTTCAACTAACGCTGTTGAGAAATAAGTTACTAGTGAAGTGTAGAGAAATAAAGAACAGCTTTCTCCAATCCTGCTGATTGGCTTGAAAGGATTATCGTCTGCAATCAGAACCGAACGAAGCACTGGCACGCCACTGCCTCACCTTTCCGTCCGCCTTACAACACATATATAATTACGCTCTATCGTATGTATGAAGCGACATGCTATCACCTAGCCAGGTGAGTATCATCATGACGATCTCCGGGATGGAGTCCGGCGAGAGGAAGGGGTGCGCGAGGTAGGCGAGGAAGAACGGCAGCCAGCAGGCGATGAAGCCTCCCACCACGATGCTGAGCGTCTGCGCGGCCTTGCTCTCCCGCCTGATGGACGAGACGCGAGAGCTGTTGTCGGAGTATCGCAGGCGCCGGTCCGGCAGTCTGTTCTCCGGCAGTCGGGTCATCACGCTGCGAGACAACACACAATTTCTAAAATAATTTTTTAATGCATTATTCTCTAGTTTTATTTTTAGCTACAGATTCAGGAGAGTGGCCTGTTTTTCTTTTGTAAATAAGTTATTTGGTTACCCTTATTGAAAATCTACATGTTTCCAAGTAAGCAGGAGTTTGGATTCAGTCATAAGAGTGATTGTTTGGATATATTCCCTTAAGCTGCCGTTTATAATTGCTGATTATTCAGTAGATTTTATATCTTTAAAGCCGTTAGAGCGTTCGCTGAAACTTGATGCAAATTCACCTACTATGAGAAATAAAGATAATTCTAACTAAAATACAGAATAAAATTAGTTTTTTCCATATAAAAATCAATTGTCTTCATGTTTTCAATAAGGCGACAAAATTTAACACAGAATATGAATAAATATTTTCTGATTAAATTGCTCATAATAATTACATACAACAAATTCTCAACTTCAAAACTCGCGAACTTATTTCTAGTTAATATTAAAATATTAGGTTAGCTAATTTATAAACACCGCACCTGGTAGATTTTCCAATAGTTAATCTGTAAGTATGTAAAGTATCTTTACAACAGGCACAAATCATAGGAGATCTGTGAAGAAACATTATACCAAGATCAAAAATATTTTACGAGGCAAGACACTTAATATAAATTCTTATGCAAATACAACAAAGCTGACAAAATAATTTTATGTGAGCCTTGGGTATTCTCAGGCTCCAGCGAATCTTCAAGGCGAGGCGATTTAAATGAGCAAAATCATAATCATTGTTTTCCATAACACAATTCACAACAATTGTTACAATTTTATTTTAATTACAACTATCAAAAGACTGTAGAATTTAAAAACTGTATATAATTATATAATCAAAATAAAATAGAAGAACCATATAATATAATGTTAAATTTCTTTCGTGATGCTTTAAAATGAATATAACTCCCGTTTTTAGTAAGACATAGCCTATAGCACAACATTCAATAGTCATTTTGGATAATGCAATTTAACACTCTATTGTATCTAGTGTAATATATTATGTTGCATTGTAAAAGACGTGACAAATTACCTCGCTATTCTGACGACTTCGTCGCTTTCAGACGACTCCCTGGCCAAGTCCGACTCCTCGAGATTAACAGTCGGTTTCCTCGACAGCTTCTGAAATAAGAAGAACCAGTAGTAACAGAAGAATGAAATGTCAGTAGAGGTGCAAAAATACACTGAATTAAATCATAAACTCTCTAGAAAGCAGATTCAAATCAATAAAGAAACTAATATTACTTTTATTACGTAACCATGAAGTGATTGTGGGTCAGTAACGTCCTGTAGTTTTGTATTATAAACGAACTTAAGAACGAACTAATTTCAAATTTAATTATAAGAATGTTTACCAAATATATCTTTATTGCATAACATGTATGCAACGACAATTTATGTAAACCACAAATTCAAGATGTTGAGTACAATTGTTAACAATTGTAGAGCATTTACCACACTTCTATGTAATAGTTACAACAACAATAATTACGAAAAATATCATTCAGCTCATTAACTAAAAACGCTTTATATTTTAGGTAACATTTTGTTATGCAGAATATAAGATTTTATAAATTCTGGTAAAAGAAGTTGTCATATTAACCACAATGGTATTAGTATAAATTAAATGAGACGGCAGACATAGGCTGTACTGACGGGCGGGTTGAGCGGCCACTTGACGTGCGGCGTGCTGTTCATCGCCTCCAGGTTGTCGTGCCGCTGCGCAATCACACAGGAGATCCGCGCGTACACGTACAACATGACGGTCAGCGGGACGAAGAACGAGCCCATCGCCGAGAACACTACGTAGCCCTTGTTGTCGTTGTACTCGCACTTGACCTCGCTCTCGTTGGTGGACGACACGTTCAGGAACGGCGTGTCCTTGCGGAACCTGCAACACGGCACAGCATGACGGTCAGCGGGACGAAGAACGAGCCCATCGCCGAGAACATGACGTAGCCCCTGTTGTCGTTGTACTCGCACTTGACCTCGCTCTCGTTGGTGGACGACACGTTCAGGAACGGCGTGTCCTTGCGGAACCTGCAACACGGCACAGCATGACGGTCAGCGGGACGAAGAACGAGCCCATCGCCGAGAACACGACGTAGCCCTTGTTGTCGTTGTACTCGCACTTGACCTCGCTCTCGTTGGTGGACGACACGTTCAGGAACGGCGTGTCCTTGCGGAACCTTGCGGAACAGCACGTACAAATCATTCAAATTAATAAAAAAATAATAATAACTTTTAGTTGTTTTTTACAATCGAACACAACATTATTTTAATTACTTGAACATGTGACTCACAATTTTTCAACACACACCATCTGTGTGAAAAGAATAATTCTTTAATTACAAATGTTCGTTGGATTTTATTTAATACTAGCTGTTGCCCGTCACGACTTCGCCCGTGATTGAATTTATTTTATAGGTAATAAAATCTTTTTAAAGAGCAACGAAATCTACTTCCTTAAGAATGACATTGAAACAATGAAGTAGTGTGAGTGGAGCTCTGAAGGAATTTCGCAAAACCTGTTCTTAGTGAGAAAATTTTTCTTAAATAGAACAGGCCGAGAGAACCTATGAGCAAATAGGAACGACCATATCAAATTTCAACCCTGTAGTAAGTACAAATTTTAACAGTAATATTGAAGTCATGTGGGGCGGAGCCCTAAAAAACATAAAACACTACATTTGCAAAACTGTTTCTTAGTCTTAGAGAACTTCAAAAACTATAGTTACAAAACCATTTCGTAGTGAGCACCTGTTAGCAAAACGGAACATCCACGTTAAACTTATACCCCTTAGAATCTATGGTAATCTTGAGATTCTATGGGGTGGAGCCCTAAAGGAAATTTGCAAAATTATTTCTTAGTAAGTAACTATGAGCAAAGAGGAACGTCCGATTCAAATTAAAATCCCGGAGGCCCAAAAGTAATTTTGAAGTCATGTGGGGCGGAGCCCTAAAGAACTTCGAAAACTGTATTTGCAAAACCGTTTCTTAGTGAGCACCCATTAGCAAAGAGAAAAGTCCATGTCGAATATCGACCCCGGAGGCCCTAAAGTAATTTTGAAGTCCTGTGGGGCGGAGCCCTAAAGAACTTCGAAAACTATATTTGCAAAACCGTTTCTTAAGGAGCATCCATGACCAAACCAAACGTCCATGGCAATTGCCAACCCCGGAGGCCCTAAAGTAATTCTTAAGTCCAGTGGGGCGGAGCCCTAAAGTGCTTCAAAAACTATATTTTCAAAACAGTTTCTTAATAAGTATCTATAAGCAAAGGGAATCGTCCATGTCATATTTCAACACATAGGCTATATAGTAATTGTGACCTTCTGTGGGGCGGAGCCCTAAAGGGGATGTTTAAAGCAATTATTTATTTATTTATTAATTTTTTAGCACCTAAGAAAAAAGAGATCACTCCAAATTTCAACCCTGCAGGTTTCCTAATTTGTATTTAAAATTGGCCATGCGGATCACATTATGAAATTTTGAAGGCCTGTGGGGCGGAGCCCTGAAGGAATTTTGTTCAATCATTTCTTAGTGAGCACCTAAGAGGCAAGATGAACCTGTGTTTAAAGTTTCAAGTAAATACGTTTGGTAGTTCCTGAGATTCATGAGTCAGTCAGTAATCACTCCCCGTCAGGTTTAGCTTGGTCGCTAAGCTCACTCGCCGCAACTATCCTCTAGTTTTTTATTACCAATACCCCCTACTACCCCCAATAATTTAAATGAGAACAGCTGTTTACATACAAAATTTATATTCCTTAATGTAATCATATGTTCCAATACAAAAATGTTGCTTCCATAAGAATAACATGGTAACTTTGAAGACGTGTGGGGCGGAGCCCTGTAGGAATTTTGCAAAATCGTTTCTTAGTGAGCACCTAGGAGGCAAGACGAACCTATTTTCAAAGTTTCAAGTAAATCCGTTTGGTAGTTACTGAGATTTCGTGATGAGTCAGTGAGTGGGATTTCGCTTATATATATATATATATATATATATATATATATATATATATATATATATATATATATATATATATATAGATAGATAGATAGATAGATAGAGAACCGTAAAGTCACCGAAGTCACAGTAAAGTAACTTGTTTTTCCTTTATATGCAAGAAAAGTCATATATTATGAGTAAAAGTTTTGCGACTTTAACAATTTCCCCCCCAAATTTTCTATCTTAGAGACCGAAAAGTCACCAATTTTTAACCTTTTTTACCCCCAAAAGTCACCAAAAAGTGTCTAATTATTGTATCACTTTAGCAGTAGACACCCTGACTATTTTGCATAAATTTAGTCACACATAATGAACACGTATTGTTCAAAACTACTTACAAGTTGGTTACCCACCATATCATGGGAGGACAGGTGATCATGATGGCGGTGAGCCAGACGAAGAGTATCATGATGGCGGCGAGACGCTTGGAGCGGCGGCGGCGCGAGTAGTTGAGCGGCTGAGTGACGGCGAAGTAGCGGTCGATGCTGATGGCGCACAGGCTCAGGATGGAGGCTGTGGAGACGCACACGTCGCAGGAGACCCACACGATGCACACCGTGCGGCCAAGGATCCACTTGCCTGCCACACAACATCACAAGATACAACATTACGATGCTGATGGCGCACAGGCTCAGGATGGAGGCTGTGGAGACGCACACGTCGCAAGAGACCCACACGATGCACACCGTGCGGCCAAGGATCCACTTGCCTGCCACACAACATCACAAGATACAACATTACGATGCTGATGGCCCACAGGCTCAGGATGGAGGCTGTGGAGACGCACACGTCACAGGAGACCTACACGATGCACACAGTGCGGCCAAGGATCCACTTGCCTGCCACACAACATCACAAGATACAACTTTACGATGCTGATGGCGCACAGGCTCAGGATGGAGGCTGTGGAGACGCACACGTCGCAGGAGACCTACACGATGCACACAGTGCGGCCAAGGATCCACTTGCCTGCCGCACAACATCACACGATAATATATCACACGATACAACATTACGGATGGATTAAATTATATTTTATGGAAGTAGTGCTTAATATAGTATGGAAATAGCGGTCTAAGGGACCCTCAGAGTATTCAGTCAGTACTTTTTTTAACACATTGGTCCTCCCTTAAAGAAAAACCTGACGGTAACCAACACATTTTTGGAATAATTCATTTTAACCTAGATTTGGGCAAAAAACATTGAAAATATTACTATTTTCGCAAAAAACAATGTTCCGGGCAAAATATTTGTCAGCAAACCTCATATTCGTGTTCAGCGAAACAAAAAGAGAAACACAAGGAAATAATTTTTTTACGACTGAGACAAAACTTTTCCTTAACTTCTCTTTTTTGTTCTTTATTGAATAGCATATTAGAGTAAAAAGATCTTGAATGAGTGGAGCCATCGAGTTTGAGAACTTCAAATTAAGTTATAATGTTATTTTAGTTTGTTTAAAATTTTTTCAACAACTCTTAATTAAATTCTCAAAAAAGCGTGACGCGTTAAATCGTTAAGTAATATAATACAGGGTTATTCAAAAAGAAGTACACACTTTTATAAGGATATCAAACTGAAACAAAATAATTTATAGCCATAATTTTGGCATTCCTGTGTAGCTAGTGAACTAAAGTTTTACTACATCAGCTGATTTTGCACCATTGTTGTTATAGAAAACTAAATCTGTTACTGTTGTGCAACGTCGGTTTAGAACACGTTTTCAAAAAGCTCCTCCAGGTAAAAAATCAGTTTATGATTGGCACAAGAAATTCAAAAATACAGGTAGCTTGTTCAAGTCAAAAAGTTCTGGGAGGCCGTCGCTAGTAAAACAACATGTTGATCGGATCCAAGCTGCTATCCAGCGCAGTCCAAAAAAGTCAACGTCCAGGTTAGGTGTAGAGCTTCAAATTCCACAGTCATCTGTTTGGAGAATTTTTAGAAAACGTCTAAGGATGAAACCGTACAGATTACAGCTGTTGCAACAATTACGTGATGGTGATAGGGAGAAACGTTTGGCATTCTGTGTTGACATCCAGACACGTTTGGAAGAAGATGGATTCATTGATCGACTAATCTTTGGGGACGAATCAACTTTTCATCTAAGCGGAAAAGTTAACAAGCACAACGTGCGTATCTGGGGAACTGAAAATCCTAGAGAAATCGTTCAACATGAGAGGGATTCACCTAAACTCAATGTCTATTGTGCTGTATCAAATCAAAAGATATACGGGCCTTTCTTCTTTCAAGCAAGTACGGTCACAGGCACCTCCTACTTGGACATATTTACTGAATGGCTTATCCCTCAACTACAAGAAGATAGTAATGACTTCATTCTAGTGCAAGATGGAGCTCCACCACATTGGCACCATGAAGTTAGAAATTACCTTGATGAGCAACTACCTCATCGCTGGATCGGCCGTGCAACTGACGACAATGTAACACTCATGCGTTGGCCACCTCGCAGTCCGGACTTGACCCCATGCGATTTCTTTTTATGGGGGTATGTGAAAGATCAAGTTTTCACTCCCCCATTACCACTGAGCCTCATCGAGCTAAGGCAGCGAATAACAAGAGCTGTGGAGAGTATTGAAGTAAATACCCTTGTAAAAGTCTGGTCAGAATTTGACCGTAGAACAGATGTCTGCCGTGTGACCCACGGGGCACACATAGAACATATTTAGGTTAGTGAATAAAACTTTTAAATGTCCTCTTTCTTCTGGTGATATTCATTTTTTTCTGTTGATTAAACGTGGCATACTGTATTCACTTAAAAGTGTGTATTTCTTTTTGAATAACCCTGTATATTAATTACTAATATTAAAATAAATGTTTCAAGCCACAAATAAAAATGGTTGCTAATATTAAGATTGTTGCATTACTTTAAACGGCATTCGAAATATTAAATAATTTGCATTTAACCAATTCTTCAATATTTTTAATAAAAAATAAATCGCTGGATCTTTAATTTTTTCTTATTATGTATATTTTGGGAAAGAAATGAGTTTAAATTAATCCTTACGAAAGGAATAAAATAAGCTTACATCCTCGGTCAAAAGGAAAGCGCCTTAAGTTCCACCGCTCGAGTTGATGTAAGCTTCTCCCTTCCAAGGAGAAATAAGATGATACTATACCTTTTGCAAGCCTCTAATATTTCAGCCACCGTAAGGATATGATTTGCGTTGATATTATTTGAATGAACCATAATAATGAACATCAACCCTTTAATATCACGGAAATACCTCCTAACATACGGTGTAAAAGTTACTAGATGAAATCACTCATAGTTTTAGTAGCGTTAGTCAATCACAAGTCACCGAACGACAATGTTTGTCTCTATATGTCAGCCACAGTTCTAACGGTGATTGGTACTTCTCCGCACCACCCATTTTAAAAGGTGAATTGGTGGGTCTGGTGGGTAAGGTTAGCTTAGGCATATAATTTTTTTCAATCACCTCCATTACCGTTTATTTGACAAAAATGCGTTTAAGTTATAGATAGAAACGTCGTTAAAGGTCAGTCTCATACTTTCGTTACAAGAAATATGGTGTGTATAGTTATGACCTTGAACCACCTTTGTATGTATTAATAACTTATCGCTGCCAAACGAGCGATAACAAATATGAGGAATTAAGATTGACATTATGCCAGCCTGTTATACCTAACCAAACTAATCCACCTTATAAATAATTGGCCGACGGTAACCATTCCACTCAATTGCCGGCATTACCACCTTGGGGATCTGTTGTAAATACTGCATCACTCAAGTTATCTGAAGTTTGTATTAATTTCTATTACAAGTCAGTACTTTATGTAATACTTTATAGTTTTCAAGTTATAACGTTAAACTAACGGATAGTGAACGTTAAATTTGAATTAATCAAAAGGCAGCGCACAAAGTCCCAAATGTTTCTATTCAGGAGTTCACAACCACCATTTAAATGCAGATTACGGAGACCGGTGTTATCAAAAATTATACCTTTTTCAGAACAGAAACTTTTAAATTGTTTATTAATATATTCTCTGCCATTATCACACAATAGACAAAAATTTATAACCGAAGTGAGCCGTAACTGTTACCTCAGAGAACTTAAATTCCTCTAATACTTTATCTTTGGTTTTCATTAGGTTATTATGAGTAAAATTTTTGAATTTATCTAAAAAGTTTACATGGTACCTCATACCATAGTCAATTGTAGTCCCAAACATCACTAGGAAAAATGTCCAGAATTGTGTTTGATTTTCTCTCATGTAGTAAATTTTCATTTTTGAGAAACCAGGCTTGTAGTGATGCCACACTTTTGCAGTATTAACATTCTAGTTAAGTTTTGATTTCGAGTTTGTTTACCTCTTAAACAAACATCAGTGTTTCTGCAACCCTATTTGTCGGTGCATTAAAAGATCATTTTACTTAGTCTCACACTTAAAAATGTTAGCATGAACATTAAAAAGTAAATTTATCTCCACTACAACATTATATTACATTATATTACTATCAACCTGACCATTCAATATTACAGTTCCATCTGTCCTCTAAATATGAACCTTACAACTACAAAATGTAACTTTTGAACTTTTTTCAATCATTCAAACAGAACAAATTCTGAGTAAGATTTGTACACTTAATAACAATTTTTAATTTTTAAGGGTTTTTAATTTGGAAGAAACTAATCTTAAAGCAACACAACTTGTAACCTGAGTGTTCATCTTGTTTCGTTACTTTAATGTCAAAAATAGGGATCTTCCAAATTTTTAAGATAAATCTAATTTTAGAGTCGACAAGATGGCGCGAGTCAAACCAGAATCTACAACAAATCTCATGGAAGTCCTACCAAATGATAACAAACAATCCTTTGTCTTCTTATGTAAAGTTTCAATAGTTTACCTTCAACATGAATTTAGGTATGTTTTTTTCAATTCTTGACTGTCAGATTTACGATACCATTTTTCGTTACATTTATAAATAAATAAATAAATAAAAAGGCCTTTATTCATGAGCGTTTCTCAGTACAATGACTGCTTTACAGAATAACTCAAGTCAAAAAATAAAAAATACAATACTCTAAAACTAACACAAAAACAAAATTACATTTCATGGATACAAATTTGACAAGAAAAATGTTTTTACATGCCTTTTGAAAGCAGTGGGTGCTAACAGTTGTAGGTCACTGGGGAGGTCATTGAAAGTTTTTGGTCCAAAATAGGAAAAACTTTTCCTACCGGCCTCCAACCTGACTTTTGGAAAATGCAAGCGGTTGTCCTGTCGAGTACTTCGCAGAGCGACCTGCCTCCGTGTAACAAGCCTTTCAAATAGGTAGTGCGGCTCCTGCTGAGCCAATACCTGGTGGACAAGTTTGCAAGTTTGCATTTTGCAAACAATAGCTGGCGGCAAAATACCAGCAGCATCGCGAAAGGCGGACACGTGGTCACGTCTACGAAGATTGTAGACGAAAGGCACGGCAGTGTTTTGTAGCTTCTGGATTCGGTGCATTTCTTCATTAGCAATGCTATTTCCAAAAGCAGGAAGACAATAGTACAGCACTGAAAAAATTAATGACTTAACAAGTTGTAGTTTCGCACCATCTGGTTATATCATAGAGAAACTTAAACTTATGATTTTGATCGTTTACTTCCCAAGCCGGAAATTGTGTCTTTTAAAAGAGTTTATGTTTATTTTGACCAACGAAGATAGAAGAATCATTAACTTCTTTGCGAGATTCCCTCTGAATGCGTAATTCCTCAGAACGCAATGGATGAAAAAAATCCAATTGTTATCGCATCAGTGTTCTGGCAAACAAATGGCTACAACGATGGTCTACCTTTTATCGGGCAACAGTCTTAATTCGAAACAAAACACATAAAACTATAAAAGGTAAACAGTAGTATTTTTTTAAACAAATTATGTACCACCAATGTAGGCGAGTATTAAAATTCACTACATTCTAAAAACAAAATTTAAACTTTCTAACCGTTATTTAGATGTTTAGTGACGGCTAACGGCATGACGAAAATCCCTACAAGCCAGTCTGCTATGGCGAGAGACATGACAAAGCAGTTGGTGACGGTGCGCAGTCTCCGAGTGGTGATCACAGCTGCGATGATGAGCACGTTGCCAACCTGTGGACAAAAAATTATTGATGGCATAAAGAGTAGCAAGTAAGAAGTTGAAAATAAAACTACATGAACATAATTGGTTAATGAGAAACGTGTCATTAATCTAATCACACACTTAAAAGTTACCGATTGTTTAATTTGGAAAAAAATTGGAACAATATATTATCTTCATCTTTTCTAAGTCAGTCCTAAACAACAAATCCTAACGCCCAAGATGAGTAACCTCCAACCGTCTGTCCTAACCTGAAGACACCTGAAGTATTACTACCAAGTACCAACATCACTGCACAAAGTTGTAACAAAAAGTAAGACCTTTGGTTAAATTATTGTTATTGTTTTGTTGTAATTTTTATGTCACGATGTTTGATTAATTGTCATATTTATAAACACTATAACAACATCTTTTTTTAAGTCAAGTTATTATTTAATATTATATATATTCAAAATCAATGTCACATTAAAATGTTATTTTGTTGTTGAATATTTTAGTTTGTCAATGTTATAGCTCAGACAGTCTATTGTATTGTAATTGGAATAATTTATAAATACTATGACAGTAATTGAAATTGCATTGTTCATTAAATTGATTCAATTTTTCATTTAGCCACTTTGTTGTTTTATGAGATTTGTGGTAATTATTAGTATTAATATCACTTTGTTGTTTTATTATAATTGTTTATTTATATTTTTAAAATGAAAAAGGCCCTGCCGTTGGTGCAATAAATAAAAAAATCAATAGAAAACCTACTAATATTTTGTATTTGCAGTCAACTTGTTCTTTAATCTCATTTATAAGCTACGCACCGAAAATGAGGTGAATTATTAAAACCTCAGCATTGGATTAGCACTTACAGAGAAGTTTCATCAGCAAGCAAAGTTTGTAATGGCTATCATAACTTGATATTAACTTTTTAATAAACGTACAGTTCTGAACCAATATTGGACTATTCGAAAGCTTGCTGGTCTGATAAAAATTAAAACTAATTAGTTATAACTGAAGATCATACAAATGTAAATCACATTGTATCAAAATATATGTATTTTGTTTTAATGCAATTGAAAGGATTGCTAAATAAAGTTCTCAGGTACAATTTCATCAACAGTTAATACTTTTAGATACGATTTAATAAACCTTTAATACTTGCATTGCAGTAAAACTGTAAATACATACATTAATTTTGTCGTTTTAATAGAAAGAACAACAGGCCCATTTAGAAACAGGTGTTTTAAAGTAAACAAGATAAAAAAATCTCGAGTTATAAAAATTGAGATAAACGATGAATTATAGTTCGCCTTCAATATTTAAAGTTACTTTTAAAAAATCGCCCATTTTATGACCTTGACTTTCGCGTAGGTCGTAAAACTTAATCTTATACAAAAAGAGTTCCTTTAGACTCTAGTGGTAAAATGTAGTATTAAGTAATAGAGAGCCTTCGTGCAAACGATAAATAAATGTATTAATCGCTAAACGTTACTTAAAATAATTGCAGATTCAGCTTTGTGATAACCTTGATATTTAGGAAACACCTTGAAAAAAGATAAATGAAAAGCATTTACACAGTTAAACCCCCGAATTACGTATAACTTGTTTACTAATTTTAAAGTGAGCATTCACGGTAAGATTTGTCTATGTTGAAAATATCAAAGTTACTTATTGAACTTACCACAGTGACGGTTATGAGAGTAAAAAAGACGATAGCTAGACTGATGTCCTGCCAGCCCCAGGACGTAGGCTCTGCTCCCATCCTTGTCACGACACATTGCTCCCTGTAACACGACAGAAGATAGCTAGACTGATGTCCTGCCAGCCCCAGGACGTAGGCTCTGCTCCAATCCTTGTCACGACACATTGTTCCCTGTAACACGACAGAAGATAGATAGACTGATATCCTGCCAGCCCCAGGACGTAGGCTCTGCTCCCATCTACACATTGCTCCCTGTAACACGACAGACGATAGCTAGACCGATGTCCTGCCAGCCCCAGGACGTAGGCTCTGCTCCCATCCATGTCACGACACATTGCTCCCTGTAACACGACAGACGATAGCTAGACTGATATCCTGCCAGCCCCAGGACGTAGGCTCTGCTCCCATCCTTGTCACGACACATTGCTCCCTGTAACACGACAGAAGATAGCTAGACTGATGTCCTGCCAGCCCCAGGACGTAGGCTCTGCTCCCATCCTTGTCACGACACATTGCTCCCTGTAACACGACAGAAGATAGCTAGACTGATATCTTGCCAACCATAAGACGTAGGCTCTGCTCCCATCATTGTCACGACACATTGCTCCCTGTAACACGACAGACGATAGCTAGACTGATGTCCTGCCAGCCCCAGGACGTAGGCTCTGCTCCCATAATTGTCACGACACATTGCTCCCTGTAACACGACAGAAGATAGCTAGACTGATGTCCTGTCAGCCCCATGACGTAGGCTCTGCTCCCATCCTTGTCACGACACATTGCTCCCTGTAACACGACAGAAGATAGATAGACTGATGTCCTGTCAGCCCTAGGACGTAGGCTCTGCTCCCATCCTTGTCACGACACATTGCTCCCTGTAACACGACAGAAGATAGATAGATAGACTGATGTCCTGTCAGCCCCAGGACGTAGGCTCTGCTCCCATCTACACATTGCTCCCTGTAACACGACAGACGATAGCTAGACTGATATCCTGCCAGCCATAGGACGTAGGCTCTGCTCCCATCATTGTCACGACACATTGCTCCCTGTAACACGACAGAAGATAGCTAGACTGATGTCCTGCCAGCCCCAGGACGTAGGCTCTGCTCCCATCCTTGTCACGACACATTGCTCCCTGTAACACGACAGACGATAGCTACACTGATGTCATGCCAGCCCCAGGACGTAGGCTCTCCTCCCATCCTTGTCACGACATATTGCTCCCTGTAACACGACAGACGATAACTAGACTGATATCCTGCCAGCCCCAGGACGTAGGCTCTGCTCCCATCTACACATTGCTCCCTGTAACACGACAGACGATAGCTAGACTGATATCCTGCCAGCCATAGGACGTAGGCTCTGCTCCCATCCTTGTCACGACACATTGCTCCCTGTAACACGACAGAAGATAGATAGACTGATGTCCTGTCAGCCCCAGGACGTAGGCTCTACTCCCATCCTTGTCACGACACATTGCTCCCTGTAACACGACAGAAGATAGATAGACTGATATCCTGTCAGCCCCAGGACGTAGGCTTTGCTCCCATCCTTGTCACGACACATTGCTCCCTGTAACACGACAGAAGATAGATAGACTGATGTCCTGCCAGCCCCAGGACGTAGGTAGGTATTTTATTTTATTTTTCATTATGGTTTTCAATTTTAATATGAAGTAATAACTAACATGTCTAAGTAAAATTGCTACAATTTTAAGAAAACGACATTCAATATAGAATATGTGGGGGTTAATTCTTAAATTGATCATTGTTAATTTAGAAATTTTAATTGGTTGAGAATTTTATTTTATACGACCCTTGTAACCTTGTTTATGAAGTTATTGAAATATAGCTGTTTTTACTTTCTCCCCCTATACCATAGTATATGGAGAAAGTATTGTTTTCGTAAAACATTTCACATTAGTTTGTTGATGTATATATCCATTTTGGAGCCCCCTTTCCCCCTATAAATGTACATATTGAGAAAGTATTGGTTTCGTCAAAATTTTTAAATTTGAGTTGTTGGTAAATTTATCCGTTTTGGTGCCCTCTGAGTCCAAAAAAGTGGTTTTCGAGTGATGTCTGTGTGTGTGTGTGTGTGTGTGTGTGTGTGTGTGTGTGTGTGTGTGTGTGTGTGTGTGTGTGTGTGTGTGTGTGTATGTCTGGATGTATACAGAGCTAGAGAATGCCCCAATGGTCCGATTTTGGTGAAATTTGGTACGTAGGTCCAAACCCATGATAATTCTAGGCGTTTTTTTTTCATTTTTTTTTTAATTTTTTATTTTTAAGGGTATTTTGCCCCCCAAAACCCTCAAAAATCGTAAAAAAATCCAAATTTCTCAAAAACGGCTCTAACGATTTTGATTAAATATTTGTGGTTTATTAAGCTTAAAATGGTGAATAAAATGACACCACCCGCATCCCCGAGAAAATGCTCGTTCAAAAGTTATGGCGTAATAAGTGTTTAAAAAATCAATTTTTTGGATTTTCAAAATAGCTGTTATTTTGAAATAAATTTTACTTATCCCCATTAAATCAAGCTCAAAAAACTAAATAATCCAGTATTTTAAATTTTTGCTCTATGTCAAGTGGTTGCGGAGAAAATTCAATTTTTCGTTTAGCGGTAAACGCAGTACGTTGTTAAAAGTCACAGACGCGCGTAGGGTCAAACTCACGCTGCTCAGCTGGTAGCTATCCGACTGAGTCATCAAGACATTAATGTTTGAAGCTTTTAACATCTTTTTTATATTGTTGGGAGAAAGTATGTGTCAGTTAACTGATACCGTTTATTTAATTTAATTTTGATTTTAAATAGATATTTATATTAAGATAAAAAAAATACATCAAGCAACCTCTATTTGAGGTTAAATCACAACTTGAGATAAATCAGGCCTGAATTCGCTGAGGGGCGAATTTTGAAAGTGCTCAAAAGTACCTCATTCGCCCGCAGTAATATGCATCGGAGATCGTTTAGATATTTGCTACTGTTGAAAAACTAAGAAGGGGGGGGGTGGTGGTTGTGATATCCTGTGCGTTAGGTAAAAGTTATGCTTCTAGAGGAAGTCCTTTGAAGTTATGATTTCAAAAGAGAAGTTTAAGAACAAATTAATTTCCTTCGATAAAAAGACGCAAAAATATGACACGAGGTAACGTATCCAACGGTAAAATGTGTTTGAGGTGTTAAGAACAACATAAACAACAGTTAACTTGAGAACGCTGATCTTTTATATGGTGGGAGGGGACTTTACACAAGGTGTGGATTTCTCACTCAACTTTTATAACGCCATAATATCTTACATTTTGAAATGTTGGATATTTTTAAAATTAATTTTTTGAAAATTCAATAACTTTAATTACAAAATAATAAATCATTAAGTGTTTCTAAAATATCAGTCAACTACAAAAAACAAAGATTGTTGGTATGAATAAAATGCTTACTCAATAATACATTTTAAGTGCCTGTTAAATCCATAATACTGTATAACTAAGTTTTAACTTTAGCCTGAGGACTTGTTATTTTCATATTAATGAAGTACAAGGTAGTTACAATAATGTTTACAGTTTCAATGTTAAGAATTAGCGTATGGATATGATTTTAAAAGAGATTTTTTATCACTATCATCGAGATATGAACCAACTTCTTTAATGTATTTGAGGACCGAAAAAGAACTACTGAACATCCTTAAAATGTAAAATAGTTGATGATGAAAGTAATCAATTTAAACATAACTATTATAAGTGAAGTATTATTTCATATGTATATATATTAAATGTCAGAAGAGACATTGGTTTTGTTTGTTATCTTATGCCAGAAGAGGCAAATAAACATTAGTAGTTAGTAAGAGAGCAAAGTCCAAGTTCGCAATCCCGAGGAGAAGGCTCGGATCGCCAGTCGACTACATGAACCAGGTACGTTCATTTCTGAGGTCTCTGACTCTTATAATCTCTGATGCCGGGTTATTACAATAACAACTTGTATTTGTCTTTTTTAAGAAGTATGAATGTTATTAAAAAGGTATTATCATTGACTATGTACACCCATTGACTATGTACACTAACGTTAGTGTACATAGTCAATGGTATTATACATTAATGTGTATTATTCAAATATAACATTGGCATATGCTATTTAATATCTCAATGCTCCCAATAAAACATATAACATCTCCATGTTTCCATGATAAACAGATTCATATAAGAGACCTTTATAAAAAAGAGAATAATCAAAAGTAGAGATAAAAAGAAACCTGGGTATTATAAATTTTGGTTTAGTTGGTAAACAAAAGTAATTTAAAATCAAAACCAACTTTTCAAATCCCCTTAGATGGATTCAAGTTGCAATAACCCCAGTGTATATGTTTCAGTCAATATTGAATGTGTGAGGAACAAACTGACTTTGATGAGGTTAGTTGAATGTGACTTATTTTCTCAAACTTTTGGCACTGGAACATCAAACCATTTAGTGTCTATTTATTAATGTATTTGTACCATGATTTGTCAACATTGTAACTCGGATTTAAAACATAATTTATGAAGGAAACATTTACGAAGTTTGTTGGGGCCAGGGACTTGGTGTGTTTATTTAATAAGTTATTCTTTAAGACATAAAACCAATTTAGTTTTCTTTAACAATTTCTTCAAACAGTTGACCATAATCTAAAAAAAGAATAAATAATATAACTCTCATTTTGCGGGATTATCAGATACGCTAAAGGCTACACTAAAAATTTGAAAGTTTGGAAACCTTGAAAATAATTTTTTACCAGTCATTGTCATAAAATAATTTTTTTGTTAAGAGGTTGGTGGACCTCTTTTTGCCTTACTTTGCCCCGTCCACATAGACTATTGATCTGTGCGTGGTTCGTATTAGACAAAGTAAGGGGGTGAGCCGGTACAGTACAAGGTGAAAGGTGCTGATAAAAGTCACTGGTAGAACGCGGATTCGAAGCCACGACATCGCTGCCATGGTCCCGAAGTCCGGCGGGCCACTACGCCACCGACTCACCCAATTAATAAATATTGTATGTTTGAATTCACAGCGGCAATGGAAATGTCAAGAGATTGTCAAACTTTGGTTTGTCAAAGGAATTTACATAATACAAATGTGTTTTTACATTGTTTTCAACAAACTGTGATGTTTAAATCAATCAATAGGCAAGTTACTAAGTTACATATTTTTAAATAGAACAGCAAATAAAATTAAAATAATAATGAAATAATAATTCCATTTATTTAATTTACAGCTTGTTATTGTTTCATCAATCGATTAATGTTTCATCACAAATTATACAACGACGTACTGTGAGTGTTGAAATTTTGTGTTTTTTTTCTTGGTTCTTAATAGAATTAAGTAGTTTTTTTTGTTTTTTTTTGCCGGTCTGCTCTTGATTCTCTGATTTGCATATCTTAAAATGTAATAGATACATATACCGATACTGAACAGAAACACAACCAAAACTGTTAACTCATATAAATGTTTGTTGAATAACCAACCGAATGCAGGATGCGTATCGGGTGTTTTGTAGTACCATTGTAGTACTATAGGCTAAAAAGGCCACCCAAGTTTAAATTTAAGCAAAATATATTCGATTCAGAAATTAATTGTAAATAATTACACACATCATTAAAGACACATCTCTTATTATAGTATATAGATTATGAAATGCGAATGTGCATGGATAAAGTCAGGGTTTTCATTTATGTCACCAACTTCAGCATGAACTTGAGTCTTCGCTCCCTCTTGTTATGTTTTATAGGCCCTGGTCTCCTGCAGTGAGTAAGACGTATTGGTAGCGGTAGGTGGTTGTGAGTGATAAATATTTTTAGTATTATACCCCATATAGTCTTTCCGTGATAAAGAAATCGAACAGTATGGAAAAAATTTGTGGTGAGATGATATGCAGTTACAAGTGATTTCTAGTTTTGTACAGCTATGCATAAACTCTTAAGACTCTATATGCTTTGGATTACCTTTCAAAAATATAAGTGACTTTTTATTAGTTTATTTTTTTAATAATTATTTTTTTATTTTGGTTAACATTTCATAAGTAATAGCCCTCAATGCATTTCTTATTCTCTAGAGTTTCTTACTCCACAACTGGGGGGGAGTAAAATAAAATCTTTGAGAAACCAATACATAAAGAAATCCAGAGAGGTCAAGTGAAGTGAACAATGTGGGAATTTAGTCAGGCCATCACGATTTTTTTCGTAGTGCATTATGAGTAAACTGCATTTGTGATTAAACAACTGAGCTCAAGTATTAACAAATTAATGGTGGGAAAAGTGGATTAAATTCCCTTGAAAACCAGGGATATAAGACGTGTGTGGCTATTAATATGTGTCTACACAGCAAAGTTATAGAATTAGTGCGAGACTTTGTGGGACACCCGGTATTTCTATTTATCCAAAGCAAAAGATTTTCGAGAATTTCCTCAGTTTACCCACACATGGAATGTTCTTGGAGCATTGTTTAACATTTATGTCCTCTTTTGTTGTTTTTATTTTTTACGATCAACTTAGTTCTTCTTATTTTTGTACCCATTTACATATTGCACCCTATAAACACCTTTATCTGAGCCAGTTTTTTTTACCTTTTTCTTCAATTCGCTCACGCCACTAATTGAACTATTTGGTAATTTTTAATATACTGACCGTTGCTTTTTCATATATTGACGATTAAAATGTTTGATTTTGATCAAATTATGTTACATGATGGGAATGTTTGATGATTTGTTAACAAATATTATTCATTTCGATCTTAATTTCTAAAGATTTAAATTTTGTCTAAAAATTCAATTGTTTCAAGGATGGCAATAACTTACATTTAAATGACATATTTATCATTTTGGTTTCAGATGCCAACCTGAAATATCAAGGGTAAAAAACTGAATATTTCTCATATTATGAAATATGTCATGAATTATAATAGGCTCAACGCTTGTTTTTGTTCATAACAGCGGTATAAATAAAACCTAGCATATTTACTTAATTTATAGTATCTTGAGTAATTGAAAAGTCTGCCCACGAAATTCATCCCCCGCGATTTCAACCCTTGTTCAGCTAAGTGAGCCGACTGAAAGCTTACGAGGCAACATTGTGGCTTGTAGGAAGCCAGGGAGTCATGTAGGTGTAATGCAGCCTTGATTGAGGCGTTGTAGTAGTCCGTAACACAGGCTAATGAACGGTAAAACTTGGTCGTCTATAAGCTCACATTCGGTTGTTTGTAAACGTTAGTTCATGAACAACGCCTGAACAATAGTAGTTAGTGACCAACATTATGTAAATAAATGTCATTAGACAAGATGAAATCTATTGTTAGGGTACTGTTGGCGCTTGTCCTACTTTGTAGGCTAATTACAATGTAATATTTATATTTAATGAGTGTCTAAGTTGGAAATAATGGGCTTTTTGTTTCATGAGTTAGTACCAGGGTTTCGAACATTTGCTAGGTAAACATGTATAAGTATAAAACATCAAATACTTTTGATCAAACATTGCTATTGAAACACTATGGGGCCGGAGAAAAATGAATTGCCGTACGCATAGGTAATATTTTACATAATAAGATTAAATCGTAATTATTCAAACTGCTTTTAAATTACTTAGCGTGGCTAATTTTGAGTAGAAAATTATATTAATCTACCTCTTTACCACCAAAACACAATCCAGATATACATTCTTATTCTATGTAGTTTAGGAAATTACTCCATCGGCGGGTAAACATTACAGCACTATAAACCATGTACCTAGTCACAAAATTTCTTCGTTTTCAGTGGGCAGTTTCGGGTTCGGATATAACTACTGTGAGATTTTGATAAGGAGGAAACAATATTTCTCAAAATCAAAGATATGAACATTTTGGGACATTAAGACATGCGAGCTTGTAGACTCTCAGAGATAGGAACGTGTCAAACGTAATGGTAACTGTGTAACTTAATTTTGAACATTTTCAATGTCAACGAAATCCACTGGTTGGAAGTTAACTCGATCGCGTTCCAAAAAGAATGACTTTCCACCCAAATAATTAAATAATACTGCTTGAATAATAATTAAACTTACGTGTTTTAATCCGAGGTGAAAAAAGAGCTTGCATGATGCAACATCTAGTCTGGAACACCTGAAACGACGTCACACAGTTAAAGAATAAACATACACCAATAGCATAGTTATAATGTACAGTTGGTGTTAAAAAACACTTACTTATAAAGACAGGATCAATATTAGTCTACTCGGCAATAAAGATGATAAGAGCATATTTCCACGAATGTTATTCGCCTAATTTAAACTGTTCTTTTTCTTCTTCACTAGTTCACTTCCACACCTATTGTTAAATGCATCTTTGGCCACATTAATTTCAATTCAATAGATAATTTAAAGTGATTTAAAAACACAGTAGATGGATCAAAACTATTAGACTGTTACTTCGGCATTGCTATTCTTTGAATTAATCAAAATTGTCTCTCTGGGAATTTTTCCTTATCATTAGTTAAAAATTCCTTAAATTACTTAAAATTCACAAACGCTTTACTAATTAAAACGTTTGTCGGAAAGTATTGGCTGAACATCAAATAAAAAGTATAAAATGTTTGTTAACAAAAATTCTTATTTGCAAAAGTCAAGCTAACGAGTTTATAAATGTTAAAAAGGTATTTAATTACAATTAAAAGGCTTAACAAAGTTAAATTAACTTTCTTTCCTTGTTCTTTATGTACCTGTAGTTGATGATCTTGACGATTCTGCGACTAGTTGTGACATTCTGAAATAAAACATCGTAGTGTCACTATGAATAAGTGTCACTGCTATCACTAACTACCTGTCACTTAATATCGAGACCACGCGAGCACAGCGCGCCAAGAGAGCTGTCTCCAGCGTACGTGACTAGGCGTCCGGCGCGGCGCGGGCGCTACTGTAAACACACTCTCATTCATGATGATGGACTGGAAGTTTTGGACACCTGTGTAGTCAACGCCGACGCCTCGGGCCAACTTTCCCTTTGCGGCGTTGTCAGTTTATTGAGAGGGTGTGTAAATAGTCGACAGTGACATATGGTAATGTTGTCAGCTATTACTAGGTAACCAGCCCTGCTCCACTTCAATGGTATATTCAGTTAAATTGAAACTTAGTAACATGTTTTATGCTTATTTGGGTATTTCGTTATTTTGATTTAAGTGTCTTTCATTTTTCACTCTTTTCATTGTAAACTCCTAAAAATTAGGGTGTAGTAAATGAAGTTCATTAAACAATCAAAATTTCACAACTGGTTGTATATAAACTGACAATTTTTGCCCGAACGCGAAAAGGTTGACAGGGGAAAAGTATAAAGAATAAATAAATCAACAGGAATTTGAAGAAAAATATGCAAATTAAACCTTTGTCACATTTTATATATTGTTTCTGTTTATATATTAGATAATTGACATGTAAATGAGATTGCTAGCTAAGAACTTATCGTTGCAAATGCATATTATTCTATATGGAGAGATCTAATAATCTAACATCCTAGACTATTCTAAGCTTCTACTTTACTAATATTTATTGATTTTTATGACAACAGCGTAATGCGTTTTGCGTAGTGCGTTCTGGTAATAAATGAATTTTACTGGCGAATCCATTTTTACCCACATAACAGTTTACCCAGGTGAGAATATTAAAGAACTCCTCTCTCTTAAGACCGTGGTATATTAATACAATCCTTTGATGTGGTCACTTAACCCTTTCCAGTGCAATCACGATGTGCAGTATGTGTTTTCTAGAAATGAGTTCGATTAACATTCCAAATGTCTTTTTTGAGCCTATTGGTGTACAAAGCTCTTTCTAGCAACCTTATGTTTACAGGTTGCACAGCAGTAAAAATTTAAACCATGAATGAAATAAAATCTTCACCGTAGTACGAATATCAAAAGAGGCCAATTAGTACTTTGTGTGGCTTACTTTAACATGATACTTTCCGCGCTTGAGTTTTAAATTAAAATACATTATATCAATTATTTAAGATTTTTAACGAATACCTAGGTAATTATAGTTAAAACTGGTACTAACTGACTGGTTTATAAGTACTTTGAGAAATGTATAGCTCACCTGAATAGCAAATACAATTGTATATAACCCGTTAACATCGAAAGCTGATTACAATTGTCATTTCATTAACTCAGCGATCATCAGAAACTTCTAATAACAGTGGCGAAGGAAACAAATCAAGTCTGCGGGATCCATAACAAATATTAAACAAGTTCACGTTACTATGTTTAACGCACTACTGTTGTTTTAAATTTTGTAGTACAGTAATATGCATAGATAATATTTTTATTTATACTATATTATGAAGGGTCGAACAAGTCTTTATGGCTCTCACTTTCCTTTAAATATGCAGCAGAGGTGTGGTCAATATTCCATAATCTATCTATCTTTCTAGTGATACGTAGTAGTTGAAAACCTATTGATATTTATATTCGTGGTACGCTCATATTCTAGCCGATAACAGTAACCGTCATTTTCAATGGCGCTTATATTTAAAAAGGGAAAAAAATAAAATAAAACAGCTTACAGTTAAATAAAAATATTGTTGAAGTAATAGTTTGCTAGTTATTTGAAAGTTCTTATATTTAATAGGCTACTAATTTCTAAAACATTTGTTTTGTGATCATTTATTGACACAAATTGTTGTTGATAAAATGTTTTACTGTTGGAGTTAAAATATTTAAGTCTATTACTCCAGTGTGATTAGACATTTTTCACACTACCCGACTGTAATTAACAGATCCATTACTGCTATGTAAGCATCGTACATCTACACTTACACTTCCCGGTAGGAACTACTATTATACTTCGCATTTTAATGAAAAAAATAGCATAAATAATAACATGGAGACATACCCGAGATGGAAGTAAATACTTAAGTAATTAAAGTATACTGCATGATTATCAAAATGCTCAAAGATTTTATATTAGCATTTAACAAATAAGTGCTGTCGAGCCTTATTAGGGAAAACAATTACGCACATAATAATTTTGTCTTTAAATGTTTGACGCAAATAGTAGTTTTCATCACAAAGACCTTTTTTGTGCGCAATCACGTTAAAAGATCTATATGAAATTTCAATGATGGACTGAAAAAAAACTTTAAGTTCGAGTATTACCTATTCAACGCTTTTCATCATAACGAAAAAATATAAAAACAATAAAAGATTTTCAATATAAAAAACTCAAATTTCAATATCTGTTCATGTTCAATATTTGACTTCCATCTACCTAAGCTCCGCTCTACCTGAGACCGAATGCCACCTCTCGGCCGTAGCGCTAGGCAATTCTTATGGATGCAGAGGTTTGCGGGAATCGTGTTTTAAAATTAACTAATTAAGATAGAGATTGACTCTTAACTTTTTCTAAAAGTAAAAAGACGTATCTCGTCTTCCCTGGCTTTAGAATGTTTCAATAAAATTTCTGATTTGAGCTATAACTGTTAAAAATAATCTGTTTTTCTCGATTTTTAACTGAAGTTTTCTATTAGTTTTGATAAAATCTTTACCAAAGTCTAACAAAGAAAATTTAGTACCGTTATTCTTCTTTAATATGACACCTTAACTATGGCTTTAGGCTGCATTTAGCAGAAGATAACACGATTCTAGAAACCCTTGCTTTTGGGTGGCGCGGCAGGGGTAGACCGGAGCCTTAATCTAAATATTATAAAAAAGCGTATGTGTTTAACTGAAATAAATAAGTGAAAAATCTTGTATTTTCACAGTCCAATTTAAAAAGGCTACACTACACGCCAATTTTGCGGGCTGATTAAAGGTCAGAGAACTGTGGTTTTGCGAGCAGTATGAAACCCCGTTTTGAAGAATGTCAAATTCTGGAAGAACTGAAATCACGGGACCGCCTTCAGGTATTACAGTCGTTATGGTACTAAAGGTAATTCGTTTTATGATACCATTTTATGATAGTAAAAATATTTTAAACGCCTAAGTCAGGTATTCTAAAATTACATAATCATATTTAACGGATAATCACTCCAGATTCGATCACGGTGAGAATGGCACGGTGTCGTTATGGAGGCCAATATGAGATACGGGCCGTTCGCGTGTGGCTTGTTCATAACTCCTCACTTTTAAGATTGAGTTGATATCTAAATGTCTTTCTACGGTATACCAAGTAATAAATAAATCAAAATAATTTTATTGACCAACACAATAATTCGTATAGTATTTGTACTAAAACTCCTAATATAATTTCTTAGTTCCACTTGTGTCCAGTTATTAATATATTTCTTTTGGTTGTCTAGCTTTCAAAACCATTTCAAAAGATTTTTTGTAGTATGTTTTGTTTATTTTATCTTTCAAAATTATATTATTCTTTATTAATTACTTAGTTTTAATCAGTAAATTAAATAGATGCCTCGTAAACTAGTAGTGGGGTTTGGTTACTTTCAAAACGGAAGTCGTGCCAATTGCCAGCCGCTGCCGGCCAGCTGCCATCGGCCAGCTGCCAAATCAGTCGCTGCCGCCATATGCCATGCCATATAGCTTCCGGTGGGGTAGGAGATGTTATTTGAAATTTGAAATTCAACTTGACAATTGGGTTATGGAAAGTATGTCAAGGTCATCCAGAGTAAGTTTTAAAAAACCCTATCCCGCTACCACCGGAGTAATAGTTCGGAGAGTGGAACCAACTCCGGTGATAGCGGGATAGGTATAGAATTAGGTTTGTGAATTTTATTTGTGAAAAACATACAATCAATGTGTGACAGCAGTGTTTAAACAAGTTGAAGTTTTGTTATGAACTACAGAGTTGTAAACACAAACACCGACGACGATGAGAAGGTAAACGCAGAGTCCCCAGATGATGTATTTAAAAAGTTTGAACAAACGTAACATCTCGAGTTGGTTTTCCCGTTCCATTTCCAATCGTTTGATTTCCAATTTCAATTTATCCTCTTCCATCCTTGTTACAAATGGAACTTCATCCATCATATCCATCATGTTTGTGTTTTTTTGAAATTTTGAAAGAAGCGATGTTGATAGTTGAAGAGGCGAGGATGGAATGAGAGTTAAAAGAGGGAAATGTCGGTTAAATAAAGAAGTGGTGGGGGGAAAGAGCGTTGTTACATAGAAGCGGTGGGGGAAAGATGCTGCTCATCATTTGCCTCAGAAGTTGTGTCCGACTGTAGAGGGGTAAGAGGAGTAGTATTTAGTAAACTGTCTTCATCAGAACTTTCAACCTTATTACAAATAGGACAAGCGTAAGTTATTTCCAAATTCATTGTAATAGCGTTAAATTTATCTATAATTTCATTTAAAGCATTAAATATTTCTTGTAAATCATCTTTTGAGTTTATTTCAAAACTAGCATTCATTCGTGCCAATGGAGAAGTGTTCATCGTTAGAGAGTTGGCAATCGAATGAGGATTAGCGCCTAGGGAAGGGGGCTTATATAATGGCGACCTTGAGCAGGTGTTTAGGGAGGGGGGCTTTTTAGGGAGGGGGCTTCTATATTGGGGACCTTGAGCTTATGATTGAATAAAACGTTTAGTTCTTCTTCTTCATCTTTTAATTCAATTATTTGAACCGAAGTAGTTGTTTCATCCTCTTCACTCGATGAAGAAAACAATTCTCCAGGATTTAAATATTGAACTACAATTCTGAACCATCTTATAGGATATTCGTCAATGACAGAAAGTAAGTTTTGAAACAATTCTTCCATCTCCTCCCTGTCAGTTATTATATGTTGAAACTTGATAAATTTTCCTTCCATGTTGTTAGTTAGAGTGTTGGAAGTGGAATGATTTAATATTATATAAAAATTAGAACTAATGGTGGGGGAAATCTCAAGGTCATCCAATTGAAGTTTTAAAAAAGAGTGTAAAACTGAAATTATACATTTGATGGTTCTACAGGATCGGAATACCAATCTGATCTGTATTTACATCTTTTTATCATATGTGTACAAAAATCATCTTGATGAGACTTGGTGCGTTGACAATGAGCAAGATCTAGAGGGTGAAATTTGAAACATCTTTGAGGACAACATGTATGAAAATATCTTGATTTGTAAAATTTGAAAGTTCGCAATTCCGGTGGCGGTAGTTGTTTTGTTTTACATTTGCAATAACAAGATCCGAAGAATTCACATTTAGTACAAGCTAACCCATCCACCATCATTGGTCCTAAATCTGTACACTGTTGTTCACAACAGTAACGAGGTTTGTATTTGTATTTTTGCTCTTCCATGTTGACGCTGCGGAGTCTAGTGAAAGAATAAGATTGTATAGTGATGAATAGCGAGTTTTATGTACTATGAAAAGTGGTAGGGGTAATTTCAAGGTCATTCAAATGGAGTTTAAAAAAATTATACCTTACAAGTGTAAGGATTATTGAAATTTAGGAAGTTTGTTTCTGTTTGTTTTCTTCAGACTTTTTTTCTCTCTCCGCCTTAGCCATAGCAATAAGTTCTTCTGTTGATAGTGGATGTACTTCAGGAAATTTTAAAATTAATTTAGCTTGATATCCTTCTTTAGTTAATACATCTAAATCTTGAGTCATTTGTTCAACAGTGTTATAATCCTTTCCATAGATTTTCCCATCAAGTTCAATCATCATTCTGTATAACATTTTGTAGAATAGATCTTGTTGTGGCGAGAGCTGAGAAGCGAATGATTATTTATCAAACTGTTACATCCTTTTTATGAACTTGACATTGATCACGTGATTCCTTAGTTGTAATTTTATTTATTAAAAGTTATTCAACATTGGTAATACTTCTGGAACTTGACGTTATGTTGACCAGCTGGCGATGAAGAAGTTGTAGGTTGTGTAGAAAAAGATATTTCATCATCGCAATATTTTGTTTTAGTGAACATCCTTGTATTAGTAGCACTAACATCAACAGTTAAGTGATAACCACCGGTAAGTAAAACTCGCATTTCGTTAGTTAAATCTTCAAGTTGTTCAAAAGTAGTTATGGTGTTGGTATCATAAGATGCACACTTAACCTTTAGGGACATGTTGAGGTTTTGTATTTAGTGATAGAGAGTGAGATGTGTACGGTACGAAAGGTAGTCGTAGACTGATGAATTTAACAAGTTGATTTTCACTTTTATTATCACACAAAATTGGGTCAAGGTCATCCCATGGAATTTTTAAAAAAAGCAACATATTGTAATGTACAAACACATTACAATATGTTGCTTTTTTTATTTTTTTTTTTTTTTAGGTTTATATCATATTTATTGAGAAACAAATACAAAGAAATATTTACAATCTTATGTACAAACTAATCAGTAGTAGGTGTTACATGAATTGTAAGTTCAGTAGAATTGTTTCCACTTGGTCCATGTGATACCAAATAGAGTGCGCCGGGTTGAATTATACGAAGATCTTCATTTTGTAGTAGTTGTACGAAGCGCTTTGGTAGGAAGATTTGAAATTTTGCTTCATCACCAATTGTATAAGGTGCCTCGCTTAATGTGCAATTTATAGCATCACCTACTGAAGTTTCCATCTTCTTTATTGTATGAATGATGTAGTGTTTTTCTTCTTTCAGCTCGGAACATTTCTTTGTAGGTAGGATTGTTGATTTTGAATGAGCGTTGAATTGTTCAACTAAATTTTGAAGTAAGTTGTTTGATGCCATTTTAATGTTTTTGCTGATGCTAATCTTCTTGTTAATAAGAATATCCGTTGGAGATGTTGTCTCTTCGGAGGTTCGAGTAATACTCATGCTGTGTCATGGTAGCGCTCTCACTTTTATTATCGAGACTACCCCCACCACTGACATTACCCCCACCACTGATGCTACCCCCACCACTTTGTTGAAGGAAATTATTCAAGCGGTAGGCATTCTTCAAAGCACACTGTGACCTTCGATGTTTAAAACTTTTTGATGAAATACAAAGTTCATTAAAGTAGCATTGGAAATCTCTATCTATTATTGCATTTATCACTTCATTGCTTGTAAATGATTGTATCCAATTTGCTTTTTCCAATCCTCTTGTGTAGATAGTTTTAAACTCTTTACAATAATGATTCATAATATGCGGCATCATGTTATAATGAATAAAACCTTCATCCCATTTTAAGTTATGAAAATGTTTGTTTAACCATTTGTTTGTAACTTTCGCTTTAGTTGTTAGTTTATTGAATGGAAATGGAGGTTTGAACAAGTAATGATAAATTACAGATGTGTTCATATCCAAAATTACTAATTCTTTAATAATGAAATTTCCATCATTCCCTCGAAAAGCTTGAAATTCAATTATACCTCTTTTAACTTCCATTAACTGTGATGCAGTAGAAAACGAAACCCGTTTGTTCATGATGAAGTCTCATCCACAACTGACTGTTATTACAAACACGATTGTTCTTCTTTTATTTCTTGCGCTTCTTCGTTTATATTAAAATTGGTGTGATAGTTGTTTAATTGTCTCCACATATCCACTTCTTGAGGTATTCGATTAAAAATTGAAGTATCCACAGGACCATATAAAATTGGAATGAATGGTTGTCTGTCCAATGTATCGATTAGATAATCTTTAATTATTGTACTTGAAAATACTAGTTGTTTTAAGTATCTAGTGACAGGACCGGTAGTACAACTTAAAGTGTAAAATTCTTCTTTAGTGAAATGTAATTTTACATCATGTCTAGTTAAATCTTTGAAGCGAACAACTTGTCCCCCACGATGTTTGATTATATCAACTTCAATATTTGATTCTAATAAACTTAATCTTGTTCTTTTTCCAAATGTGTTGTTAGTTAAATAACATTCCAAAAGATGTAAATGTTTCATTAGAGAATCCCAAGAAGTTTCAGTAAAGATAACCATTTTACTTCCTTGATTTAACATAACAATTGGTGAATAATCCAATGATTTTACAATTCCAACAGATATACTTTTTGTCATGCATGAAGAAATAGGGTAGAAAATTCGAAGAAATACTTCTGTTAAAATATTTGTTGTAATGTTAACTTCAACCTTTTTTCTTTTTACTTCTTTTTCATCTTCTCCTTCTTCTTCTTTTTTCTTATGTTTGTTAAACTTGGGGAATTCATCCATTTCTTGTTCAACTTGCTTTTCTATATCAGAACTATTTTCATCCATTAGAGGTGTATTTTCTTCTCCGTTAGTAGAATTCATCTTGCGAACGATGTTTCCCAAACGACGGTTGAAGATAGAATGAAGTTTCTACTAGTTAATTTCCTGCTTATATATTTTTTTGTAAAATTCTTGAAATTTATACAATTACATAATTGTTTATTTTCAACTTGTGTTTTATAAACAAAATTCTAACCTTAAAAATTGAAGAAGATAATTCTAACCTCAATATTTTGCAGTAGTTGTACTAAGTCTTCTTAAAGTACATTCTTCACTATTCCGGTCAGTGGTGTGTAAGTAACTATTTTATCATGTAGAATTAGACAGTATGCCGAAGTTCCATCCGCTACTGGTTCTTCAAATTCCATTTCAATTTTTATATCCACACTTGATGATTTTACTGATTCATTTTGTTTTGAACAATCGATTACAATTATTGGAGCTTTGGAATAATACTGATCAGGTGATAATAGTGGTGTATTAGTCTTTCCATAATATGATGATTGAAATCTTGCATACATATCATATAAAATGGAAAAACGTTTTTTGCTAAACATGACATTTAAATTGTCATATGGAAAGAATTGAGAGTTTAAGAAAACTTTACAATTCTTTATTTTACAGTGATCAAATTGACCAGCATTTGCAGTAATAACATCTTTTCGCTTAGTTTGAAAACCGAGTATTATGTACCTTGCACGTTCCAAGTAAGTTGATGTTTTGACGGTCCATGTTTGTCGTTCTGTTTGAGGTAATGTAGGGTATTCATGAAATTCCCAACTTCGGAATGGCATTACAATGTCACGGTCAGATTTTAACTTTCTTAACAATACGATTCTATGTTCATCAGCCAATCTTACATGAGGTACTCTCCAAACAACTTTATCCAATTGTAGTTGCCATTCCAGTTTATCTTCCGTAGTTGCAGGGTCTGCAAGTATTAAGTCCTTATTAGTTGAAGATCTGAGTAATACTAATTCTTGTTTAACATTTATTATAACCCTTTTGTAATCTTCAGCAAATCCTAAAAGCAATCGTAAAGGTACATGAAAATCAAAATGACCGTTGGAAGCAGGTGTTATAGTGTCTTTATCAGGAGCAACCCATCCGGCAGTGACTATTGAATTCTTCTCATGTGGTGTTAATGATGTTAATCCTTTTAATGTAGTTGTTATACCAACCTTTTTTGTTGAATCAACTGTCACCCCTGATATCTCATATCTTATTTCATCAAAAAGATATGCCATTGGGTTATTTATAAAAGGAACTGTTGAAGCAGTTTTTCCATCCAATTTTAATACCCTTCCTTCGATGTACAAATAACTTTCACATGGTAATGTGTAAATATCTTGTTGTTGAATGGGAATTCTTATTTCATCATTATTGTTTAATTTTGATGAAGTGTAAGGGTTGTGTGTGTGATATTCCTTCTCCCATAGTGTTTCGTCGAATGTCGGTCCTTGAGATATATCCAGGATATCCATCGTTGTTAAGTTTCAATCCAATCTTTTGTAGAAAACGAATGTTGTCTGATGTTAACTCTTCCAATGTCGAGGAGCTACTGAGCTCCCGACTCTTCCGTTGTGGTTTAAATGATAATCCCATGTTGATTTTTATGTTGCCGCTCTGATGTGTAATCGTATAGTAATTGTTTCTCCTCTAAAGTCAACACTATGACCGTCTTGATCCAATATGTTCAGTACGATGTCTGAAATGAAACTGGTGTTTAACGGTAGGTATATCAAGTTTTGTGGCTTCTCAACAATTTTAAAACCTGGAGCAACTGTTGGATAAAATGTATGTAAAATATGCTGATTTACTCCTTCTCTATATGATCCATGTATAATATTACATGTTACATCAATACTATTTACTTTTAATATTGTAACAGTTGTATTACCTGAATGAGTAGTTTCAGGAGTTAAGATTTTCTTTTTTGTATCTGTAAATCCAAGTAAACTGCCAATAGAGTTTTTCATTCCGACATCTATATAATATTTTGAAGTTATTTCTGCTTTTAAAGTATTATTATTTCCTTTGATTGTGATATTATCTTCTCCGAGTTTTTTCTGCAATAATTGGTTTATATCATCAATTTCATAAGCTCCAGTAGGAAATGTAATTATTTTCAATTCTGAGTATTTTCCTGCAGCATCCTTAGTTTCATAATAATGTAGTAAATTGTTTTTTCCTTCTGTAACATTAGGAATTGAATTGTAGGTAGTCAAATCAAGTAATGCCGCTTCCCATAATCTTTCCTTGGATAAACGCAATGCTGGGAATAGAGTACTTTTTAATGTGGATGAATTTCCACTCAGTGACACTGTATACGATGACATCTTAAAGGTGACTGACACTTTTCGCTAGAAACTCCAAACATAAATGTCCACATATTTCAGTATTGTTAGGTTGTTCTCTTTTGTAATTGTAAAAAATGTTTTTGGAGTTTTGAAAATAATGTTGAAGTTCTTTAGGCGGTGGTAGATTGCCAAAACTGTCAAAGTAGTAAACGGTTTGTCCGAGCTTTTTATAGCATACCCAATGAGTGCCTGGACCATAGGTGGAATCCAAATTTACTATTCCAGTTTCATTTTTCCATATTTTAGTTGGTAATGCATCTTTCATAAAAACTCCTCGAAAGAATGGTATTTTCAAACATTTTACATAATCATTTAACTGATGATTAGTTAAGGCTTTATTTGGAATTATCAATTGATTTTTTTTATTTAGTACACACGGTACGGTCTTAGGTATAAACCTGCTCCGTTTTTTACCATTGACCAAACAGAAGCCTTTTTTACTTTTGCTTTACGAGTTCTACGACGTCTCTTTCTAATATTTCCACCTTTTTTGGGAGCTCTTCTTTTTGCAGGTCTTCCTCTGCGACGTCGTCTTCCACCACCAAACTTAGCTTTTGTCTTCATGGCTGTTGTTACTGCCCAAGCCGCTGCTTTTTCTGCAATACTTGCGTCACTTGATTTTACTCTTTGCCAAGCTTTTTCTGCTAGAATTTTATCTGCTATTGATCTATTTGTTGAATCTTTAAACTTTGAATATGCTATATCGTGTTGTTTGCAAGCTTGATCTAATTTATTAATTCCAGGATCTCCTCTTGCTAAACGTTTTGCCAACTTAGTTCCAGGTCCACAATATTGATAACCTCCAGGAATATGTAATTCGTATGGTAAAGCGTCTATTGCTCGATTTACAACAGCACCAATAGGTATCCGTCTAAGCAGGGATAACGCAGTTGAAGTTATACCACGTCCTCTCTTGTTGCTGTCTTGATGATGACTGAGTGATACGGCCTTCATTATGTAGTCTTATATAAACTGGTGTGTTTACTCCACAAGATACATTACATAAATGAATAAGTTATGTATAATTTTTTATATTTAAACACTTAGTTATTCAAATTAATTATATATTGATTTATAATTCTATTTTTAATCCAAGCTTCCCGTTCATCGGGTTGAATTATCACATGACTCGTTGTACTAGCTATATGATTATGGGTATCAATAAGTAAATTGCCCACTATTCTTATTAAACAATCTAAATTTACAGCATCTTTTGGATGTTGAGGATCATGTAATTGCATAATACGTTTATCATTACATGTGTAAGCTGTTGAATCACTTTTTGATGTTTTTATGACTTGTCCAATAGTAGCAGCATCATTTGAATCTTCGCCTGGTAAAATATTAATTATTTTCTTCATCTTTGCATCATATTTGGTCCCAAAGTGTTTATCCCAAGTTATTGTTTGTTTCATTGTAACACAATCATTTGCTTCGTAACCAGGATAAATATCTTTTATTCTTCTATTACGACCATTGTATGTACCTAATGTACCACCAGTAGCAATTAATGTTTGCACCATTAGAGGTACATCTGTATCTTTTATACCAAATCTTCCATTTGTTATTGTTTTACGTCCTGCATCCCATTCATCATTATTTCCTTGCATTAAATTAAACTTTTCATTTCCATGTATAAATTTATCTCCCCGCTTTAACACGACATCTTCATGTTTTACAAAATTGGATGTTTCCTTTTTTAATTCTTTAGATAATTGTTCTATAGTAACAGCATCTTTTGGTTGAGAACCAAACTTTACATTTGTCAATGTTTTACCATGACAATCGATTTCATTAACATCTTGTAAAATACAGTTGTCCTTGATGTATTTTAGGTTTACAGCATCACCGTCTTCCTTTGGGTATCCAATGTCATTTATAATAAATTTATAAAAAGAATATCCATGTTCAGTTTTTTCCGGTATTATAGAATGTAAATATTCTTTATTAACTGAATCTTTATCATTTTTGGGATTTCCCACGTTGGTTATTCTATAATTTCCAGCATCATATGTTTGTCCATCTTTTAAGTTGTTACCCCATTGCAATTTTAAAGTATTTAAAAGTTCAGATGATAAGTACTCTTTAGTAATTGCATCAGAACCTTCAGTTGGTTTACCAACATTAATTAATCTATGTGATTCAACATCATAAGTATTCTTATGTAATTTCAATGATGTTGAAGTAGCTTCTTTTACTGTCTTTAAATTTGCTCCATCAGTATCTTCTTCTGGATCTTTAACTAATTTTAAACGTTTATTACTTATGTTATAGTCACCTTCAGGTGTTTGCGGTAATCCGCTTCTTTTTCTGTCTTCTCCAACTTGCACTCCTAATGCGGAGTAGCGTCCGAACTTGTCTACGCTCATGTTAGAACTGATACATCTTATACTTGTAACTTCTTTATATTTGCGGACAATTATACAATTATACCACGATTTTTAAGTTCATCAACTAGAGCCACATTCATTATTTAAACCAGTATGACCGGCTTCCATAGCTTCATGCAATAGTCTCATTCTGTCAACTAATTTATTGATGTCGTTGTAGTAGATAACATTTGTATTGTATAGATTTTTCATTAATCCTTTACCAGATGTTGAAGTATCTCCTTTACTCTTTTTACCATGTTGTTCAAGAAGTGATAAATCCATAAGTGATAAAGATTTTCTTTTTAATGGTTGTCTCACAGCCGGTGTGGTACGTAATGTTGGTAATTTTCGTGGGGGAAACAATTTTTTTATAACAATATTATATTTTGTTGCACGTGAACGATTAATCATTGCATCCTTTGAGTAGTTTCTTTTATGAGCGTTAGTATTTTGTAAAATTTCTTTAAAAGTATTTAAATCTTTTGCCGAATATTTTATTGGTATATTTTTAAAAATTAATTCATATAACCCTTTTGTTCCTTTATATCTATGATCACCAATAATGATATAATCGTCTTGAGTTACTTCAAGCTTAGAGTTACCAATTTTCAATTCATTTCCATCGATTCTTGCTCCATATACATGTGATTTACTTAAATTTGGATTTGATTTCATGTCATGTAGCATTTTCATTATATATTTTCGTCCAAGAGGTCCATGTTGTAATATATCACTACTCAATTGAGTTAAATTTGGAATAGATTGTTCTGCTTCAGGTATTGGCTGTTCTTCCTTTTCAACAATTGATTCTTCTTCTTTTGTTTCTTCTTGCTCACTAGCACTTGTATATGAATCATCATCATCTTCTTTTTTTAATGCTTGTACTTCTTGTTTAGAAACCGGTAGTAAAACATCTCCTTCATAACGAGGTTTACCAATAGTTTCTGATATTTGTTTTAAAGGTTCCGTGATAGGTTTAAATGTATTCTCTAAAAATTCTTCTCTTTCACTTAAACCCATCCTTAATGCACGATTCTTTATCCTAATAGAATCACTGAGTGATTTTATTTCTTTTAATAGTTTTTCTTGATTCACCATGTTTACACTGTGAAGTTCAACGTGTAACTAGATGTAGCATCGGTAGTTCAACGCATAAATACAAATTTATCCAACCCTATACGATATCTACCATTTTTAATATCTTCTTCTTTCATAATAACAAGAAATCCATATTTTTCATTCCATGCTTTACCACACATTTCTTTAAATTTGTCAAATGGCATATCCGCATTAACATGATCATTATATATATGCTTTAAATTTGTCTCATCTTGCTTAAAGATGATCAACATATTTGCATTGTCTCTTATAAGCTGTTTTGGAATTTTACTGTATGTTTGACCAATATAAATGCTATCAATATTATGATGTCTTCCCATAGCAAAATAGTTTCTTATAGTATCGTGATTTTCACAAGAAACATCGTCAAATATAAAAATGGAAAATGGTTTTGCTTCATTTGGTTGCATGATTGTTTCACTAGCATTAAACTTGTAGAAATTCACTTCAGGTACATTTGCAAGTATTTTATCTAATAATTGATATTTTGGTTGTTGCAATGATTTTGAAAAAATATATATATTGTTGAAGCGTAAACCTTTAGGATTAGTTATAAGGTTAAAGACAACATTAGTTTTTCCACAATTTGAAGGACCAGTTATTAAACATCTTATCGTATTTGGTAATAATTCACCATGTTTACTATGATTTAACTTATTATTGTCAACCGTCAATTCATCAATATTATTAATATTAAATCGATCTTTTTGTTGTACAATCTCCATCTTGTTTAAAGGTTAAACACATAATGAGCTATTAAATAACTATACCAAGTCTTTTGAAGGAATCCAAGAGTCTTCACTTTTATCAAATCCTAACCACCTAACTTTAACCATATCCTTTTTCCTTTGTAAAATTTTTTCAACAAGATATACATCACCAACTGTTGATTTTAACAACTCATGTCCATAGAATCCACCTTGAAGTAATTCACCCTTATTATCCTTTAAAATGTAAGTTTCAGGTATAGTTGGTTGCACTTTATAAATTGTAAATACTTCATTAGTCCAATTTGGCAGATATCTTTTACTAAATACACCTTTGTATTTGCTTATACGAACTTTATCATTAACCTTAAACTTTTTTGGTTGTAACTTTTCTATTTTTGGTGTTGTATTATTTTTGATGCGTTGTAATACAATTTTAGCATTAGCACTGTTTACTTGGATAGGTTTCATTCCGATGGTACGATGATATTTGTTGTTATATTCTTTTATAAGTTGTGGTAATATGTCATACCACACATATGATCCTCGTTTTGAAAATTGTTTATACATTGCTCCTTTTAATGTTCTATTGAATCTTTCAATTATTGAAGCTTTAACTTCAGAATTTGTAGAATAATGATTTATTTTATATTTTTTCATCAAAGCTCCAAAATCTTTATTAAAATATTCTTTTCCATCATCCGTTTGTAAATGTTTAATTTTAAATTTATTTCTTTGTATTGTTGTTTCCATAGCTTTGGTAACACTTTTACCAGTCTTGTCCTTCAACGGTAAAGCATCAGCTATTTTAGTAAAACAGTCTATAATTGTTAAAATATATTTAAATCCTTTGTTTACTTTACTGTGTGGTATCATTTCAATGAGATCAGCTTGGTAAAGATCATTCATTCCTTTAATGATTGTACTTCTTCTTGGAAATCTTCTTCTTGCTGGTTTATGTAGTTCATTTACAATCTTATCCTTTACACTTTCCATCTTAAAGTGTTGCTTGTACACCGTTTGTAGAAATACTGATCCATACAATGGTTTATTCTCTTATATATAGTTGAAATATGGGTCAAGGTCATTTTATATTAGTGTAAAAAAGAGGGAAAATGGCATTGGGCTTGCCATGTTCCCTCTTTTTTACGGAAAGGAAAAAGGAAGAAGGTAAAGGACGAAGAATAGGTTTACTGGTCGATAGGGTTTAAGGAATAGTGGCCAAATGGTAGAGTATTAATTTTATCTTCTAAAATATGTCGCTTGTCGTCTTTGTAGCTTAATGCCCACTTTGTTTGTTTGACACTAAAAAGTTGGTGGTTATAACTTCTAATAGTGTTAAATGTTGCAGTTGTTTCAACATTTTCAAACAAACATCTTTTATAATGTTGAAACTGTACGTTCTTCTTTAGGAAAGATGTCTTTATTCCTTTAGCTTTTTTTGTGACTTGATATTCGTTCCTTTCATTTATGTACAGTTGAAATGAATACAGTTTAGACATTAATGCTACAATTTCCATCATCGGCACACCATTTGTTTCATCTTTAAATTTTCCCAATACTTTTTTGTTTTTGTCATAGTCGTAATTTGGATGGTCCTTAGGATAATCGGAAAAATCAAAATCATCTTTATATACAAAGGTCCGTAAATCCTCATACATGTCATTTGTTTTAATCCAGTAAATAAGTGCATCCGTATCCATATATGCAATACCAATGTTATCTCTTCCATAATAATTAACCATCTTCTTATAATGAAACTCGTACATGTGTGTTTTAGAAATATCCAATATTGACATTCCAAGATATAAAGGACGATCCAATAGAACTGATTTTTTGTTCATAGAAATGACGACAAGATTTTCATTTATAATTACGGATGAACCAAAGTTTGGTTGTTGCACTAGTTTCTGTAATTTTACTGGATCAGTTACTAATTTGATATTCTTATGTTTCCTTTTGTTTTCTAAAGTCTTGCCAAATATTGCATTGTTCATCAGTTTGAAGAAATCTTTTTGAAAACTTGATGTAGCAGCAGCTCTTCTTCTTGTGTTGTTGTCGATGTACGGTTTCAGCCAACAAGATTGAGAGAATTGTAGTATTCGATTAATTTTTGTAATTTTTAATCCCAAGTCTAAAGCCTGTTGTATCATCCAATAATGTCCAACATACCTAGACTTATTGTTTAAAGTCATTAATAATTTTGGCCATCTTCCAGTAGGGGAAATTTCAGTCTTTGGAAGAAGTGGTAAATCGTAATGATGATCATGAAGATGTTCAGGATATTCAAAATCGACGTCAAAAATGTAACCAGTTTCACCATGCTTTGGTATATCCATTATGTTTCCAATTGATTCTGGATCTATCCATTTAAAATTATCATATGGAAGGGGATTTGACATTGCCCATCCGTATAAGTTATTTGCATCGAAATAACCTAGAAATGTTGTTGGTTTTGATGCATCATAATCGGGCAGATACTTATTATTAGCCTTAACATGTCTGGTTACACTTTGTGTCAATCCCCCTCGAACTCCTGATTCTAACATTAAAACCATATCTATATCAGTAAGAAGTTGTAATTTACAATTTGTTTCTTTCAACATGGCTTGCCATGCTAGTCCAGGTGAAGTGTATGAATGAAGAGGGTCCAATCCATATGCTGCAAAACATGTATTTCTAAATTCTTCCATTATATCACATAATAAAGTTACATCTAATTTAACATAAAAATCTGAATATTCTCCCAATGTTGTAAATCCTAATTCATTCCATACTTTACATGCATGATCATAATCCTCTTGAGATATGTCCATGTCATATAGTTTACTTTTAAATTCTTCTTTTGGCGGAAGTGATGTTTCATTAAACTTTTCTAAACTGTCTATATAATCATATGGGAAAACACCTTTCCGAAGTACGAGATCCAGTTTGTCATTACTTACAATCTTCTTTGTTTCAATAAAATCTTGTTTCCTTAAATTTTCAGAAAGTTTAGACAAACTCGACGGCATAAATCGGTAGGAGTCTAAGAATCTTAATTTGACATTTCCAACTGTTTTAGAGAAACTTATAAATTTTTCTGAAGTTTCAGCCAATACATCTATTGAACCATCGTCTCTTCCTAATTCAGGTATTATAAAATGAGCATCATACCCACTGAGGTTATGCAGAACCACAGGAATAAATAGTGGTAAACGATAGCTCAAATTACATTTATTACAAGCAGCACCCCTGTAATAACCTGTAAGGTGGTCATGATCTTTAACTTTATAATTGTCAATGGTAAATTCATTTTTACATAAGAAACAATGAGTTGCATTTTCATGTTGAATTTCCTCTTCTTCCTCCATCGGTTTCATTGGTATGATATTTGTATATAATCTTTGTACATTTTCAGCTATTAAATATAAATGGTCAAGAAATATTGTTTCCACATTTTCACCACGATATACTAGAGGTTCTGAAGTTAATCCATATTGGTTTAAATGTTCTTCTGATAATGTTGATTTAACCATTAAACAAAAACTATTTGGTTTATGCATTTGATATTTGACACTTTTTCTAGCTTCACAATTTTCATCTTCTATAGGAATTAGTGTTGATTCAAAATCCGCATATACAACTATAGGGATTCGATATTGATGATGAACTTTTTGAAATGTAACAAATGCTCTGCTTTCTGAAGGTAAAATAATTTTTGCTTCATAATTATTGTTACATAATCTTTTGTGCTCTTGTAACCATTCCATTCCTTGTCTTACTTCTCGTTGGAAATTAAAACATCTTTTGCAGATCAGCTTTTTGTTTCGATTTTTTGAAAGTTGTTTATTAACAAGAGAGTCAAATTTCTTTATATACACATAATGAGATACATCTCCTTGTGTTAGTAGTAGTAAATCTGTATGATCTGCTAGCTCTTCTTTAGCAATACGTAAAGGATAAACTTTATTTGAACTATCTAATCCAAAAACATTAATAGATGTGCCGGGATTTTTCTTCTCAAATTTTGATATATCTTTTAGTGATACAGGATAACTAATTCCTTGAAAGTTATATCTATATCTTTGATTTTCATAGTGCTGGTTTGGTTCATTACAATGATTTGGTACAAATTTACATGTCATCGCATATCTAAGACATTCGTTATCTTGATTTTTCACATTAACACATGATCTTGTATCCTCAATTATTTTTGGTAAACGAATATAACTAGATCCCATTAGTCCATATCCATGTTTATGAACTCTTATATTTAATCCTTCAATACTTATAAGACTCCACCCTGATCCTCGTCCTTCATGTTCCTGAATTTTAGTTAATATTTCTTCTATACATTTTTCAACTATTGAATCAATGTCTGAACTTCCTATGATAGTTTGATTTTTAGTTATAAATCCTCTTGGTGATAATTCTTCTTGTACATTTATAAACATAGCTTCTAGTAGTAATCCAAATTTGAGAAAATTCAATCTTTTTAATTCTTCTTTTAAAGTTCTACTGATGATTGGTTTTGCTTCTCTAATAAATTCTTCTAAGTTTAAATCTTCATTTTGAATCTTATGATGCATTACTACCTTTCCGGGTAAAGCTGATACTTGTAAATTTGGTAAAGTTGTTGTAGGTCTTGCTGTTATTTCATTTTCTTCTTCTTGTTCTTCTTGTTCTTCTATGTTGTTGTGAATTAGTTCTTTATGTATTTCTAACAGAATATCATCATTAAACGATTCCAAACATTTATCGCAATGATACATGTTTGGTGGTGTTCACTCTTCAAAATTTCGCCAAGAAATGAAATGAGCTCCCCCTTTCCTTCTTTTATAATAGTTCCCCCACTACTATTTCATCTTCTTCTTCACTTTCAGAAGAAAACAAACGTCTTGGACAAAATATTAATCTTCTACTAACAGATTCTTCATTAGTATTCTCTATATGAATTGGAGTTTCAATATGTATTTCTTCATATTCAAATGATGACGAAGACTCTGATATTACTACATCCATATCCAAATTTTCATTCTCCACATCATTGGCATTTTCTTCTTCTGATGTTGTTACATCCACATCCATATCATTTATAGTTTCTACTTCTGAAGTTTCGCTATTATTTTCATCTTCTTCCATATTTAAATCCTCTAATTGAATTTTATACAATATTTCAATCATAGATTTCCTTGGATAATCGGTGTTGTCCACAGGAGCCATTTCCAGTAAATGAGGAATAACTGTTTTTGATCAGGCTTATATGATATTTTGCTAAGTATGTCAAGGTCATTTTTGAGTAAGCGAGAACTGGGAATAGATCACTAAGCAGCATGATGATTCATTACTACAAAGTGATCTATTCCCCATTCTCTAAGAAGTGTCCAATCAATAACCAAAGTCCAAGTTCATTTTTTTTGTTTTGTTTAATTTAAGTCTTTTACATCTTCTTCTTTTATTACACAATTTATAGGTTCACTGTTCGATGTTTCAATATGTTGTTTTATCTTGTGCTCCAGCTCTTCTATTCTTGCTTCCTTTATCATTAATTCCGATTGTAAGTAACTGATGTAATCAGCCGCCATGTCTACCGTTCTTGATCTTATTTCTCCTAACTTAACACCAGGAATTAATCTCTGTAGTTTGTAAAATCTCAACCTTATTCTTGACTCTCTTACTTTAGCCATTTCTCGAAATCTTTGTTTTCTATCTTCTTCTTTGCTTGTGGTCAAGTCCATACTTCTGACAAGTTTACTTTCAGAGTGATTCCTCTATAGTAGGCTTCTCCTTTATACACTTTCCCCCACCATTTTCAATTTCCCCCACCCTACTAATGTAGGTCAAGGTCATCCAATATAACGCGAGAACGAGGAATAGAGCACTAAGTGGCATGTTAGTCCATTACCACAAAGTGATCTATTCCTCGCTCTCTATTCTACATCTACTTTTTTTTTCATTTTACTATTTTATTATTTTTTTTTTGTTTTTCTTGAGGGGAATGAGTGTTTACTTTTTACAATGTTCATTCTTCTTCTCCAACTTTTCAATTCTTTCTAACAATTCCAACAAATATGCATTGGTTGCTTGCAAAGTTTGTATTCTAGTACATCCCACTTTAATAGAGGGAACTGTTAACTGTAATTTTGTAAATTCTATCTTTTCTTTCTTGCACCTTTCCCTCATGTATGTGTTTTTCCTGATTCTTCCTGATTGAGCTGATATTAACTTATTACAATCCGAATGGGGTTTTGAGACTTTAAATACTGATGTACAAAAATTAGTTGATGTTGTCGGCTGTTGATTTTCATAGAAATTTTGTGTTGAAGTAGTAGTTTGCTGATTTCCATAACAATTTATACTTGAAGTGGCCGGTTGCTGATTTTCATACCAAATTGAACTTGAAGTACTAGGCAGCTGATTTTCATACCAATTTGAATTTGAAGTGCTAGGCTGATGATTTTCATAACAATTTGAACTTGAAGTATTTGGTTGATAATTTTGATGCCAATCCGCAGATGCCAATACAGGTGTTGTGGAAGGATGCTCCATCGTTGTATAGAGTGAATTCTGTTCTACAATTTTGCCGGTTTTATCTCATTTCCCCCACCAATAACTTCTACATTTCCCCCCACCACAATAATTTAAATTAGATACCAAACTTCTAGGGTCACATCCAAATCTTCTTCTTTTAAATATTTTATAAATGCAGAGCTTTCTGATGTTACATTAGGTGTGTTTAAATATGCCATGATTTTGTCATGACTTTCTTCATTGTGAATATAGCAATGTACATTTAGCAACTTTTGATTATCTTCTTTAGACTTGACAAATCCTGCAACAGAGCTCCAATCTTCATATTTAATTTTAAAATGGCAAACTTCGAACTGCATGTTGTTTCAACAAATGCTGCAACAATATTAAAAGTCTCTTCAAACAACCTGCATTTATACATGTTCCCCCACCACTTTATAATCTCCACTCCTTTCCCCCACCTTCTTCATATGTAGAAGGGGTATTATGATTTCAATGCACTATACTTAATAAATTCAAACAAATTTTGTGCACAAATGTTACATTTTTTCTTAACTGTTTCAAATTTCATCACTTGGCCTTTTACAAGGTGAACTAATTTACCTCCATCGTCTTCAAATTGTTCAAAGTCTAAAACAGATGCTTTTCCACAATCATGACACATTTTTGTTCCATCTTCAAAAATAAAAGCAAGATAAATACCAAATCCACTATTGTCCTTCTTAAATTTCATGAGCATTTCACGAATCGGTTGAGGTATTTTAGATTTATCTAATCTTATTATATAATGGTAAAGAAACCCATTATTAATAATTTGTTGTAAACATAAAACTAACAAGCTGTCCATAGTGTTAGACTTGTACTGAAAGTTATATCCATAACTATCTCCTTATATGCTCTTACCCCCACTACTTTTATATAGGTCAAGGTCATCGCATATTAAGCGAGAACTGGGAATAGATCACTAAGCGGCATGTTATTACATTACCACAAAGTGATCTATTCCCTATTCTCTAAAGGGGTGCTGATAATTTAGATTCCTAAAATTTCTTTTCCTTCTTCTTCACCTTCTTGAACTGTTGTATTACCAGACATGTGTGATATTAATTTCTTCAATTCTTGATTTTCCATTTCTAATCTTTTCAATTTTAGATCTCTTGCTTCAACTTGTACTTTCAAAAATTTGATATAACTTCCAGCCCAGTGGATAGTTTTCAATCTTGGAGCTCCAAGTTCAATTCCAGGTATTTGAAATTGTAGTCGATTAAATTCCATCTTCATATCTTCTCGGTCTCGTTTGTCCTTTTCTTGTTTTTTCAATCTTTGTTTTTCCTGTAGGAAGAAGTCGGAACACAAGGTACATGATGAAACATTTTGATCAACAATTTCTCAAAGAATGAACTTCTACACAGATAATCAACATATTTATCCACATTTCCCCACCAACTTTAAGCCAGTAGTGGGGAGACGGCAGTGGTAGGGAGAGTTATGTTAATGTAATGGTTACTTCTACCGTTACACTTGCTCCATTCTGAAAGAGATATTTATAATAGGGTTCGGGATACTGTTCTCTTTCAGATCCCGCATGTTCTTGAATAAAGTTGAAAGCCAATTTTTTGAATAATCATTGTGAAATACTTCCCTCACACAAACAAGAATTTTTTCTTCCAAAAATTTGACTTGAACTAATGGTATTTTGCTTACATCGTCCTTGTCCATAATGGGTAGCTTGTAGGTAAAAGTATTAGGTGGTAGTTTTTGTGGTTTATCCAGTAGAGAACAAAATTTCTTGTACAATTTCTCCTCAATGTCTGGAAAACGATGTATATCAAACAGATTGTAGTATGAAGGATCAAAAGGTATTTTACGAAACATCTTCGGTCACTAGTCTCTTTAAGACTGATCTCCTGCACAAATATTTAACACATTTATAAACATTCCCCCACCAACTTTTAACTTGTGGTGGGGATATTTTCCCCCCACTACTTCTTCAAAATAGTGGGGGTACCTTAGTCCAATTCAGATTCAGATTCAGAAGACAGTAAAGGTGATATGGGTGATTCCAATGATGAATCCAATATAAATATTTCAATAGCTTCCTTAATTATATCTTCATCACTATCATTTATCATTTCTTCAAATAGTTCTTGTTCAATCTGTACCATTTCTTCCTCTTCCATCATAGAATCATTATCAGTTTCGTCATAATTTTCCTCTATGTTTTCTTCCTGTATTTCATTTGTGCTTTCAAAAACATCTTTAACTTGAGAATAATTAATAAATGGAGTATCTCTAGACAACATGTTTCTTTACTACTTCTTTTACTTCAAATAACAAACTATGCATTGCTTACTTAGTCTTATATATACTCCTACCCCCACTATTTTTGCAAAACCAAGGAATAGGAGGGGGTTTATATCTATTCTTCTCTATCTAGGTTATATTTCATTGCTGTCACATCTACTATAATTTTCTGCTCTTCAACTTTATTGCGAATAAAAATTGTCCAAGGAAATAGTTCATTAATATTGTTAATTGTTACTTTTATACTATACAAAATTTCAAAATGTTCTACTAATGAAACAAAAACTATAACTCCTAGCTCATTGTTTGCCATAATTTTTTCTTCAATTTTCATCCGTAAGTTTGTTATCAAACTCCATATATTAATATCATTGGCTATAAAACCATCAATTCTGGTAAGCATCTTCATGCCGCAAGGTGTAGGTACAGACTAGAAACTTGGAGGTTCATAGCCCGCCTTTTTATTAATTTTAAAAATGGGGAGGGGGAAGGAATAAGGATTGGGAAGGGATAGGGTGTAGGGTGGGGGAAAGGTAATTTTTGTTATTACACTACTTGTGCAAGAAAATAGCCACCAGTGTCCACACCTTGTTCATAGCACTCCATCATAGATTGTGCCCACTGCAACATGCGGTCTCTGTCATTTGGTGTGACAAGTAAAGAATGACTATCACCATACAATATAAAAGAGTCAATTCGTATATAACATCCTAAATTTAACCATTTATTAGCTTCAACCATAAACTTTTCTATTGTATCAAATGGAAATTGTGGATCAATTGCTATAACTTTACGTTCTTCACTAAGTTCAACACTATAATCATCATCGTCTTCACTCTCACTCTCACTACCATTATTTAAAATGTCTTCAGGTTGTACAAAAACATCGGAAATTTCGGAAGAATTAAAATGGTAATTCACATTAGGAGGCATTTTTTCAAACAAATAATATTTTAAAAGGTGGAGAAAAAAATACAAGAGATGTACTTCACGGCACAAAGTGCGAGTACAGACTAGAAACCTGAAGGTTCATAGCCCCACTTTTATAAATTTTAAATATGGGGAGGGGGAAGGAATAAGGATTGGGAAGGGATAGGGTGGAGGTGGGGGAAGGGTAATGTGGTTATTAAGCCACTCTTGCAACAAAGTACCCAACACCAATGTTCAGTTCGTATGATCTCATCACATCGTCCTGCCAAGTAAGAATTTGTTCTCGATCATTTGGAGTTAGAAGGAAGAAGTTACTGTTATTGTAGACAATAGGTGAACCAATTATAATGTTGAATCCTAAATTTAGCCATCTATGTGATTCAAAAATAAATCTTTCAACTACATCAAAAGGAAATTGTGTTTCTATAAAATATACTTTGAATTGTTCATTAATTTCAATTTCATCTTCACTGTCATCTTCACTTTCATCTTCACTGCTATTATCCATGTCTTCTATCACATCTTCTTCATGTTCTTGGAAAGCATCTTCTTCATGATGTTGGAAACCATCTTCAGGTGGTTGAAAAACATCTGCATTTTCTGAAGGATTAAAATTTTCATTAAAGTAAGGAAGCATTTTAAAAATAAAGATATTAAGACTGGCAGAAACAAAGCAACAAGAGCGGCGAAGCAACAAGAGTGGTGGAAGAAACCAGAATGAAACACTAGCCATAGCCGGCGCGTCTTTTATAACGGTATGCAAATGAGAGGGGTTAGCAGCCGGCCATGACCGGTCATTGGCCCGGGAGGTGGGGGAAGGAGTGGGAGAAGGAGTAGGGGGGGGGCTCCAATTTTTCAGGGGGGGGGGCTCCATTTTTTCGGGGGGGGGGGGTCATTGACCTTTCAGGTCCGGTCATTGACCCTAAGGAGTGGGGACGGACACAGAACCCTCCTTTGCTTACTACTACACGGATCAAACTAGCCATGTACCAGAACTTATTTCTGCTAAGTCGCATGTAAGCTAAATAGCTTACATCCCTAAATTTAAGTCTGAGGTGGCCCTGAAAAGGGCCGTTTGGCTGGGTTTGGTGGACTGTTATGGAGCTTAAGGCATAAAAAAATTAGGGACTTCAATGTTATTTTCCAAATCGATTTCAGCAGGATCGGCTTGTATAAACTTGTACAAATTAATTGCACAAATATCGCATTTTTCTTCTTCTGGGATGATAAACTTGTATGACAAGTAACATTTGTATTCATAAATTCCACCATCTATTGTAAAATCCAATAATCCATTTCCTATTGCAGCCGAACCACATTCTGGACACATATTTGTTCCATCCATAAATTTATACTGAAGGTAATGAAAAACTCCAAAATTTTCCCTATAAAAAGAATACACTTCTTGACATAGTGTTAGTGGAAGGTTTCCATCTTCAAATGCAAGTTCCGCCAACACTATATTTGAAACTATCTGTCGCAAACATAATTCTAATAGAGTAGGCATGTTGCGGCAGTGGCCTCACGGATTGGAATGAAGACTCTGGAGTAGCTAGTATAGCGGTTAAATGAAAGTAGACAACCGGTCATGACCGGCCATTCACCCAGAGGAGTGGTAGGGGAAGGACTGGTGGGGGAAGGAGTAGTGGGGGAAGGGGGGGGGTCCATTTTTTCGGGGGGGGGGGGGTCATTGACCTTTCAGGTCCGGTCATTGACCCGAAGGAATGCAGACAGACACAGAACCATCCTTTACTCACTACTCACATGAAAGTAGGTCACGAGACTTAGAGTGTTAAAAAATAATGGGGGAGAAACACAACGCTATAACGCGTTGTGTTTCTCCCCCAGTATTTTTTTAAGCAATAATTTGGAAAAAGCTATGTGAATTTACTTGCTACGCCCCCACCTTGTAATACCATCCAGTTTGTGTCTGAGGAGATAGTCTTTAGAGTCTAACTCATAAACTGATTTCTCTTTGCGCAAGGATTCAATCACTTTAATATTATATCTTAAGCCGTTACAAGTTGCCAAAATGTGTTCGTTGTCAATAACACTTTCAAAAAAATAGACACAACCTCTCTTAAGCCTATTTCCTTTCACACCAATAATTTTGGATTGGTATTCAACAGTGGGGGTTTCTGTCACTTGTGGTTCAGAAATGTGTTTTACGACATGTACACGGCAAAAACTTTCGTTTTTTACACATTTCCTCCCACAAGGTGATCCTTTCTTAATTCCCCTAGTAAGCATTTCAGGGCAAGTAGTGGGACGGCTAAATGCCCTACGACGCTCTTCTTGTAATAATTGAAATTGCTCTGAAGGAGCGGGTTTAGGAGTAGGTTTAGGAGTAAGTTTAGAAGCTGGTTTAGGAGCTGATTTAGGAGATGATTTAGTAGCAGATTGAGAGGAATCAGTTTTGTGATAGGTATGATCTTTAGGTGTACTAAGTGGTGGGGTAGGAGGCAATGGTGATAGTGGGATAATGGGTGTGCTAAGACGATGAACAATGGTTTCAACGGAAGGGGTATTAGGATGGTGATGAACTGGCTTCTGCGGTGGCGGCATAGTAGTTGATGGTGGTGCGGAGTCCTTTGAAGGCGAAGGCGAAGGCGGTGAAAAAATACTACGAAGTCTAGAAGTGTTGGTTGGCGGAAGAATAGCTCTAGAAGTTGAAGGTTGAGATGCAAGTCGGTTCTTGTAGCAATCAGGAAGGTTTTTGAGGCGAAGAGTTTTCTTAGGTGCAGGAACAGCTGTAGTAGAAATAGAAGTCAAAGTAGAAGTAGTAGAAATAGTAGTCGGTAGAGAAGACATGGTTATAACTCTAAGTTCGCAGCGTAACGTCTGGAATCAGAATGAAACACTGGCCGCGGCTGGCTCGGCCTTTTATAACGGTATGCAAATGAGAGGGGTTAGCAGCCGGTCATGACCGGTCATTGGCCCGGGAGGTGGGGGAAGGAGGTGGGGGAAGGAGTGGGGGAAGGGGAAAGGGGGGGGGGCTCCATTTTTTCGGGGGGGGGGTCATTGACCTTTCCGAAAGTGGGTCAAGGTCATTCAAGATTTATAATGATCCAAGGTGATGGGAACAGTAATACTGTTCCCACCACCCTGTTTGCCTAGCGGTTCCCACTCCCAACCCACTAGTTACGTTCTGCAAGGGAGGGTCCCTGGGCCGTCCGCATCAAAGCGTAACTTCCCGTCCGCATCAAAGCGTAACCATTAATTTCAGGGAAACTGGAACAGTTAATGCAGAAACGCAACTCTAACCCCACCCAAACTAATTCCACCCATCATATTCCTAAACAAAATGCAAAAAAAAGTCCGGCTTGCGGATGTCCCACCCATTTTAAATGAAGTTCAACTGAACTTCTGAATTTACAGTTAATCTACCCCCTAACATCTAGCTGTAAGGCAAAACAAATGCACAAAACAAACATAAATTATTAGTACCAACACATCATTATTAAAAACCAAATAATTCAACACAACCAAATACCATCATTATTCTTAAAATTAATACACCTTAATGCTAAACACCTCTAAAAATTAATACACCTTAATGCTAAACCCAACTTATAACTAACATCGCAATGCGCAAATTATTTCTTAAATTAAATACACCTTAAAACTAAACACACACACACACACATACCACATTGCATTAAAAAACGCAACATAGTAAAAGAAGTTCAAATATATATAGGCCTACTATATATTTGAAACCTCTTGCTGAGTCGCCAACAACCTTTCGCTATGAAAGTTTGTTGGCAACTGAAGCAAAGATATAGCTCCTATCGCTCCTCGGGTTTTCAAGTAGTGGGGGGAAGTTGTTTCACTCCAGTACAGTGTTCAATCCAGTCCAGTTCACAGCAGTGTAAAAGGAAGGTAAAGAAGTGGGGAGCGGCGCATGCGCAACAACACAAAACCAAGGTTTGAGGTTAGAATTATCCATGTGCAGTAGCGCTAAAGTGAGTAATACAGGACTAGGCGCATGCGCATAGCATAGACTCATTCCCATCCGGACAACTCATTGCATGCGCAGCAGGTTTGAGGTTAGAATTATCCATGGCAGCTGCCATATTTAGTCTGGTTTCACCACATAAAGTCAACAACCGGTGGTGACCGGCCATTGACCTGGAGGAGTGGGGGAAGGAGTAGGGGAAGGAATAGGGGAAGGGGAGGGGGGGGCCTCCATTTTTTCGGGGGGGGGGGGGGGGGTCATTGACCTTTCCGATCGGTCATTGACCCGAAGGAGTAGGGATGGACACGGAACCTTACTTCTCTTACTACTCAGGTGAAAGTCGGTCAACCAGTCATTTGCTCACCATCTGCCGCCATCTGGCTGGAGTTATTGCCTCTATAAAAGTGGGTAGTTTATCGCGCCACAAACATTCATTGCCTTGCATCCGCTCAGTCATCATCTCTCATTAGTTTTACGTTATGACTACTTCGGTAACTAGGTTTGAGGTTAGAATTATCCATGGAATAAACTTCCTTACTTTTAGCATTCATATTGTAGGTTAATTCTAACCTACAAAATTACTACTCCGGCATTTTCTTTTACACTTCATTTTATATCTCAGTCTTCTTTTAACTTCTAAATGTAACACATCGGTTACAATGAATACACAATGTTTAAAATTAAAGCTTTTGCGAACACAACACATATTACGAACTACTTCTAAACCTTCAATTTCAAAGTGTAAAACTAATTTAAATAGAGTTAGAAAGAAGTACAGTTTTAACCCATTATACTGTTCAACAACTTCTCAGGTTAATGTTGATGATAGTGTTATTTACGACATTTTAAGTTCTATGTTACACTTCAATAACTTTGAACTTATTACACCTATCGACTGTGTTCAACAAGTTTTTTTATTTTACCCCCACCATTCTCTATATAAGGGCCCCGACAATAATTCCTACTTCATTATCTTCTATGCTCTTCAGCTAACAACATCTCCACTCTAATTTATACTACAATAATAATGGAGACCAACCAAGAAAATGTTCAAGTTCATGAAATATCATCAACAACTCATCCAAGGGAAAATCCTTCTAGAAATTCAACTTCAACAACTCCTCAGAACCCTGTACAAGTTCCAGATGTATCTTCTACAACAATAAATGATGTAGAAGCTATTCTTCAGTCCCTTGTCGGTTTCGACTGACCTGTATGACAATCACCGATAAACTGAACTCTTAGAGTTCAGTCTTTTTTAAAACCCCCTCCATATGACCTTGAAGCAAATATCCCCTCTCCCTTATACACTAACTCCTACTTCAAAAATTAACACCATCTGCTCACCCCTTCTCCACCCCTTCATTTGATTTAGCCTCTCCCCACCTGAAGCTATATGGCATGGCATATGGCGGCAGCGACTGATTTGGCAGCTGGCCGATGGCAGCTGGCCGGCAGCGGCTGGCAATTGGCACGACTTCCGTTTTGAAAGTAACCAAACCCCACTACTATTAGGATTTCCCAAAGATGGAGCGATTTTAGAACCAAATAAAACACATTCCGGTAAACAAACTGTAACAATATTAAAAGTCAATAGTATAGACATAACTTGTAATATTATACAAGGAGCTTACAGAGATGGAGCAAATACTCATATAATACATACTTTTTACCCCAGTGTACCACCTGGATTTAAAATTGTTGAAAAGCCGCAAAACCTGGTATATCTACCTTTGAACACCACTTTCATTTCAGACATCGTGTTGAACGTATTGGATCAAGACGGTAACTTGATAGATTTCCGAGAAGAGCCTATTACGGTTAGATTACATTTAAAATCAACACTTTAATACAAAATCATGGGTTTAACATTTAAAAGCGAACAACCTACAGGAATCCGCATTAGTAGCTCTTCAGCTGTGGAGGAGTTAACACGCGAGAACATTCGTTTCTTAGAGAGAATTGGATTAAAAGTAACCGATAATGGATATACTGGATATAGCTCAGGGTCCAACATTCGACGAAACCCTATGGGAAAAAGAATATCACACCCACAACCCTTACACTTCATCAAAATTAAACAATAACGATGAAATTCGTATTCCCATACAAAATCAAGACATTTACACACTACCATGTGAAAGTTACTTGTATATTGAAGGAAAAGTTACTAAAAAGGACGGTACTACTACTGGTACAACAGTTCCATTTATAAATAATCCCATGGCTTTCCTGTTTGATGAAATTAGATATGAAATATCAGGTGTAACAGTTGATTCTACTAAAAAAGTAGGTATTGCAAAAACTTTAAAGGGATTAACATCTATATCACCTAATGAAACCAATTTAATACAACCTGCAGGATGGGTTTTACCTGCAAAAGACACAATCACTCCAGATACAAATGGAAATTTTGATTTTCATATTCCGTTACGTTTGTTGCTTGGTTTTGCTGAAGATTATAGGAAAATAATATTAAACGTTAAACAAGAATTAGTTTTGTTGAGATCTTCAAACGATAAAGATATTATTAAAGCTCCAGACGGTACAACAGATGCAACTTTAGAATGGAAATTAACATTAGACAAAATTGTATGGAGAGTTCCACATGTAAAATTAGCTGACGAGCATAGAATGCTACTATTAAGAAAGTTAAAGGCTGATCGTGATATTGTAATTCCTTTTAGAAGTTGGGAATTTCATGAACATCCCAGCTTGCCAACTACGGATCGACACACTTGGACAGTTAAAACATCTAATTATGTGGAACGAGCCAGGTATATTATATTTGGTTTACAAACAGGCAGAAGAGACACCATCACCAAACATGCAGGCCAATTTGATCATTGCAACTTGAAAAATATTAAAGTTTATTTAAATTTACACTTTTTTCCATATGATAATTTAAATGTGTCATTCGCTAATAAAAAGTACAGCATATTGTACGATATGTATGCAAGATTCCAAAGTTCATATTATGGTAAAACGAATGCACCTTTACTATCACCAGAAAAATACTTAGATGGTTACCCTATAGTTGTAATCGATTGTTCTAAACAAAATGAATCGGTAAAATCATCAAGTGTAGATATAAAAATAGAAATGGAATTCAACGCGCCTATATCGGCTAATACAACTGCATACTGTTTAATTCTACATGATAAAATCGTAACATACACACCTTTAACTGGAATTGTTAAAAATGTATTGTAAAAGACCGGTTTTCCTACATGCCAATGCATTCCGCGAGTATAAAAGCAGAGCGTTCAGCTCGCTCCTTATCAGTTTGTTGCCTGTTGTTGTATGGGTAGCATCTTATTCAATATGGCTTCTCCTAGTGGTACACAAGAAAATGTAGTAGATATTGAGAAGGAGATATCCCACTTTTTAGATCTTCAAGGTCAACCGGAGGGAGATGAACACAACGCTTGCGGACAACTCCACGCCAGTAATAATGTTGAGGAAAAAGGTAAAAGAAGAAAGAATGCACACAAGAGGAAAAGGGATATTGAAGATAATATTTCTCCTAACATATTAAGTGAGGTATTCTTGCGAATATTTTACCCAATCTCTTCCAGTTTGGACAAAAGTGTTTTAATCGGTGTTATGAAATCTACAGATTATTCCCCTACTGTAATTTTAACTCATGGACCCAAAATGATTTTGTTTACGGACACTGCTTGGGAATCGTTTATGAAACACTTGCATCTGCTAGAATGCTATTTAAGTAGTAACATGTTTGGAAGAAAGACAAGAGTAGGCCTTTTGGATTCAAATGTGGAAATCGATATTGTTAAACATCGTGGTGATCATCAGTTGCGGTTTAGAGACACAACAAGACATGATAACAAGATTCAACTTAATCGAGAAGAGTTTTTTATTCTAACTTGTGCAACTGAACCAATAACGAGATACTTGAGACAACTGGTGTTTTCAAGTTCAATTATTAAAGATTATCTGGAAGACACTTTGGACAAACAACCGGACGCACCTATATTGTACGGACCTGTAGATACTTCTATATTCAATAGGGTTCCTCATGAAGTACAAATGTGGAGACAATTGGAAAAGTACGCTCAACTACATAAGAAATCAGTAAAACATGAAAAAGAGGAAGAAGAAGGAGGAGAAGAATCAAGTGTTAGTGATGAAAATGAAAACAAGGAAAATGTAAAGATGGAAACCTAAATGACAATTAACTACACAGCAATGGTTAATTTTTAAAACAATATCAAACACTTTGTGGGGTTAGGCCTACCGGGGACGGTGCCCACGTTAAATATACACCAACGCGCCAACAACTGTACGGCCGGGTATAAAAGTCGTACCTACCGTGGTGTGGAAATCAGTTGACCTTTGGACTTCGTCATGAGCAGACGAGTGATCTTCGCAATGGACAAGGAAGAAGAACAAGTAAAGTCCAAACCTGGTATAATTGAGTTCCAAGCGTTTCGGGGTAATGATGATAGATTTATCATAAAAGAACTTGTGTTTTTCGACATCAATACAAGTGTTCCTTATTCGTTTTTATTTAAACCACCATGTTCTTATTCATCTTTAACCAGTAAAGCCGCTACTACCAACAGATGGATTTCAAAACACTTCCATCATATCGATTGGTATGATGGTTTTACAAGTTACACGGACTTGTATCACATTATGCATCACTTTTCAGACAAGTTTACCAATATTTACACAAAGGGGCTGGAAAAGAAAAGATGGATCGAAGGATTTACTCATGTTCCGGTTAATGATGTGGAATTGGATAAAAATTACAAGTATACGATGGAAAATGTTTGTATTTGTACTAAAAGTCCAGAACATGAAAAAGATAGACATTGCGCTTTAAAAAACGCCTATAAACTCGCATCTTACCTTCAAAGTGGGGAAATGGGGAGTGGTGGGGGTAACGGGGGTTATATAAGTGAGGAGCAGACCGGGACCTGGCATGAGTATTACTCGAGATTCCGAGACGACAACATCTCCCAGCAAGAAGACGAAGAAGACGATCTATATCTCGACCATGGCATCTCACCAGTTCCTGCAAACTTTGGTTGAGCAGTTCAATGCTCACTCCAAATCTACCATACTACCCGTCAAGAAGTGTTCCGAACTTAAAGACGAGAAGCACTACATTATCCACGCCATGAAGAAGATGGAGACTACAGTTGGAGAGGCCATCTGCTGCAGTCTTAGCGAGGCACCGTTCACTCCGGGGGATGAGCCCAAGTTCCAAGTCTACCTGCCGAAACGGTTCGTCCATCTCCTCCAGAACGAGGATCTGCGCTCCATCCAACCCGGCTGTCTCTACCTGGTTTCCCACGGTTGCACGGGTAGCAATTCCACCGAGTTGACCATCCACATCGCCGACAAGCAGCAGTGTTAGATTTAAGTTTTACTGTTGTAAATATGTTATTGTAACGTTTTATAAATAAATAAACCATAAAAAACAAAAAAAATACAAAAGACAAAAAAATGCAACATATCAATATGTGAAGTTTGTCACATATTGATATGTTGCATTTTTTTTAAACTTCGCGGGTGACCTTGACCTTTGACCTTTGCATTTCACAGTTACCCCCACCACCACGCTACAAGTCAAACCTGTTTGAATGCAAACACCCCCACCACTTTTTCATATACCTCCAAGCGCTGTGCCTTGGCTTCATTTCTACTCCAGCAGCCAACCTAGCAACATCAGGATGTCTCTCAACGTAAGCTGTGCCAGCTATGAGGAGGTGACTATCAAGACGCAACAGGAGCTGAACGATTTGTACAAGGAGTTGCAGCTAATGGTGGCAAGAGGCTACCGTATAAATGTGCAAGTCTACGCTTGCAATATACGGAACACCCGGCAGCCAAAGGAAGAGCCTGGACACTCATCGACAGCTTCCTCACCGACGTCCATGAAGACCGAGCCGGACAACTTGGATTACTTCAGCTGACTAGCAGTTGTATTTCTTGTTCTAACCATTGTAGAATATGTTTATTTTTTCATTATATTAAAGAAGTAAAAGAGCAAAAACACCTATCTTGTTACTGACATATTAGCTCAGTAACATGATAGGTTTTTTTAAAACACAATTTGAATGACCTTGAAACTTCCCCCTCCACTGCTTTGCTACCCCCACCACTTCACTATTGGTGTACATGGCACATCACGATTGGAAACCTCATTCCATCTTCAACAGCCAAACCGACAACATCAACAATGGCAAACCTACCAACAGATGAAAGATGTCCTCACGCATGCTGCGACTTCATCCACGAGTTAGAGAAGAGGATGCAAGAGAGGGAGATAAGAAGAAAGCAGATCCACTCAGAAAATATCATGATAGTCAACGGCTATCTTTTATTGTTCGGCCTTATTATGGTTGTACTTTTCATACTATATGGTATAGTCACATGTGTCGGCAAGGTTGCAGAAGAAAACGCCCGCCACCATCAGTTGGAAAGTTTCAATGTTACTTTGTAGGTTTTCCTTTTTTTTTAAACTCCGTTTGGATGACCTTGAAACTTCCCCCACCACTTCACCATGTTCCTGCATGAGTATCACATCACCCGTCATTCCTTGTTCGACAAGCAACCATGGCGGACAACACCATCAGCCAAGCTGACTCCACTACTGATGTTGGAACGAGTACAGGTTGGACACTATCCATCGACAGTGTTCACTATTTGGAAACAATTTGTGAACGGATGAAAGAAATACTGCGGGACAACCCTGGGATCATAATACAAATGAATTTCAACTATGATTGGTCGCAAGTTACATTGCGGTAGGAGGACAACAACGGTCAACACTCACCGCAATACTCACCAATGTCACCGATTTACCTATACAGTGAATCTAATGCGGATGAAGATGTAGGAGACAACGACAAGGCTGATGGGGAGTGACCTTCTTTCCTTTTTTTAAAACTCAATTTGGATGACCTTGAACTTTCCCCTCCACTCCTTCCTTTTTTTAAAACCCAATTTTAAATGACCTTGAAATTTCCCCCTCTACTTTTCGATAATGTTACAACTGACTGCAGCTCACCTCATTCCTTGCTTAGCTGCCATGGCGGAAGGAACTCTTTCTCAAGTTGACTCCACTACGGACGAAGCATTTCCCTTGCGGTGGACTGTTCATTTACAGGATGCGACAGAAGTGGAAGTCTTGTATCAAAAATTACTCAATGTATTCAACGGGAACCCTGGACCTCTTGAATGTAGAATGGATTTGAATTTTGATGCAACCAGGGTCGGCACAGAACCTTCAACTTCAAGCCAGCCTCAGCAACGAGATTTTACACATTTATACACTCCAATATCACCGGAAGATGTAACTGTCTGCGAGGCTGACTCAACTACACGTTATGTTCAGCCAAAGCCTTGGGTGTTGATTATTAACAATGTGTACAAAGTGGAATTGGTATGTAATAGATTAAAGGAGTTGATGGTACAAGATCCCGGCCTGCGCTTTCAAACAGATATACATTTCATCTGGAGAGCACCTGCGCGGGGCTCTTCGTCTGACAGCTCTCCAAGTACGACGGACGAGGAGGACGACTAGTCATCTTTTTTAAAACTCTGTTTGAATGACCTTGACCTTTCCCCCTCCACTGAGTTTATTTAAGGTGCACTCTCACCGACTACAGCATCATTTCATTGCGCACCTTCACCGCAGCAACATGGAAAGTCAACTCAACTACTGTTGCGAACAGAAATGTTTTTCATGGCCGAATGACATTGATGTGGTGGATGGCCTGGCTTGTAGAACATGTGAAGCTTTTGGTCAGTGCATGTGTAAGTGCAAGTCTTGGAAGAAGCCGAAACCGAAGTTGAAGACATTCCATGTGTACCAAATGAGAGGGCATAAGTACACTTGTTGCCCTGAACGTTGCATTGAATTTAAACTAAAACAGCTAACTGGCTGCAAATTGTGCAACAATCATTTTGCAGGTTTTTGCAAACATTATTTAGGAGCGTGTCAATACAGATCAACTTGGCATACCGAAGCACTCACTATCAATGAAATCGCTATAGACTCACAAGAGTAGTCTTTCTTTGACTTTTTTAAAACTCCGTTTGAATGACCTTGAAATTTCCCCCACCACTTCCCCATATATCTAGAGTACGCAGGGCCTGGAGGTCAGTCGCTCGGCAGCTGTCGTAGGGTGCACATCCGTGTTGTGCAGTCTGCTGTGCAGTTTTAATTTTAACCAGTTCAAGGTCACCACACTTGAACTCTGGCGAAAACGTCAAGCTGTTAAACACAATCCTAAGCCCCAGGTTCACAGTCAACCTCAAGGTCATCACACTTTAACATGTAAATTTAAGGTAGCACCGAAACGGTGCTACCTGGCTTGACATTTTCGAGTTTCCCGAGGTCTTCGCAGTTCCCCCCACCACTTCCCATATACCTAGAGTGCGCGGGGCCGGACAGTCAGTCGCTCGGTGTCTGTCGTAGGGTGCACATCGCGGTTGCAGTAATGGTTAAAGTAAGGCTTTTGAACCAGTTCAAGGTCACCCGAGCGGTGTCACATGACGGTTTAGGCAGAGTCACGTTGCAAACTTCAGGTTTCCTCAGCACTTTTGCTGTTTCTCATCTAATTTCGCTCCAAGTCGTCAAGGTCACGGTAACCTGACTGAAACTCGGAGCGTAGTGTGAGAAACAGCAAAGGTGCCAAAGTACCACATAGCAAATTAACTGCATGAAGGAAATAATAGAATATGGTTTTATTATAAGCCTAACAAGGTGCATGGTGCTGAAACTCAAATCTTAATCAAATCAGAAACACTTACCCATGATTTGTTTCAGCCTGATGACTGATTCAAAAACTATTTTCTGATATTGCATTATTGTTAACTAATCGGTTGAAAGGTAGTCTAATTTTACTTCCTGTCAACTGATTAGGCCTAAGAACATTCTCCTTTGATTAGAGTAGGCCGGCGTAGTTCAACTCTGTCTTGCAAGACCTCTGAAAAATACCACATACATTTTTTTCTTGTGCTTAAGTGTTAAGTAAATTATTATCCATATAATTTCACACCCTTTGTATGTTTTATTCTTTCCAAATACACCACAGTGAATAGTTTATACTATAGAGATCGCCTTCTGATCGAAATTCGATCAAAATTTCAGTTGATCTAAACCCAAAATGTTTAAAAACATTTTATAAATGAAACATCTTTTCTTCCTGTTATCCTAGCAGTTGTTTTTACAACAGCTGTCTATGAGTCAATCAATTATCCATCCTCCATAAGGTTGAAATTATGGAACTTCGAAAGCCTGTGGGGCGTAGCACTGGAGTCATGTTGAGAATTAGAATGGTCTTCTGCTCATCTACAGCACTATACCTTTCTAACGGTATGCACGGATTTCTACTACGATGCACACGAGCTGAGAAAAAAAGGAGGAAATGAAAATGCTTGCCTATTAATATATACGGTAGATGCTACTGCCCAATCAGCATTAAAATTGTTGAGACTTATATTAAAATATATTTTTGAAACAAGTTTAATATAAGTTTGGTATTAAAATTGTTAAATACCATTTTGAAACTAAATTTTAATATATTTGATATTATATTATATCTGTTTGTTAAATGAAATGCACTCTAGTTATAAATTTTAAGAAAGACCTATATTCAGTTTTTAACCATTATTTTTATAATTTGAAATTTGATGCCAATCTTGTTTCAAACTTGTACCAAAGTTTGTTTGCAAAAATTTTAATATTGATCAAAATTGTACAAAACTTCTATTAATATAGTTTTGAAACAAATTTGAATTGTTTTAATACTTCTAAAATGCCACTTGGGTGTTGAACAACATACGCATTTTTCAGTCGTTGCCCTTCTACCAAAATTCTTTGGAAATTGAAGGAGTTAGAGATTATCTTTTTCATTTGACGAAGGGAGTGAAATTGAAGAGGAGTGAAATCCTCATGCATGACTGTTGGTCCCTCAGTGTAGTGACAAATCCCGATTTCATTGACTTGCAAAAAGCCTTCAAACTTTCACAGTAGATTTTAGGCGTAATTTTCAAGGTCAAGTTTGTTTCTGAAGTTATTCTGTTAAGTAATGAGACGCAATTTAATTTCCCTTAAGAAATGCATTGTGGGCTGTAATAACGGTGCTCAAGGCTAGGTTCAACGGTGCTTGAGTTGTTTGTTGTCAGACATAGAGTAAACATGTGTTGTGGAAACTATTTTCTGCCTGTTGTAGGCCTACTATAACTGCACTAAATATAATACAATTTGAAATGAAATATTTTAAAATAGATTATGAATATACTAGAAAGATGTATTTTGTATTGACAAACAATAATAAAAAGAAAATATTTGCTAAAATAATATAATTTGTAAAAAGTACCTACTGGTAATAAAATATTTTGAATAAAAAAAGATTTAAACCTTTTTCTATGTAGTTAATATGCCGAAATTGATAGAAGTGTTATTTTTTATTTATTTATTTTTAATAGCGTGGAACTAGGATTATCTGGCTCCTGGCTTATGTTGAAGTTCATTCCTATACGCGTGGAACAAGTGTATTAGAAGTAATAATTTGTTTAGGTCTGAAATTTGTTTTAGGCAATTTGAACTCGTGTTGTAATAGTTTCCCCTTAGTCTAAGTCTAGTACTCTTTTTTAGCTTCTAAATAATACATGTATGACGTAGGCCCCTATCACCTGCAAATTTTTTCACATTGTGTGGCAACGTAGCCCTGTCAGTATGGCTAAAATTATATAAATTCTCAAAAACAATGGTTCAAAAAAGTACTGTAGTAGCATCAGTATTCCGATAAATGGGCAAATTAAGACGTTGCAGGATTTAATTTAAAATTTTTTAACCATACAGCATAGTGATTGTTATGTCGACATTGTTACCTTACAGAGGACTAAATCAGATCAGTACACTCTGACCTGCGGTGTACTGATTGTCACAAATTAACAACATTTATAATCAAAATTACTACTTATTTACTTTTATATAAATATATTTTATATTATTTACTTACCAAGGACATGAGACACATTTTATTATTAAAAGATAATTAAACAAACCAAAACAGTAACTTTTGATGGATGACAGGCCTGTATTAGTTCGCTTATACTTTATACCAACAACTCCTTGGTTTACTATATGACCCTGAATGTGGTATTAACATCAGTATTGGTAATTAAAAAAGACGAATTAAACTACAAATAAAACATATTATAACATAAATGAAATATGTTAACTTACTTGAGTAGTTGGCGGAAACGACGCGGTTCACAAATATACGTTTTTCATCAGAATGTTATTGTTCAGAATTAAAAAAGATCTTTGAGTGTAAATTATTTCCATGGAAAAAAAAAATAATAAAAATATCATTGTTTCTTGCGCTTCCATCTGTAGTTAAGTTAAACCTTTACACACAATTAGGCCAATGCTTGTTTGCAGTTGTAAGCAATCTCCTTAAGCAAGTCCTACCTGTAAAATATTATTTTGTCACTAATTTATTTCACAAACTATTCAATCAGTATTTTTCATATCATGGAGATTTTCTTCTATCTACAATTAGTTAGAAAAAAAGTTCTATTTAGGTCGTGAGGACAAAACGCTGGGTCACGGTAAATACGTTTTAAACAATCTATCTTCTTATTTCTATAAGGGTTTCGTCTGTTAAGTTCTTTTTTCTCCCGACCTACTGAATCGATTTTTAAGATTGACGTGGCATTTTAAAAAAGCTTAGGATATAGCGCGTGGGCGAAACGTAATTAAAAAGGTCATATCGTTTCGGGCTTCGCCCCCCTCTCGTTTGATTTATTTCTAGAGGGCGCTTTAAAATGTTGACCAACTTTCATTGTACGATGTTTATAAATGAGAATTGTAACAACAGCTGATTACTTTCAGACGAATTTTTAAGTCAGATTGTAAACAAAAATAGATCTTTGTCACTTCACAGATACATTGCTTAATAACAAACATACATGTAGTTTAGGTTAGTTTCTCTTGCATACAGAATCATAAAATGCGCAATCTGCGCACGGGCCACTTCGTCTATAATATACATCTTCTTATTTCTATAGGGTTTCGTCTGCTACGTCCCTTCTCTCAACCTACTGAACCGATTTTTAAGATTGAGGTGTCATTTTAAAGCTTAGGATATAGCGCAGTGACGAATCATAATTAAAAAGGTCACATTGTTTCGGGCTTCGACCCCTCGCCTTTGATTTATTTCTAGAGGGCGCATTAAAATGTTGACCAACTTTTATTGCAAGTTCTTTAATGTGAATTGTAATTTAACAGCTGATTATATTCAGATGAATTTTAAAAGCCAGATATAGTAAACAAAAATAGATCTGTGTTATTTCATAATCAACATTCACGTACTAACTGTAGGTGAGTACACTCACCGGAATCATAAAATGCGCTATTTGCGCACGGGCCACCTTGTACATTAAAAACTTGTCCATGAAGCAAATCAGTAAAATACATTCTACTACAGTGTACAATACGTTACTTAAAACTAGCATGTAATAATAAGAGTGTGTGTGAGAGAGAGAGAGATAGAGAGAGAGAGAAAGGGACAAAAAATCACCTGCTCTTCAGTTGCCGAACAGCTATAGTAAGATCATTGACTCACTAAGATGCACGAAAATAGTCCGATAGAAATTTTAACAGCTGTGTCCCCCCTCACCCCCTCTCGCCCTGCAATGTTGTCATTTGTGGTTATGTTTACCATGTGTAATGCAGTATAAGAATGTGTTTCAGAATAAATTTGGCAACAATGTACCAACTCTCATCGGACTATTTTCGTGAATCCTACTATAGTAGCCTACCATGAGAGAAAAAACCTTATGTGTAGGAAAAAATAGGGCTTTCGGAAATAAAAATAAGCCCAATTGGCACTAATTGATTTTCTAAACGGTTTTATCGACGGAATGGATGCTGAAGAGTCGGTAATAAGCTGCTTTGCAGACTTACCAAAACTGTAGATGCAGACATACCATTGCTAAAGAGACTGATTAGTCTGGGAATCAGTGTACTAGCAATGATTGGCTTAAGCCATATGTGGGGAACAGAACACTAGTCATAGAATTTTCTCATGAAACAACATAGAAAATTATCGCCGTCCAACTCAAACAAAAACAAATCTCTATAGGCGCGCCGCAGGCCGCAAAGTTCTGTTTTTGGGCCGCTTCTCTTTATCATTTACATCAATGAGGTCTCGGAAAATACGCCAGAGTAAAATATTCTCATTTTGTGCCTATGACACAACTATGGTAAAAAAAACAAAGATTGTAATATCGGTACTCTTGAAAAACAATCATATTTCCAAATTAATAAATTGGCGCAGTTCTTTGAATTAAACAAGTTTAAGTTGAAACCGAACAAAACAAATTATCTCTGGACCCAAGGAAATTTTCACATATCAAAAAAAGCTTTGTGAACAATGCTCAGGCTTCATCAAAATAAAAATTTTAGGGAACACTCTGCCACACTTAACATTTTAACAGTTTCAAGTCTTTGCATTTTTGTAATAGCAGTTTATATGTCAAATCATTCCTTCCCGGATATGTAAACTCAACCTATAGCTATAACACTAGATATAAGAACCCTTTTTTCTGAACTGCACATTTCAAATTACTTTATAAAAAACTTCAATACATAGGTAGAAAGTTTGAATTTTCTTCCAAATAAAATTTAATCAATAGAATAGGCAGTATAACCAAATTCAAACGTGATCTAAAGTGCGTTCTGCTCCGGTACTGTTTCTACTTTTTGGAAGAAATTTTCTCTCTTAATGTTAATAGGATAGGATGTCCTTGCCCCTCCAACAAGAAGATGACGCTCCCAACACTCTCTGAGGAGTCTACGGGATATAAGAAAAAATATCAAGAGTGAACGTGGAGGTTATTTGGAGAAGGTTTTGAGGGTAGTGATAAAGATCATTGGAATCTTGTACGTAAAAATATAATAAAAACTAAATAAATTATGGAAAAACCAAGTTGTTATTTTTTTAATTAACTATAGGTAAATTTAATAAAAAAATTAAATATAACAATATTTTAACGGATGGGCGGCGGCGGCGTACCCAGGCGGATTACGCGGACAGTGATTATAACATTAGTGATAAAGATTTATTAAGTCCTTATCAAAGTAGAAAAATAAAAATATCATTAAATTTTTGAAAATACCCTCAGATAATTGAAAGAAGCTCAAAGGATTAGTTGAACTTAAGAAACGTTTGGTCTTTATCATGATGATATTCGCCCACGAGCTTTGTTTTTTATATGGCAACGCAAGGTGCGCTAGAACCAATGAACACCTTTCTGATTTATTGTTGAATTAAAACACTACCAACTTACAAGATTTACGAGGAATGTCTCTCTCTGTCTTTGTCTCAGATATCTGGTTTAGATCTACTATAGTGCTAAAACAACCAAAATGATGAGCTCAAATTAAAACTCACCAATCAGACATTAGTTTGTTAATTCGTAGCTGATAATCCAAGTTGTAGAAAAACGGAGAAAATGACACGGGAATGAAAATACTGTACCTCCTTTGATTTACGTGGGGGAAATACCGACATCAAGATATGTCTTATTGAAACTACGAATAACTCATACCTTTCAATCTGCGATTTTAACTATTATTTTAACAGAAAAATATTTGTATTTACATTTTTACAGTCCTAAGTTTGTTACAGTTTTTGACCTGCAGGAAAATAATAAAAAAATGACTAACAATGAAACTGGTTAGTAGAATGTTCATCAAACCAATAATACCAGTGAATTTTATGAACAGAAATCTATTAAATCAATTTGTCTCAAATGTAATGCCGTAAGTTTTGTTACACATGTTAATAAATTAAGGAAGTATTTGCACACACCATTACATTATATTTTATTAAAATAAAAAATAGGATTCAATATTTAAACATTTTTATACTTTTTTCATTCACTTAATTTTTATTCCATCTTAGAGAAAGAAAACTATTAAAATTAAACAAATGGTGAAAGAGCTGGAGGAGAGGTAAGAGTGGAAAGAGGAAACTCTGGCGGTTTCCTAGCTCTGGTGCGGAGTTTCATGGGGGTTTTTAGCAACTACGAACTGGTGCGGATTTAACCCACCGCCACCTCCCCCCAGTAGGCAATCCCCCACACGAAAATCGGCTCTGGAGCCATCACCACTAACAATGCTCCTATTCTTCCTCAAACCTCTAAATCGGGGTTTCAACCAATCCTCAGTGAACAGAGACTGCACATTTGCCCTCATCACCAAAATGAGAAATGAAAAATCATCCGATCAAACACCAATGGTGATCGTCCGACTGACACTCGCCTGAGACCTGAGACGCGTCGTATAAAATATTTGTTTGAACGAAGGTACCTACGCAGGAAAGGAATGAGCAATCTGTTGATGAATACATTCATTGCATGTACCGAAGTGGCCGTCTTGTATAACAATATCGACGTAGCCCGACACCGATCGGATGGCCCGACAGTATAACGATTTTGTGAGTGTCCAAGTCTATTCCGGGTTCTCCTATGGCTCAAAACAACTACTTCAAGCTATTTAAGAATATAAAGTACCAGGTTAACCGAGCCTTGCTCGTTGGTTTTAATTCAGTTTTAATATTTCCACCAACAACCAATTATACCTCTTCACAGTTAACAGCTGTTTCAAAAAGTCTGCTTGTTTCTTTATTTTTGTTTACATTTCGTTGTTATTACGTTACCAAAATAGCAACCCATAAGACCAATTGAATGTTATAAATTACGATTTTTAAACTTAAATTTAGACCAAATTCGATTTTTCCTGGGATTGAGACTGTTTCTAAACTTATTTTTTGGCCAAAACACTCTTAAATGCAAAGTTTAAGTAAAATCTAACCGCTATATTTCGAGATCGTGGAACACACATCCCTTCAGATATTCCTCGTATTATAGTATAGGATAGGATAAATAGTTTATTGACATGAAAAAAAGATAAACCTTTTCCAAATATAAGCTATAATGAAAAAAGGAATTTTCGTAAAAAAAACCTATTGCAGGGATTATCTTTTTCTGGTGGAGTATATGGCACCAACCCTGATTTCAATGTTACTAATGGGTTGTCTATTTGTTACAGCTGCAGTACATAGGGATTCAAACTATCTGTAATCAAAGTCAATGAAAGCACAAAAACCACTTTTGTCATGAAGGTTATGATGACTCAAACTTCCTGGAACTACAGAAAGTAATTGCATAAGAAACCAGTTTTCTGCGGCTTACATGCGAGTCTGGATTATTACCGTGAAACCGTTCGCTGTGTGAAAATCTCATCGAGTCATCATGACAGTGCATATTTTAAACATCATATCCCTAATATTGTGTTAAATTTTAACAATAAAAAGGTTTTTTAAGTCAATAAAAGTTTTTTAGGTCAAAATTTTTTCACTTTTATCACTTTATCAGATGTATATCGTCTAGTTTAAGGTCAAATATTTCTAAGGTCCATGGATTGAAGTGGCGCATGGATTATCAAGCTTATTATCTATTGAATGTCCAATGGTAACTTCTGTTTAGTAAATACTGTACGGTATTTGTGAAGATTACCCTAAAAGTTTGGTGATAAAGTGTTTTGATTATTCTGTTAATCATCACGGAAAAAATAAACTTAATAAACTGTATTTGCTATTATGAAGAACCTATTTTTACTTATTTAATCTGATGTTAAAACAGGATTGTATCAGTATTAAACATATATAATTTTGGTATTATGGCCTAGTTTTGTTAGCTAACAAAGGGAGATCGGCAGGTTCAATGAAGTGTTACCTTCAGATCTGCAGGCTGGCACAAAACCTTCACTTCCAAGTCGAATTTCTTTTATAAAGGCACACCAGTTTAATAAGTACTTAGGCTAAGTTAGGAACTTAAATTAAAGCTCCTATCAACAAATTTTTTCGTTTAAAACTCAAATTACATTTTTTATCTTATTACAAGTCATAGGCTGGATGACCATTTGCTTGGTAAAGTTTTAGAATTGTAACACATTACATCATAACTGTAGTCACATATCCTGGAATGTCAAGCCGAAAAATCTATTTCCTTTTCAAAACGAGGTTATTAGCTTATCTCACACTCACTCACCAGTCAAAAACTGCTTTGCTATGGTATAAATGAGTTTTTTTCTCTTTTTTTGGACAACAGGGCAACAGGTTGAGAATATACGCGTAACACATTGATTAATTACTACAGATATCAACTGATTTTTTACAATTTAGCAGCTGCAAAAAATGTCCATATAAGGATAACATGGGCACTCTTTGAGGAGCTGTAGGACGGATGAAACACGAATTTTCCAGCCTTCCAGTCAATTCCAACGCCGAAACCCCCCATTCAACAAACAAACAAATCCTAGGACGAAAACGTTTGCCTGTACAAACGTTATTTATACCATTAAGAGGGCTTATTTCATTGGTAGGTTATGTAGTACCGGGAGCACCGAACATTGAACATTTACTTGGTTAACTTATAAAACTTATAAGACGAGCTCGTTGGTTTCCAAAGGGTGCTACAAACGTTTAAATACAATGAACCAGGTTAAAAATGTACCGGTAGCACTTTAGTTTATTTCTACTGTTATGAGCTATTTTTTGTGAAATTTATTTGCGAAAAACATACTCATATATGGATATTATAGACACATTGAAGGACTATAGTCGGAAACATGATTTTTTATCAGCTTCCATCGATTCCTTTTTCCTCGTGGCCGAAACCGCCATATAATAACAATAAATGCCAAACCTTACGTCGGGAAAAAATGTTGTCATTACAAATAGAGCCTAGTCTAACGTATAAGATTTCAATGATATTTTGTGTAGATTTTTGCTGGATTTATTTTGTCGTAAGTCGTGCAGACTCCTTTTCTAATTTGGATATCAGCAATTATCTTTGTATGTAGAGCTTTAGAAAGGAAACTTTTGTTGCCCAACTAAGCAAAATAATATGATTGAATCCTAGCTGGGTACGCACCCTAAACAGTATTCATGTGAAAAAAGACACGAAACTAAGCGAGTTTATTTCCACTACATTATTTGCAAATAAAGTTTAGCCTACACTTTCCTTGAGGACCTCAGTTCTCAATTAAATGATTTAATAAATCAAGTATTAAAAAATTCTACAAAAGTATTCTGTACGATAAACGATATGAAACTATAGCAAACTAAACTTAATGATAGCTGGGTCTGGGAAGAATGTATAATAGAATACAAATGGCCCGGTGGCCTTGGACGGCCTGCCGCTCTCGCCCCGCGTTTGTCTGCGGTCGGCTCGTCCGATCCCCTCCACTCCACTGCCTGCAGACCATATGATTCAACATTTTATTTTCGTTTGGATTCTGACGTAGGTAGGAAGTGTTGTCGTTGGAACTGTCAAATTTTCAGTTCAAAAATAAACCGCCATAGATTCGCTCAAGTGGTCGTGGACGTGGACGTGGTGTGTGAGTTTGCTGTGTAGTTTATCGTGGACTTCCAAGTGCAACAATGGCAGTTGATTTAACAGATATCGAAAAAATGGAAATCAAGGATATGAGTACAAACAAGGTTAGTTGGACAATCTTTTTTGCAATTAATAATTTTAAGTAAAGCTTATTCACGACCACCTGAAGGATCCGTCCAACTGCAAATAAAATTTAATATTTTTATGGTATCATAAAAACATGTTAACATAATTTAATTCTATCATTTTTGTGAACGGCATGAATGTTTAAGTTATTGCAAAAACGTTAATGTTAGGCCTATCTTTATTTTCGAATGGTACTAATGAAATATTAGATAAGAAGTTATATCCATATTGCTTCTCCAAATGCCTATAAAAAGCTGTAATGAGTTACATAAGCCAGCCTTTCCCCATTTATTTCAAGTCTTGGATTTTACTTAGTTTTTATTTTATTTACTTTGTCATTAAAAATGTGTAAAATACAGTACGGACAAAAATGTGCAAAAACCTGTTATCACTGATCGTGCTAAGATTATCTTCATCCTTCATCCTTACTGACTCACTCAATGTAAACTTGACTTAAAGAAGGATTTGTTTATTAATTTTTTATTTTAAGATATGAATATTTCCTATATATGGTGTAATTTATGAAGAAAATATCACAGGAAGGTCTTAACATGTTGGGGGGAATGTGACAAAATATTACTTTTACTTGTTATACCTTAAAATTGTTTAATTCCTTTAAAAATTTTGACCCTGCATTAGAAAGTAGAACCTATAGTTAAACTTTGCTTTACATGGTCTTGCATTCCAGGTTTAAAAGTACAGTTTACTTCATTTAACCTACCTGATGGCTTACTTTTTTATTCACCACTAATAAGTTACTGATAAAATTTAATTTTGCCTATGGTAATTACCTGTTTTAATGATTATTATTTGGCTATTAATGTTAAATCACATAAATAAGTTATAGCAACTAAACATTCAAGCTAGATCTTATTTAAAATTTTAAGATTGTGCTCTTTTATGAATATTATTAAAAATTATTATCATTTTACCGGTTTTTGAGTGGTTTGTTATAGATGGAAACCCTGGAAAATGTTTGGAAGGACAAAACCTGCGTAATCATATTCTTCCGTCGCTGGGGATGTTTATATTGCCGTCTCTGGGCCAAGGAAGTTAGCCAAATTGCAAATATTCTCAGTAACAACAACATTAGACTAATAGGAGTTGGACCTGAAGAACTTGGCGTTGAAGAGTTTAGGGAGGGAAAATTTTTTGATGGAGGTAAGATGGGCTTTTTGGAGAAGTGGACTTTCACAAAAATAATTCTACACAAAATTATTTTTCTCTACTAAATAATCTGATTTTCTGCTTAACATCTAAAATATATTATGGCACAATCTAGTTTTTACAATATTATTAAAAATAAATAAATAAATAAGTCTATGGATGCACCTGCGTTTTGGCAGTCTTTCTGATTCTGTCCTACTGGCCATAAATGCTCCTACAAACACACAACTTACAGTTTATTCTAATATTGTCCTATTTTCATAGTTCATGAACACAGATAAATAAAGAAAACCATTCCTTATGAACTAAATTTAATAAATGTTGCCCAACTTACAGTGAGCTGAGCACCCCAACTAAAGAAGGTACACCAACAAATCTACAGAGGATCAGCAGAAAAGAGTTACAAATCACATATGCCAGCCTGGCACAATCGTCTGTCATTTAAGCTATTATATCCATGCATCGTAGTTTAGTATTTCAACCCAATATGTGTTAGTGTTTTGGATTAAAGTTTAATCCAATTGCATTAAATAACATCATTTAGTTGCATTGCATTTTTGGAGACTGTGGGGTGAATCATTAACATTTCATGGTTTAATATAATTATGCAAAATATACAGCTCTTCTGCTTCTACATAATTGAATTAAAATATCTATAATGAGTTTCTATACTGTAACTGTAAAACAAGCACAGTTTCTGTGGGAGAAGTTTTTTACCATCCTAGAACTTTTGATTTGTATTGGGGTTTTGTCCGTGGGTTATTTATTTGAGTTAGTTCTTTCACTTTCACTGCAAAAAATTCGGTTTTCATCTTACAGCCCTTCAAAGTGCCCATGTTAAACTTAGGGAAATATTTTTAGAGCAAAAAATAATGGTAAAATCAGACGGTAACTGTTGAATTAAACCAAGTGTTACATATCTAACCTGTGTGGTTCATTAACTTAAACTTGAGTTCAGCACGCTTTTCCCTGATGAGCGAGCAAAGTGAATAGTCTAAGCGCATTGTGGGGGGCGAGTGAGATGAGCGAACAAGCTCATCTTACAAGTTTCACAAGTTTACCAAGCAAATCCTCGGGCTTCAACCAATAGAAAATTTTTAATCAGTATGTGTAGTGTCCTTCTTTGTTTTACTCTGTATATAGTAAATGAATTTATTTTTTTTTAACCTTAGCTAATCTTTTACAGAATTGTTCGTGGACGTGAACAAAAAGGTTTACTCAAAAATTGGCTTCAAGAGGTACAACTATCTAAGCATCCTGTTGTACATATTAGGCAGAGTTGGAAGAAATGCCTATAATCGAGTAAGTGAATTTTATTATAGGATTGCATTTTTAAATACAGGTTAGTTGGGGTACATTTTAAATTTAGTGCTGATCAGGAGGCAGATGGTTGCCAAAACATGATACTATCAAATCTGAACAGGATGGACTAAAAAAGTTTAAGAACTCCTGATTTATTAGACAACTCTACCTAAAAACTGATAATATTAGCAATGACTGTTCTGTCTGGTCAATCAACGTACATAAGTATGGGTGTAAGGAAATTCTGATATCGTGTATAATGTCTTCATTTAACTATATTACATTCATAATAACATATGACATTACAATGGGTTTCCTACTTTTAGTAAATGCTGCCTTCACCATAGTTAGCTGTATCGAGGCCTGTAATTGGCCAGCCGGCACTCGTACATGCATGTAGAAGTCTTGATGACACTACCCCCAGCACCAGAACCATGACAATGCAGACAAAGGGGCACTCGTCTTCGAAGATTACGGGTGCTCTTCACTGACAATCGATGGCGTTCTTCACAACCAAACAAGAGCTTGTCTTTGGTGCCTGTTTCCGCTGTTTGGGGGCGTTCATCTCCATTGCAGTGATCAGGCCACTACGATCGGGCGGTTACCTACTTTGCGTATATGGTAGAGCAAATGGTAGAGCTGTAATGCAAATTACTAAAGCAGGATGAGGGTGAGACGTTGTGGTCATAGACACAGAGGGCGCCAAGGACAAGGGCGCCCAGGGTTAGAAAACTACTAATTACTACCAAAAAAGTCTGGTGCGGTACCTCTCGTCACCTGGCACCCAGTCTGCAGTCGAATCATTAAGCTTTTAATCACTGACCGGTGTTCCACCCACTATTGTAAGGAGAGTGTATTCATTGAAATACCTGTTTTATGTTCAGCATGTACCTGCCGGACTACTTGGTTGATTAAAACAATTACGTCACTTTCCAACCCAATTCTACGCCAAATGCAAAAAAATGCTGCTTGCAATAAGAATTTAAAGACACCCTTGTGTACATGAATGGAATTAATAAGCAACAGTTTACATTGATTGTATATATTTATAGCTAATTATTTGTAACTAGTATACGTGTTGCTCGAAATCGAGCAATTTATTCTAATACAGTACAAATGTTACTTTAGTTCTAAATCAATGACATCCCACCAGTCCAATAATGTGAATATCTATGTAATCACCAATAACTACACATATTTACAGCTGTTTAACAGATGTTTACAGCTGTTACAGATGTTTAAAATGCTTTATTCAATCCAAATGTTATTTTAATAGAAAATTTTGAGATTTCAATGGTGGATAGCGCCTATATTTTTGGTCCGATTCTCATCAGTATTTGGTGGAAAGAGCTACAGACCAAGCCCTCTCCAACTACAGCAAAAACTTGAAAATCGGTTGAAAATTGTAGGAGGAGTTCTCAACACAAAACCCCTTGGCGTATTATATAAGTAGATATTTTTTCTAAGAATTTAAAGTTAATAATTTGTTTGCAGGGAAAGGCTGCGAATATTCCATGGAATCTTCAAGGTGATGGCTTGCAGAATGGAGGCTGTCTGATCGTAGAGAAAGGCGGAAGAATTCTTCAGAGCTACAGGCAAGATGGTGCTGCCGACCAGCTCAGCAATGACAAAATCCTGGAAGTGTTGGATCTCACAGCAGAAATCAAACCTCGACTGGAGACAGATCTTGATGCTGACAGCAAGAGCGAGAGCAGTGATAAAAATTAATGCATACGAATTACAATGCTCTACAACCAAAGATTATTTTTGTCTATGCAAGGGTTGCTCGATTGTGGACAATTCACTTAAAATCACTTGAATGTGGGTGAGAATGCCCACAGATACCTCTCTAGAGTTATTAAGAAATAACCATCTCGTGTGATATAAAAATGTAATTGTTATTATTATGTCAATATGTCATAAATACAATCCCGATTGGTAAAGTTCTTATTTAGTAAAGTTCAATATGATCACCATAAGTCACTCTCGAGAGGTCAAGTTGGCAATAAATCCTCCATGCGTTTGTGAGTATTTTAGTGAGTTTCCCTACAAGGAATGCACAATTATGGTAGTAGTCACGGTAGGACCTAAGCCCGGGACCATGTTACTTTTTCATTTTGAGGTCCCCAAAAGCCAAAAACACCATTCATTCAAATACATTCAAGTACACGACACACACACACACACACACACACACACACACACACACACACACACATATACATATATATATATATATATATATATGTGTGTGTGTGTGTGTCGTGTACACCATACTTAAATTTTTGCGGAACCTCCAATTTTGATGAAATTTGGTACAGGGGTGTAAGGCTGCATATACTTGATCGATTTCACAAGTCACAATGATCGGACAGTTGTAATGGGTTTTCAAAAGAATCAAATAAGGGGCTTTGGTTTTTTTTACAAATTTTTTTAAACCAAAACTTTAAATTTAAACCATTTAAAAGAGCTAAAAAAACTATCTATAATCCTAGAAAAACTAACCAGGTACAGAAGTCTCACCCAATGCTGATTTCTGCTACGCGAAATTTTTTAGGTGAACCGGCCAGATCATAGGAGGTGCTGCGAGCAAAACCGGCCACCTGATGTTGCTGATCCGACGTCTGCTGGCCGTCCTGTCGGCTGGATAAGTCCACGGATCATTGATGTCAATTGGCCGGTTGCTTGCAGCACCATATGTAGTCAGGGATGTATTTACATATGGGCTAAATGGGCTATAGCCCAGGGCGGCAGAATTCGGGGGGCGGCAAATTTTGAAAAAAAAACGGCATTTTTTAGGCTTCAAATTAAAAACTCAAATTATTGGAGGAGGAAATTTTTTGGGAGAATTGTACAGAAAAATTTTAGAACCGAGAGTGACTATTTTCTAAGTGAGATCATAATATCTTAGCGCAAGGGGTCATTAAAGAGGTTTAAAGAGGAGCTGGGAGAACTCAGCACTACGTTGATTTTTCACGGACATCCGCCACCGGCGAGCTGCACCAATGCATTCGAGAAGGGTGATTTGAGGTTATGTCAGGTTATGTGGCAGTGATAATCGATACTGCTATTGACACTATTATCACTTCAAACTTTAACGGGAAAATACATAAATAGCCATAATTTAGCTATTGCACTTTATCTAATCCTTCATTTTAAAAACTGTAGTAGGCCTTTGATATGGTTTTGTATCTAGAATAAAATTAAAATCATTATGCCAATTTATTATTGCTACACTCAGACGTGTCTAACAAACCTCAAAAAATGTAATAGGGCTGGGAACGAAGGTCACAGTATTCCGCCCTATTCCACCGCCCGTGAACTACGCACGCGCACAAAGGCTAGTTTTCGACTGTTCGCAACGGCACTTGTTATTGTGTCTCGGATTGGTCAAAGAACCAGTCAAACACTATTAGCCATGCTTTGAGCCACACTTTGGTAGTTCTTGCATCGCAAAGTAAAATCTTTGATTTCAAGTTTTTTAATTTTATGTTCCGTATAATCACTATTTCCAGCTTTTTATGTGCCCTCCCGTTGAAATAGCATAGGAATTGGGGCAATAATTGTGGATATAAATTGGGAAATTATTGAGGGGGGAGAGGAGGCGGCACTTTTTGAATAGCCCAGGGGCGGCAAATTTCCAAATCCGCCTCTGTATGTAGTGCTTTAATATTTGTTTTAACAGATGATGTTAAAGTTTTTAGATTTTTTATTATGTACATTATGCAATCAATATTTGTTTTTTAAAGGAATAACATAAACTAATTATACTTTTTTATATTTACTCCTCTATCGGTAACCTGGAGTTCTCAAAAACCCAGACACCATTTTGTGCACATTAGTCCGGATTTGCAGGACTCTGCTGCATTCACATTAGTGGCTAAGTTGTTGTTATGGCCAAAAATGATTCAGCTTGGTCAAAAAATGGAAAAATGCATTTTCTTTAACCTGTAGTTTTTGTAGTTTTAGTCACTATGTGTTTTAAATATGGCCGGTAAACAACTCTGCAACCAATCTTGATGATAGTATTTATGACATGGTTTGCATACTTATTTCAAAATAAAAATAATATTTTTATACCACATGAGATAGTTATTTCTTGTTACAGTACATCTGGCGCGGGCGGACACACTGTGTACTGGACAGGCAAACCTAAAAATGTGTTTCGATTAGCCAAAATCACATGGTGTTTGGATTATCAACTGTTTACATATTTCTCAAACAGTTTCAAACATAACTCCTTAAAAATAATACTTACAAACAATAATATAAGGTGACCAAATTCTTCGGAAAATGCTAAGAACTGAACGTAGATCAGTAGTGAGCATTTGCCGAACTGTATGCTTTTTTAAACACTGTAAATAGACAAACCAATGACTGCAGGTCATTTGAATTACCAAGGCCTTCAGGGTACTGTGTGTTTGAACTAACAAAGTTAGCATATTTTTCATTAAAATTTTGGTGCTGTGAGTTAACAAAGTAGAAGCTCCACAGAAAAGAAAATAGAAAAAGTACATTTCATTACAAGTACTGATTTCAAGTAGGATTTTCTGGTGAGCCCTCATGTTTCATGTGTTAGGCAAAGCCAAAGGAACATCAATTTCACATGGAAGTCAAAGCGAGCATGTGAGAGTGAGTCACCAATTTGCCTGTCCAAATCCTTCCTTCCTCAAGGACGTAAAATCAACTATTTGTTTTTCCCCTGCTCTAAATTAGAGCTTGGTAAACAGTTAGTTATTTTCTTTGATATCAGCTGCCATAAAAATTTCATCAAAATGCAGTATGAGGAGTGATGAAAAAGGTTTTCTTCTCTGTGTGGAGGCTCTTGTTTTCATTCTTAGTATGAAAATGGAAGCATGGTCTTGGATAAGTTTTTACCCTTATTATGTCAAATAATATATAGTAATATTTTTTATTTATTTCAAGTATTTTCTAGATGAGCACTTTATTTCAGTTAAAGTACGTATTCTTAGGGCTCCAAAACCTAAAAACCATCTACTTTTTGCCCAAGACTCTACAAATATGTAATTTGGCTGGGTAAAGTGACAATAAAACTGATTTAAATTGAAAACTCAACCAAATGAAGACAAGTTGTAACTGGTCTCTGTCTCAAAGAAAGCTCTAAAAAAGAAGTTGCATTCATGTGAAAGGTTCACATCAGTTTAAATCTCTAAATGATATAAAATGAATTTTAGACTATTAATTTTTTCAATTAAAACTTTGTTGTAGGTATTTTTATGCTCATAGAATATTACTCGTTTAATACATTAAGAATATTATATTTTTATTACAACTTTTACGTTACAATCTTTCCTTTTGTGCATGACATTTAAATACTTAATTCACTAATTTTGTAAAACCCTGCAAATGCAATAAAATGTGGCTTAAGGCTCTTCCAGAACTGATATGAATCCCTCGGTTTGTTAGATCAGATTGTGTGATATTGACTCTCAATAATGATAAAACTGTAAACAATGGATCGCTAGCGATGAAATCACATTTAATAGCCGCAAATACCGATCAAAGTGTGTTCAATCTGCCGATGACGACTGAATGGCAGACCAGCGGCACGTCATTTGATATCTGTAGTTTTTGTGTACATCATCAATAATAAGGCCATGTAAAAGCACCACAAATACCGAAGGTGTCGAGCTACCCAAAGTGCAGAGTTTGTGGGGGTTTACTGTATTTTAAAAGTGATTTGGGTATAGGGTAAATCTTTTCTCAAATACTATACAGCTCAGCACACACACACACACACACCTAGTTTTGTAGCCACCTCTAACATACTCCATACTTGTTGTTGTTTTCTTTTCAGAATTTCCAGATAAAGTTGGGAAATATTTTGTTTAAAATACAAAATATCTATTATTCTTGGCTTTGCACAGTATTATGGTCAACTTAGTCGGCAGACTACTAAAGCCATCACTATAAAATTAACTGTCCCAGTGGTACTAACACCATAGTAAAATGATAATAGATATTTTAGGATACTTAATTTGTTTTATTTGTATATAAAACATAAAATGTCATTGTCTACTAGTTTATGTGAAATTTAGATAATTTATTTGTACTCTCTAAAAATCAGAAATGAATATTTTGCTATAAAAATTTATTAATTTATTAGTTTTGGTATAATTAAAAAATTGTGGTCACAATTTTGTCAGGTTGACTTAGTTTTACCTAATATTTGACACTAACAAAACATTTCCACTTTTGTCCACTATCAAACTTGTGATGTGTTTATCTAAGGTATTGTGATGTCATTGCTCAAATCTAATAACTGTCAACTAATGCATTTATTTTAATATCATTAACATTGTTATTTTTCTAACATAAAATGTTATTTTTCAAAAACTCTTGTTTTAGTCTTTACCTTTAAATTGCTTTCCAGTTTGGAAATTTATAAAAATTCTTACACCACAGTTATACAGTAGTAAGATGCAAGAAAATAGTCCGATGGAAATTTTAACAGCCGTGTCTCCCCTCACCCCCTCTCGCACTGCAATGTTGCCATTTATGGTTATGTTTACCATGTGTAATACTGTATAAAAATGTGTTTCAGAATAAATTTGGCAACAATGTATTGACTCTCATTGGACTATTTTCGTGAATCCTACTATAGTCAATAAACTGTTACCGTACTATGAGTAAGAATTGTTGTACACAAAATGGTATTTAAGTGGCTGGGAGATAGTTTGGCATCTATATTGGCTCCGGATGTGAAACATTTAGTGTCCTTGCCAATAAATAAAGTTGGCTTGCAAAGAATATTTAATATTTTTTCACTTTTGTTTTCTTGGTTTAAAGGTGATTTACAAAAGGGGCTCAAAATTACAAATAAAGTACAAAGAGGACTGAGCATTTGCCCATTACTTTAAAAACGTGTAAGACAAGCTTGTTCCTTCACTCACCAGGCCCGAGAGCGCTATGCTGCGAGGGTGTGGGGGGGGGGAGGGGCGATGACGCCAATGGCGTCATAAATTTTTTTGGAGGGGGGGGGGAGATTTTTTTAGTACATAAAAATACATCAAAAAATTTTGTGTTTGCATGAAAGATACAAATTGTTTTTAATAGTTAATGGTTCAGTTTTGGTTAACTAATTTTATTAGTAAATCAACAATAAACATTCCATGACTATAATTGATCTGTATTATGATTAGGGTATTTATTATCATATTTTCATTGTTGTTTGTAAGATGCCATCTAGTAATGTGGATGTGGGCACTTCCAATGCATGACTCTCAACCATAGAACTCTATACTGTATATACACCTGGAATGCTCACACCGTTGTCGGAACCCGGAAAAAGGGCAGGCAAGAACGATCAAATGACTTATTCTGGCAGTGTGCGCACTTTCATTTATACGCTTGTTCCTCAGACACACAAATAATAGCAAGAAAACGTGACATCAACAAATTACTAAGAGAGAAAGTTTTTTATTTTTCGGCTAGGAAAAAACTTTAAGCGGCAAAGTTTCAGATTATGATTTGATCTAAAATGTTTGCATTTAAAATTTTTACGTAACAGTTTTAGTTTTAGATTTAATTGAGCACAAACCGATCGTTAAATGTTATCGACGCGCTGCCGCATCAGTGGCTCCACGACGCGTTGTTGGTCATCCAAACCAACTTATAATGCTTCTTCAATGTACGGTATATTGAACTGTGGATTATTAACTCATTTTCAAAGTTATCTTTTAATGATGATGATCGACATACAAGTTCTTTGTTAACTTATGAAAATTAAACCAATTGAAAATTATAAGTAAAATCTACAGTTTCCTATATGCTAAGAAATGGTTGAAATTAGGACGTTGGGGGTTTGGAAATATTACGAAAATGTGAGAAAATATTATAGAATTCTCTTTTAGAATTTTCCTAATAGGCTTATTTGTATTTTCATTTTTCTCAATGATAATTTTCTTTAAAGATGAAATATCACTATATAAACATTCATAATAATTACAATGGAAGTGGCTGACATAAATACAAGCGCCAGTTCAATTATATTCTATTAAAACACAAAAAATAAAATAAGTCATCAAGATCCGTACTTCTTAACAAACTTATGTATGACTAAACAAAACCAGCTTGTTAAGCTTTTGTCTTAAACTTAAAGTAGCCTTGTTTCCCTTCAATGATCGATTCTGAGCCAATTTGTGACATCTAATTTAAAGAAAACTTGAAACAGATCAATTTTATGAGCTTCAGTTCATGAAAATTTTCATTTTCAAAATTAATTGGGTGATTTAAAAATATTTTGTCACCGAAACAGTTTGTTGCAGCATTAAAAAATCGGGGAATGTTTAGTCTCCTTTGTGGTGTTTTAGTGTTTTATGACAAAAACGTACCACCTGAAAAACATCGTGGGCTAACATGGGTGTTTTAACTTCAATTCTTTTTTATATTTGTATCTTTTAATAAGAAAATATTTGTTAAATGAAGTAATAAAACAATTAAATTACAGAAAATTTCAAATTTAACACTTACTTTTGAAAAGAAATGCCGCTCCCTCTTACGTTACTATTAGTGCAGTTAAATGCTGAACACAACACCGCCACAATGTAATAACTATAAAAATAAACGTAATAAACATTTAAAACTCACATTGTAAAATTAAACCTCAAGAAAAGTCCACTATTTATGAAGGTTATGACAGAAATGAGGAGAAATACAAATGATGATAAAATGAAAATAATGGTAAAATGATGATAAAAATGAAGAGAAATATTCCATAAATGTAAAAACGATTGGACTACGAAATAGTTTTGGTATCCCACGCAGATTCGATTCTCCGAAATCTACAGCGTCAAACCATTCACTTTATAACAAAATTTTTAATGGAAAGATTTAAATTCATCCCATTATCTACAACTTTGTTGCTTGAAGTTATGAAAAACTTGAAGTTATCCTTTTTGAAAGGATAAAAAGGTCTCTTCGAAAGCCAGTAGGGTGGAAACCGGTTTTTTCTACTCATGGGAATCCAATTGGTTCATACAAAATCTTAGGAAAGGAAAAGTAGTTTATGCTACCCTAGTTTGCCTTCTAGTCCCTGCCCAATTTGGTTTCTGCAGGTCTAAGACCACAGTACTTGCTGTGGAAGAACTGGTCAGACATATAATGAGTGATTTGAATGTAAGCAATCTAAGTCTGCTACATTGTGTGACTTATCTCGAGCATTCGATTGTGTTCAGCACACAATACTGCTTGAGAAGCTTAAGAGGTATGGTCTGGAGGGTGGCACACTCCAAATGTTTAGGTCCTACCTTTGTAAATCGCCTTCAGGTGGTAAGCTGGAATGGGTCAACCTCAAATGCTGTACATGTAAAACATGGTGTCCCGCAGGGATCCGTCTTGGGACCCCTTCTGTTCTTAACCTCTATTAATGATCTTTATTATGATGTTAATGGTGGCGTCCTGCTATTTGCAGACGACACAACTTTGTTCTCCAGCCATGCCAATATCAATGAGGCCACAGCTGCAACCAGAGAGCTATTCATTGGAGCCTCTAACTGGTTTTTGAACAATAAATTATCTCTGAACAACACCTAAAAAAATCAGGAAATTATCTTTAGTCTGTGTAACAACACTGATGTTTGTAACCCTGTCAAGTTATTAGGTTTCACTATGGATTCCAAATTGTCTTGGGAAGCTCATATTGAACAATTGTGTATAAAGTTGAGCAGGGTAGTTTATCTGTTAAGGAGGCTTACTGGTGACCTGCCAGCCAGCTTTGTCAGGCAAGCGTATTTTGCATTTTTTCAGTGTCACGTGGCCTATGGTACAATTCTCTGGGGTCATTCCTCACACACTCAAAAGTTACTTTTAGTTCAAAAGAAGGCGATCCGAGCCATCTCTGGTGCAGGCTGGCTTGATCACTGTAAGCCTCTCTTCGTTGAACATGGTGTTCTCACTGTGTATAACTTGTATATTTTACAATGTATCACTGCCGTAAAGCGAAACCTCACATCATTCATATCTGTCGACAATGTACACTCTCATGAAACTAGGTCCAGCGGAATGTTATTTGTTCCTAGAGTTAGATTAGAGAAGTCTAAATTAAGTTTTCTTGTTGCAGGTATTCATTTTTCAACAAACTGCCAGTGGTAATAAGGAACATGCCCCTCCCTAAATTCATCCTTGAATGAATTTAGTGGCTCTCCCTTAACCCTTTCTACAATATTAACGAATTTAATACCGCCAACTTAAAATCCATAGCCCACTAATCCGTACACTAACCAGCTCTAACCATCTCTGCTTTAACCAGGTAACAATTTTTTTTACTCTTTCTTTCTTTTCTTTTTTTTTACCTTACTGACAGTAAGTATCATTATTTTAGTTATTGTTGAAATGTAATGTTCATTTATGTATTTCTACCATTAAGTATATGACAATGCCTATTGTACAGTCTTGTATTTAATGGCAATAAAAATCTTTGAATCTTTGCTTTGAAATTCTTTATTTTAGTAACAGTTGAGACAAAAAATCTCCAACGCAAAGGAGAATGATTGTTGTTTCCTGCAGCTTTTTCAACACTTGCAGGTAACAAAGAGTAAAACGTTGATGTTTTAACACTAATTTAACCGACAAAAACTCTGTGGCGACACCCGCAGAAGTCGCAGAAACTGACACCATTGCTCTTATGGGATGTAGTTCACCTGTGGCACTACAGTCATCTTGGTCATGACTAACCAACAACCAATCAGAAGAGTTTTAGTTCTTTTAATTTAGTTCGAATAGCGAATGATTAGATCGCTAGTGAGGGCTCACTAGCGTGCGTAGTGGTGGGCGTTCAAATATAACTTAAAGCCAATGAGAAATCGGTAAACTCAATCATTTCGGTTCCATCCGTTTGAATCGCTAGTATAGCAGGATTAGTTCAGGCACCAGTGGCTTGAGAGCGCTAGTAGCTTTCGTACACTTCTGGTCAGGGGATAACATAGTAGCTTCCATATGAGTAACTATTTTTTTAGAAATCTGTAATACAAAGCAACAAGGTCATTTCTGATTCTGGAGAAGTGAAGTGGGGAGGGAAAGGAGTTGGAAGATAGAAGGGAGAGGAGGTTTTGGTTTTTTTATTACGATTACTTTTGACCTGTCAGACGTGTGGTCTAGGTCTTGTCTGACGCTCTCAGTTCAGTCAACGAGTCAACTGCCTTAATGTCTTGGTCAATAAAACAATTCAGCGTACAATATTTACCCAATGCCCGTGGGCCGGCGCGGTGTCAGTGATTTAAATATTGTTTTGTTGGATCAGCTGTTTGTTTGTGTTGGGTTGGGGTTCGCGTTCGCGCTCTGTTAACCAATTTTAAACCGTCCGAAGTAGTGTGTTGTGCAATAAGTTAAGTTAATTTTGTAGATTTCCTTTAATCTTCGTTTAGTTATGTGTTATAAGTGAAAATTGTTTTTTTCTTGTGATACTTTAGTTCCTAAATTCAGTTTAGTGATTGTTAAAAAAGTTTGATAAAATGAACTTTTCATTAGATGAATGGTGTGGTTCTCCATTCTGGGTAAGTTACAGTGAAAATGCTTTTTCTGATCTGAGTATTAATTAAAATAAATTATTGTACCTACAGGCCTCGTTTAGTAGTACAAAATTAAATTTGCCTAAGTAGGCCTACCTTGTAACACAAATTTATAGGCCTATTTATTGGTGAAGTGAACCTTGAATAAAGATGGTAGGGCCTAGGTCCACTAAATTTTAATTGTTTTGTGAAAGAACAGTACTCAATCCGAACTTATCCTAAGAGGCTAGATAGTACCATATTAGGCCAAATAAAAATACCCAGTAGAGAGTCGATTTTCCAATCGATGGGGACCGAGGGTGTATCTTGGATAATGAAACACAAAAATGATTTACCATTTATAACCCCTAAACTGTTCACTGACTAATATTGTATTATATAACTTAGTCTTCAATAAAAAAAGTGATGAAAGGCTAGTACAGTACACATTCTTTGTACGATCTTTAAACTCCAAAGTTAATTGACATTCGGAAAATCGACTTTCTATTGGTGGGCAAGATAGGCCTAAGGATAGGTACTCATTAGTGTGCAATGCAGTAAAATATTGAATATTCTTGAATTGTATTCTGACAGTGTTGGCTGTAAAAGTGACTTATTTACTTACACTCTGCCTAATTAACTTTTCAAAACTTTGTGCTGTCTCTGTCATGATATTGAAAATCTCTTGTTAGTTCTGATTTTTAAATGGCAAATCTTCTACCTATTGAGTAATTCTTGAATTGTATTCTGACAGTGTTGGCTGTAAAAGTGACTTATTTACTTACACTCTGCCTAATTAACTTTTCAAAACTTTGTGCTGTCTCTGTCATGATATTGAAAATCTCTTGTTAGTTCTGATTTTTAAATGGCAAATCTTCTACCTATTGAGTAAGGTCCCTTTAAACTAAAAAAAATATGAAAATGTAGATAAGAAAAGCGATAGGCTAGCTGATTACGGCTAGCTAGAACTTATTTACCTACATAAAGTACCGTACCTATTCCTTAAGAGTGAAGTAACTATATCAGTGCTGTTTTTGTAACAATATATGTTTCGGTACACAATGTTCCTGGGGGTCTGCGGGGTATTTAGAAGGAGGGTCGGCCCGCAGGAAAACTAAAAATTAAGCCTCAAAAAGGGCGTTTTGAAGCTATTTGGGAGCAAGGTAAGAAAAATATTTACCAAAGTTACAAAATATTTTGTTGTTTTCTTGTCCCAAGAGGTACTGATAAACACCATATCGATGCGTACCGTCACAAAAACAGCACTGCCTATAATTATTGACATTTGAATGTGAATTAGACATCGACGACCAGTGTTGGGAGGTAGTGTATTTAGTAAAATTAGTCGGGAAAAATGAAATAATTTTTGGAAAGCCAATTTATTTTGAAATGTGTCCTCTGGCATCCCCTGTCCTTCCTCCGAAATGTCCCCAGAAATCCCACATGGGGATCACGCTTAAAAATGAGGGGTTGGCCATTAAGGAGTTACATTAAAATTTGATATTAAGCATACTAAATTTAAATACATTCCAGAAGGTATATATTATCAAATTAAAGGTCTTTAAATGTAGAATACAATGCCGTACACCCGACCTCAATATAACTGTCGGGAGTAAAATGGCAGGCGTTCCAAGTTTAGAATAAAATAATATTACCAAAACTTTGAAATGCAATTACTTCCGACATGTTTGACCTTTTGAGGTCTCATTTTCGACCATGTACTCTCCTTGTTCTAAGACCTTTAAAATTATGTATAGCATGGCTATGAACTAAGAATTTTTTTTAAACTTCCTCTTTGGGACGTTCATGTAGAGGATGGTTCAAGGGTAATATATGATAGGCACATGATAAGAGCTATCCACATTTTCAAAGGTAATTGTAAAAGCAAACGTTTGCCGCAAACTGCACCTCGAAAGGTCAAGTATTTCGCAAATTATTACATTTTTAAGCGTAGGTTCAAATTTGATTTTTATTCAAAGTTTGACAGGCTGCCGTTTTCAACTCAGGCAACCTTTTGAGATGGGCTTTGCGGCATTAAATTCTACTACTTAAGAGCTTTAATTTGTACCTCATAAACCCTTTGGTTTGAAAAGATTTATTTCTGACTCCATGTGGGCCATTACATCATTTTTAGGCATGTTGCCTGCTGGGGATTTCAGGGGACTTTTCTGAGGGAGGTCAGGGGATGACATAGAACACCTTTCAGCAAAAATTCGCTGTCCAAAAATTTTTTCATTTTCCAGCCATATTTTGGCTTAATTTTGCTACACTAAGGCTAGGTTTTCTTTTTCTTAGGCCTATTTAAATTTTTAAGATATATGCTTTATATATAAACTTACCTCTTTTCAGTTAGGTACCGGTACGGTAATAACTATTCACATCCACTTTTTATCACTTTGGTGATAACAACCAAATAGTAACAGCAAAACGTATAGGCCTACTAACTTTTCTTATTTTTTGACATAATTACCTTACCTGTAATTTTAAATTAGATTAGCACAAAGGGTTAAAAACTCTTCTACTGTAACTCTTTTAAATTATATAAGATAGTACACCAATTTCCTGAATTAAAATTGTTTTAGATGAAGACCTTAAGAGTCTGCAATACCCGCCATCTTGGATTTTTATTTCCATAAGCATAAGACTAATGTTGGATTTCAAATATCCTCTAGTTTTATTACTACCATTTTCCTCAATAATTTCAAAGAAAAAAACAGTTGTATACAAAATTAATAGGCCTTAATGTAGGCCTAATCATATGTTAAAATACAAACTTTTTGCTTCCATAAGAATAACATGGTAACTTTGAAGACATGTGGGGCGGTGCCCTTTGGAGAAATATGGATATAAATCATCCTAACTTATATGTTCTTCCTGGTTCTAAGCTACCTTCTTAATGTAAATGTTATAGACAATTAAATTTTCTATAATTTACATATTTAATTTGTCTATCTAGGACTTATGGTTATGGAGATAGGGCCTATTCACTTTAAAAAAATATATAAATATTTCATTTTTTTCAATTTGCCAGAATTTTGATTTTGGAACACTAATTCTGTTATAGCCTAATCTAAGAAAACGAATATCATAATATCTCGGCAGGAAATTTAATTATCTACATTTCTTTTAACCGACTTTATAAATAATTGATGCGTAAATAAAAAATCAAAACAACACCATATTGATATTTGTTGCTGTTGTGTATGATTTGATATAATAAAAACGCATCAATTGTTTACCCTTCTTTGATGATACAACTTAAAATTAACATAAATCATACCAGAGTTTTTTCCCATGAAACAGTGATATTTTACTATTTTACAAGAATATCTAAAGGTGAGAGCTAATGTTCAATAGCAAATAAACTACAAACAACGTAAACCATTTTCGTGAAGAATTGTTTATTGAAACAGAGTACCATCAGAGTAAAATTTATAAAAATTATTTAGTTCTGTATACATAATGTCACCTTCCTTTACAGTAAAATACGTACGTCGTTCTTGGGTTGGCTGTTAGGAACACTATGAACTGGGTGTAGTTCACCACGTAAAAAATTACCCAAAATAATCTCAACTGCCTGGATTTTAACGAATTGTAGTGTTCCAAAATCAAAATGTTAAAGAATAAAAAAATGAAATATTTATATATTTTTATAAGTGAATATCTCCATAACCACAAGTCCTAGATAGACAGATTAAATATTGTCTACAACATTTACATTACTGTCTTCTATATAAAATGCAATCCCAACGATGATATAACCAAAAATCTGAACAAAGTACGGATTTTTTCGTATTTTTTCAACATGGAGGGGGGAAAATTGTGCATTTTACATTTTTAACAACTACTAACCATCCTAGACAACATATAAAAAAATTAGAACTACCGGACCGTTTGTAAGCAAACATCCCTCTATTCACTGGACTATTATGTTGTGGTAAAACAATATCAGTTTTGTTTCTGGTGTTGTATGTGAGGTTTTAGCAGTGTGTTTTGAATTTATCTTCTAGTTTTTCTTCACATGCATAATACGGTCCTTTACATACAAACAAAAAACTGTGAATATTTTTAATACATCAAAATGTTGTTCCACAGATTTAACAACAAAAATTTAATATTCTTAAGGCTTTTCTGTAAAACTAATATTCTATTCAAATTTAGTTGGGAAGTGCCTCCAGAAACGATGAAAATTATGTGATTGAGTTGAACGTGAGAAATGAAAAATTACTTTTAAGGTTGCTAAATTAATTAAATAATACAAAGCATAAATTCAAGAATTTATTTTTTAAACAATGTGATCCATGTGCTGGTTCCAACTAAGCCAGTTATCAATATGAAGTCCTAAAGACGTTGTGCAATCAATTTGATTTATTGATTGGTTTTAAATGAAAATGTGGGGATTTTAAGTTAATTTTTTTAAAGAAAATACAAAATTTGTTGTCGAGAATTTAAAATCAATTTTTGTTTGTAAGCAAATAGGCCCTAATTATGAATATTATGTAAAAATTCTGAGTGAGCAGTAACTTCCTCATTCCCAGTAACTGTAATTTAGAAAATAATTTTTCATGAGTGATTACTGTCAAAAGCTTTATAAAGATCCATGAAGATTCCGGAAATTTTTTCTTTTTATCTCTTGATAATTCATTGATTGACTCTGTAAAATTTACAAGTGCTGTTGTAAAAACTGATATATTTCTGTAAAAATCACGTTTTTCATAACTAAAAGGTATTTGTTTTTCTATAAAAGACATGAGTCTATGTGCATGGCTTTTTCAAAAACTTTTTTAATCACGATAATAATTTTTTAAATCTGCAGTTATCTTTTTTAATTTTTTGTTTATCTATAAAAATCCCAGACATAAAGGGTTTTTTTAAGAATTTTATAACTTTAACTGGAATCTAATTATACCCACAGGATATTTTATTTTCAAAGAATCATTGATATTTACCAGTTCATTTTCAACTACTGTACTGTATGTAGTGGATCGCATCACAAAATTTTATCTTATAAATTAAACTTTAATTTTAATTGTATTGCAGACTCTTAACATTTGTTAGTTTATATGTAGAGGTAAGACGATTTTGTAGGGGATTTTCAATAGATTTAAAAATAAAATTGTTGTAGAATACATAAAAAAATATAAAAATAAGAAAAACTATCAATAAGTTATAAGCTCAATCCATTATAAGAATTTAAATTTACCTAATAATTCCAGACATTTTAAAAACACAGAATTCAGAATTAAGGTTCTCCCTAGAAAAGTATTGTCGGTTATATTCTGAGATTTTATCGAACGTGTATGGTCTTCAAAATGACATATTGGCCTACAAAATCAATTTAATTTAAATTTAAGCACATACAAATACTTTTACAATTGATTTATTAATTTTAAGTTTTTTGGTAAGGCAATTAAACTTATGTTCGGTTTTAAAGGTGTATTAATACCAACAGTAATCAAATCAAATCAAATCAAATCAAATCCATTTATTGCCAACAACAAATTCATGTACAGCAACGTCAATAACATTTTTTTTTTTTATCAATAGGCTAATCTAGAGTACACAGGGGTCATGGACTCAATAAATTCTTGAACATTATAAACACATAAATCACAGAGAATTTTCCTAACGCTAACCTTAAATTTACTTAATTCTAAACATTTGATATGACTTGGTAACAAATTATAAATCTTTTTGCCAAATTCGATAAAATATTTCTTAGACATTTCCAGGTTACATTGCGTTGGTCGAAGATAAGAGCTCTGTCTCGTGAAATGATTGTGAACTAAACAATTAGACGGAAAATCTTCTAAATTGCACTTAATATACAATAAACAATTTAAAATATACAAAGAAGGTACAGTTAGAATCCCAAGCTGCTTAAATAATGGCTTACAATGCGTTCTATTATTAACATTACCAATTGTCCTGACAGCTCTTTTTTGTAAAATCAAGAGTTTGCCTAATTCTCCAGAATGGCCCCATACAATAATACCATATGATAAATGACTCTGAATATGACCAAAATATATAGACTTTAATACATCAATACTTACAAAAGATCTAAATTTTCTCAGAATAAAAATACCTTTGGCGACTCTATTACACACAACTTCAATATGAATATTCCACTTAACATTATTTTGAACAGAAACACCTAAAAATGAAACACTGACTTCATTCGGCTTTGAGATCCCAAGGCTAAATTCCATACTCTGAGTTTTACTGGTGTTTAGACAAAGTGAATTGGCAGAAGTCCAATCTTCTATAGTTAAGTTAACATCATTGACAATATAATTTAATAGGCCAGGAAGTTTATAATGTACCTGAACTGCAAGATCATCAGCATACATGAAGGCTTTAACATTATCTTTTTTAACAGCAGAAGTTAAGTCATTAACATAAATTATAAACATGGTAGGCCCCAATATTGAGCCTTGAGGAATACCTGTATCCACACTTAAATATGAAGAAAAGCAACCGTTGTAATACACAGTCTGGCTTCTTTCTGAAAGGTATGATTGTACTAATCTGAGAGAAGATTGATCAAAGCCATAATATTCTAGTTTCTTTACCAATAAATCATGAGAAATGGTGTCGAAGGCTTTCGACATATCATAAAAATTACCACAGATCTTGTATCTATTATCTAAATTATTTACACAATGTTTCATAAACTCGACAATAGCATTGCATGTGCCCCTATTAGGCCTAAACCCAAATTGATCTTCTGAAAACAAGATATTATCTTCAAAATATTTAACAATTCTACTATTCAGCAAAATCTCAAAGACCTTCGCAAAAACAGGTATAATTGACACAGGACGGTAGTTAGTACAATCAGTTTTTACACCTTTTTTAAACAAAGGAATAACTTTAGACATCTTAAGGCAAGAAGGAAATACACACTTTTCAATACATTCATTGAACAAATAAGTTAAAACTTCAACTATATATGGTGCAGCAAATTTCACAAATGACGAGTTAATACAATAAACATCTAGGCTGACACTGTTACTTAAGGAAAAAATAGCGCTATATACCTCTTGCACACTTATATTACCCACAGAAAAGCTAGGACTATTATCAGTACCATTAATCTGTACCTTATTCAAATAATGTGACATATCATACTTTGAACTAGGAATACTTTGCTTAATTGTCTGGATATTATTCAAGAAAAAATTATTAAATGTGTCACAATTCAAACCAGGGACTGGTTTGTTGCTTGAAGACTTCTCATTCACATTTAAATTTGCTTTAATAATTGACCAAATAGCTCTAGGCTTATTATTAGCCTGTAGAACTTTACTGTCATAATGATCTCTCTTCGCTTGATCTACTTCATATTTATACCTTGATCTTAATAGTTTGTAAGAGTCTCTATAAAATTCTAGATTAGTACTCTTAAACAAATTATATACAAAGAAACATTGCTCTCTGAGCATTAAAAGATTTTCATTAAACCAATTAGGCTTATATGGCCTATTTCTGACTATTCCGGTTTTGACATACTTGACAGGAAAAGCAATATCTACAATGTTCACAAATATACTTAAAAAATTATCAAACTTGTCATCTAAACAACCTAAAGTATACAGAAACAACCAATTTACTAATTAATGAGACAAAATAGGTGATGTTAATATCATGAATGGGCCGAGTAATTCTTGTGAAAACAGGGGCTTTTTGATTTTTGTTTTCTTGTTTATACAAATTGAAAAGCCCAACAACAGAGTGATGATCTGAGCCTATAGTTGGTTCCACAAAAACCTTATTTATGTTATCTTCATGCAATGAAGTTGCTATGTTGTCAATACAAGAACCTTTTCCACCAGAAATTCTACTAGGCCTAGTAATATCTAAAACGGTACATTTTAAATTGAAACTTTTTAACAAATGGACAAAAACTGATTTATGTACCTCATTAACAAGGAGATCCACATTAAAGTCACCACAAAGTATGACTGAAGCATTTGACTTATTATTAGCATCTAAACTACATAGAACATTACCTAAATATTCAAGAAATTGATCAAAATTAGTCTTATCTGGAACCCGGTAAACTTCCAAACATATAACATTAAACTCTGAGATTAAAATTGCTGCAACCTCACAGACACTTGGGACTGAAAGTTCTACAAGATATGAAAGTTCTACATATTCCATATTATCACTCATAAAGAGGGCTGCACCTCCTCTATTTGATAAAGGCCTAGTATAGGCACTAGCCAACTTGAAACCAACGAGCCCAACATTATGAAGGTCATTTAGGCTTGCCCAGTGTTCACATACTGCAAAAATGTTTATATTAAATTTACTTACCAGCAACTGTATTTCATCGATCTTATTAACAATGCCTTCCACATTCCAGTGTAATACAGAAAAGTTATGTTCTAAGACACAGTTGACAAGTTTTTGGTCTCTTCCAAAAAATGTTCACTGCCTAGCTTAGGCCTGTCACTAGTCAAGTTAGGTTTGCTCCTTGGAGCTTTGTATTTACCAACAATGAGTTGTTTTAGGTTGTGTAAAGAAATAAAAATTCAGTTCAGCAATGTTTAATTTGCTTTCCGAAATTAATTTTCAGAACACAGTAGTGGGAGGAGTCACTGAAACAGACGTTTCATCGTCCACCATAACTTCAGAAATGTGAGTTTGCTTCTTTCATTTAAAAATAAGTTAAATGGTAAATTAGAATCTGTTTTTAGCGAAACTATTTTTCACATTTACAGCCTTCTTTTAGTTTTTAAGCTCTGATTTATCACATTCACTTTGACTTTAAAGTTTTATACTTTTAATTTAACGAGAAACTCACAATATTATGGAATGCCGCTTATCGTCAGCATTTCCATGTATGAACATCCTATTCTTTGTAATTTATATGGTATGTTTGTGTAATAATACATAATGCAATAATATATTTATTTCCATGTATATTACGCATTTATGTAGTTGTTTGCTTCAACCAACCTTTTAGATTATCTAAAAGGACTTTGTCCTGTGACGTACGGTTAAGAAAGGGTGTACTGTACAGATGAAGGAAAAATTAATTGTAATATGAAATATGCTTATTTCCTTCTGAATTACCTAAAAGGTTGTGCAAAACATTTCATAGTTATGGTATATTTATGCTTTTATGGAATATTTTCTGCTGGGTTTTAAAGTTTTTGAAAACACTTTAAAGTGTTATTTCAAAGATGAGCACCTGAAAGTAAATTTACAAAAAAAAGCAAACCAAATTGATTTGATGTTTGTTTGCGGACCAGAACGACGGACAGCAAGCGAGGCCTGACGGTGAAGCGGCGCAGCCGGCCGAGCGGCCCGAAGCTGACGGTGCTGAGTGCACAGGACGGGCTGATCGAGTGTCAGCTGGAGACGAGTAAGCAGAAGACTGTCACGTTCCGGTTCAACCTGGACGACACGGTGCCCGCGGACGTGGCCAACAACCTGGTAAACAACTTACCAGCATAGAATCCACTATTGGACACATCTCTCAGATTGATGGCAAACTACAGTAGAGTCCCGCTATACCCAAAATCTGCCTATAAAAGACTCTTTTCTTAATGAAAATACAGATTTTTCGTAGAAAGGTGAAAATCGCCATTGTTGATATTTTTGTATGTAATTTAGCAACCGCTTCTCCGTGGTCTATTCATTGAATACCAATATCATGTCATGATTGTGAAAACAACGGATCGTGATAATACAAAAAACTTTATATTAAAACAATCTCAAAAGCGAGTGAGCGGGGTGAATGAGCTCATCTTGAATGTAAACAAGTCTTTTGGGGCTCATCAATCCCAGGTTAGGCCTTTGTGACTGAGATTATCCCCGAGAAAGAATTGTATAAGTTTACCGAGCCTCCAGGTAATAATTAAAAAATGTTGCAGGTGAGCGAAAAGCTGTTGCCGAGCGCCCACGCGGAGCTGATCACGGAGCTGTTGAAGGACCTGGTGCGCCAGCTCAAGGAGACCCCGGAGAAGCTCCCGGTGCTGGACTCCGCTGGGAGCCCCGTCCGCAAGCCGAGGGTAAGCCCCCCACCCCTCAGAATGTGTGCGCATCAGTCTGCTTTCAACCAAAGCTTTGGTCGGTGTCACTCATCCTGGTGGAAGTCATCACATTTTATTGTTAATCATCATCGAATCCAATTTATATCAGTTTTATGTTGAGTATGCAGCAAAACACACATTTGGAAATTCTATTGTTAGTTTTTGAAGGTGCATTTGATGATTGTCGGTACATTTAGATTATTTCTTGAATAAAAATTTTGTCTTAAAAGTTTTGCTAGTTTTTCACTAAAGATTAGAGTTTATGTGGTTTAAATTTAACCCTACTTTTTTCATTTGCCCTTGTTTCTTTATGAATCTGCAAATAAGTTTTCCACAATCTCACGAATTTAACTGAGAAGTTGTGCATATTTTAACTCGTTGAACCAAATTTGCTTCCCAACAAAATCAATGAAGATAATTAATTGGTAAGCTTTGAACTATCTTTTATGATATAGCATTTTTTTGCATACATGTTGGCTGTGATTTTAAAACATTTCCTTTGGTAAAAATGTGCTAATTTTTTATTCTTCTTGGGTATTGCCATTTCTTTCTTAGGCTCATGACAAATTAACACTGATTATGAATTAAACTCTAAACTATGAGGTTTATATGTTTTGCCGTATGCTGTAACAGGTTCTTTATTTGTTTGTTCATATGGCCAAAACTATCTTCTTAAATTTCATATTCTCATATTTCTTCGGCTCGTACCAGTTAATTTTAACTGATCTATGATTTATTCATTTCTAGAAATCGCTTATTATTAATTTCATCAAATTTCATATCTTTGTTTGAATCATATCCATTGCATACAACGTTATTTTATTCTCTAAGTGTCTCTTAATGTGTTTAACTAACCTTTAGAGTTGACTGGGCTTGTCTCTTACTTTTTGTTCAAAATTTTCTGCCAACTATGCTTTGTATTAGAACTAGTTTTCTGTTACATAGTTTTCATCAGCCATATGTTGTTCCTATTTCAACAATGTTTAGAAGTGTTCCCCATTGTGATTTCATTGTACAGCTGTATTTAATTCATTTCAATACCTCAGTATTCAAAAGTCACTCAACCTATATTTTGTCCTTGTAAATAAATAGAATACTTCCCACGCCAATGGTGAACCATTATGGAAGTATCTTGCAATAGCCTACAGAAGTAATGAATTCAAAGAGGGTTTTAATTTTGTTTAGTTTGGTTTTTGTGTATTCTTTTTACTGAAAAGTTTAGTTTGATTTCATAAGTAACTCTTCTCTTCTCTCCACCGATCATATTAAAACATTCCGATTGTTAGAACTATAACCTTCTTAAATATTCTGTATAAAATGGCATTTGTATTTTTCACTTTCTACGTGTTTTATTATTTTTATATTTTGTGGTAACTTTATAAGGTTTTTGTTTAATCCCTAAGAAAAATAATTTGAGTTCACTAGTCATACTGTTGGAAAATTGGTTTCATATAAAATATTTTGCGGACAAGCTTGGTCACTATGCACGTTAACTTAAACAAAGCACTATCCTAGAAGTGGCTCACTCTCTCATTCATGGTTTTTCTTTAGAACAAAAACCAAACTTTTAGAGCTTATAAATATGGAATAAATTCCAAAGCTATTAACTTTTTTGTTTACGCTGGATGAGACCTTTTTCGCTTCTTTATTTAAAAAATACCATTTCTGGTCGGTTTCTTTTCTTTCAATCAAGGCAGTGATTTTTTCAGTTCAAGTGTCTTTTGTAATTAAAAATCGATTACACTCGTTTGACTCCTTTTCAATTTCCGTTTCTCCCACCCCGCACCTATACTCCTGACACGCGAGTTTGTCACCCGTCCCGTTGAGAGGGTGGGCCAGTGTTGCCACTACGTGTTGTTAACCTCTGTATCTATCACCCGCCTGGCATGGCACCAGGTGCGCCACCCTTCGCTCACCCGCCAACGGTCGGCGCACATCAAGACGCACCGGCGACATCGATCGGTGAGTCACACACAACACTACTACAGAGCTAGGCTACCGCAGGGTGTCCAGTCAGCCAAACTGAGTGTGCCATGGAAACTTTTAAAGAAATTTGAACAAAATTACCAAAACAACAAAAACCGTTTGTCTTGAACAAATTGGGAAGAAATCATAGTAGAGTAACAAGATTACCCAAAAATATGGAGAGTTGTGAACACAAAACAATACCAGTTTTAGTTTGTTTATTTTATCAATTATTTTTGCATATTAAATCAAATTTAGAAAAAATTCTAACTTTAAATTCTTCAAAATTATGAAACAAGAAAATGTTAAATATTTACAAAAAACCCTCATATGAGGAAATTTAATTTTTTAATTTCTTGTCAGGAAATATTCAAGAAATTGGAGTTCAAAAATTGTTTGAAAAAATAAAAATTGTCTTTCGTAAACAACCAATTTACAATGTAGGTGAATATTTCAAGTCATAAGCTTAGACTTAGTATCTACAACCAGAACGAGTTTATTAAGGATTTATAGTATATTCTATTTGTAATGAATGACGTGTGCTTCTTGAAGTTATTTTGATTGATTGATCGAATACAGTAGAAGAAATAAGTTTTGTTCGACATGTGGTCTTAATGTTAGTTGAGGGCAATGAGGAGAAATGAATTCCATTGTTGCCAAAGACACACTATGAAGTGTTCACTGATTTCCTTATCCTCTCCCTTTAATCAAGACTTCGTATCAAAATTTTTAAATTTTTTTGTGATAATATTCATATTTTGTGATCACAAGTTACCATTTAAGTGTGATGACTCTCTTGTCATTTCTTACCAACTGAGCTAACCTAAACCGACATGTTTTCCTTTACCTTAAACTTTCTGATATTATTTTTGAAATCTTTGTTCTTCAGGTTTTTTTTATGCGTGTTATTGAAATTATTATTCTGGACCTTGATGTCTTAAGAACATTAATTACTGTAGTAGTCCATGTTTCGTAATGTGTTTTGTAATATATTTTTTTTAAGTTTCTTTTGATTTTGTTGTCCCATCAAAGGGACAAATGTTTGATCACCAGTTGAGATTAAATTATTAATAATTATCGAACTTAACTTTTATTGGTAACAAATTAGTACTGTTAGTGATCTCAGATTGAAGACAGGGAATTGTGGTAAAAGATCCTTAGAATATTTTATAAAATCCATGAGATTCATTTGTCTACAAATAATATAGGCAAGACTCTGAAAACGTTTGCAAATCGAGACAAAAATTAGAATATCGTCAATTCCTGGACACCCTGCACATTTCTGAATTCCAAGTTACAAAGTAGGTGTTAACAATGATTTTTTTCTTTTTTTGTAATAGGTATACTGGAGCATTTATTTTAAAAGTATATGCATTTTAGAATTTCTTGAAAGTCTTCTGTATCTGTCAGTATTTTTCCGTTGTGTCTGTACTCCTGTTGTTCTCTTGATGGTAGATGAAATTTGATTGATCTTTCATTTTGAGAATTGTTTTTAAATCAGGATTGTTATGATTTTATTAAAAATATTAGTAAGCATTTGCTGCAGAGGTTAATCCGAGTCTGTATACATTTAGAAAAAGTTAGAAGCTTTGAAAAATTTGTATAATTAATACAATTAATGTTTTTTTTTGTCTCAAAAATTAAATTTATTGCATCAAAATGTTCAACAATTAGTTTTTAATATTTTGCCTCTTTGTAGTGTGATGTATTCACATTTATCAGTTATGGTCATTATAACCAAGAAGCAATTGCATATTTCTTAACGGGATGGATAAAAACTTAGGAAAATTGTTTTCAATGGTGCTGCGAGAAAACTAGTCAACATGATGGTTTTTAACTTTGAGCTAGTAGCAAGTTGAAAATGTTAGAGCCTTTCTTGCCATTCGCAAACTATCACCCCTGCCATTAACTCAACAAATTTTTTTTAAGTAATTTATTAAAAGGAGTGATGATATGCAAAGATTTTGTCTCAAATAACTGTTGTGTGACATATATTTTTAATAAAAATGTAAAACCAGTAATAATTCAATTCATTTCTCACAATTTGAAGTTCAATTTTATTTGCATTGTGCTTTTTTCACAGCACTGTTTGTTAAAAGATAATAGACAAATACTAAAAAAAGCTTATTTTTTCTTATCACAAACTTTTCACAAGGATTAATTTTGTTGGATGGTCGGCTTTGACTTGCGAACAGCTGGGTTGTGAAGTCACGGCGAGCTTAAACCAGCTTTTGTACCGATGAGTGTTATTCAAAGTTCAGTTCGAAAACGGAAGTTGCGGCTTGATTGTAAGTTGGCTGCACGTAAACTAGTCTTCACCTCATAGCTGCTACACTCCTCTTGTTCTTCTTATTCGCTGTCGTGTTTAGTTTTATGCATGCATCGCTTCAACACAACATTGCTCTTAGTTCTTTCTTGCAGTTTGTCTCTGTCTTGATGAAGATGTTTTAAAATTAAAGTTTTGTAATTGAACTTGATTGTGTTTAAGATTAAATCATCTAGGTTTAAAAAATAATTATTTAAAATGCTTTTCAAACCTGTAAAATGACATTTTGTACAAGTCTTTTCTCTGGTTATCAAGCAGTGTTTTTTGAGTTAGCAGTAAAAAATGTTAAGACTATGAATATTATATAGTTAATTTGGACGAATTCAATTTTTTACCACCTAAAAATGTTTAGGAAAGCATTCATACTATGCTTTTAAATTCTTTTAAGAGTAGGATCAGCTGGTATTTGTGACGGTAAAATTGTAAAATTACACATTAAACAGAACCAGAAGAATTTTAAATTCAGTGAAAAAATCATGGAATAAATCTCTTAAAACTAGTGTTTAAACTTCAAATAATTTTATGTTGTGATCAGAGAAGCCCTACTTTATAAACCCCCTCTACTGCCGATGTGCCTTCGGCATAAGTTAACTAAGTTACATAAGTAATAACACAGTAGCTATCAACATTGTCAATAGCAGTTGGAAATAGATAAACGAAAAAATCGCTACTACAACTGAAAACCCAAAGTGCAGTGTGACTGACAACACATTTTTGTGGTTTATTACTATGAAGCGTTTAATATTGGGAACAACTGACAAGTTTATGGTTCAAGAAAGAGTTGGTTCACTTTTAACCAGAATTGGTACAATTTCTTGATGTACCTTATACCTTGCAACAGAAGTTTCAAAGAATTGTTTAATCCAATAAATAGTTGCATTTAAGACAATCAGGAACACTTCTCTACTCAATCAAAAGTATTTTTTAAATTTTAAAAAGAGGTGAAAATAAGTTTTTTAGAGCGTGGAAACTTGAATTGTTTTAAAACTTCCTCAAGTACCTTGGATCAAAATTACTGTAATACGTTACGTATTACGCATCAAAAAGCTTATGCTGACATATTCAGGACATTAGTTATATGGGGTTCAGTTGGGTTTTTGCACAAGCACATAACTTTGGCAAGTTTTCTAATTTTTAATATTTTGCTTTTTTGAAAGGCTTGTGTAATGATTTTTAAAAAAATTTTATTTTAGATTTGCAAGTGCTAAGCTTCAACGAGCTTTCAAAATTCACTTAAAACAATTATTACATGTATTTTTATAATGTTTATTTTTATGAACTAGAAGAAATTTTTGGCTTGCCTTTAAAGAATATCATCATGATTGCAAGTCAATATTTTATTTTATTCATTCAATCATTTTGGTTTTTAAAATAATGTGAGACAGAAAACAAAAAGAGACCTCATGTCGGCAAAGTGACTTTTTCAGTACAACCAATTTAAGTTGTCATTCGGGTTATTGATTCGGATAATATTGATTTTCTGTCGTTTGCATACTCAACTACGTCATTATTTCCTGTACAAAAGCCAATTTACTGTGAAACAGTTTCTTCAAATGAAATACTCCAAATAATTTGTAAAGAAGACTAGGAAAAGAGACCTCAAGTCACTTTCCCCCACTCAGGGCCCTTTCCTGAAACACACAAATCCACCTTACAACACTTCAAAAACTTGTTTTTCAGGGCTTTCTAATTAGCTTCTCTTCCTAATCAATGTTTTCTATTGGCTAATTCACAGTCATGTCTGTTGTCAGTCAGCCAATAGCACAGTTGTTTCTCTGTTCTTCCCGTAGAATATCCCTACACTTCTACTTTTACCATTCACAGCGGTTGTTCGATCCGGTTTTCCCCAATAACCTAGACTTAAACATGAACTCAACGATTCAATAACTGTTACTTCTGAAGTCTATCCAGTGAAGTCTATCATGTTGCGGCATTGGATCCATTTTTCTATAAATATTATCAATCTTATAACACAGTACCGACAAGAGGTACATTTTTATCAAATGCTCTTATTTACGACTTGTTGCAATTAAAACAAGTTTTGCATTTTTTAAATTAGGAAACTAATAGTTCTTTCGGAAGAGATAATCTTAAGCTTTAAATTTATATCAAATTCATTTCATAGATACAAAAAATATAGATTATGCATTAATTTAAACTTTTAACATATTGGCTGCGCGCCGACTGGTCGGTAACGTGCTCCCATCAAAGCTATTCAGTCGCAGTGTGGCAGCACTCTGGTGTAGACAGGAACTATTTATTCCTGTTTCTTCTCCGCACAGCCAACGGCGGAGCACGGGACTACCGGCCAATTGGTGGCTCACAGTCAACGTGTTAAAGAACCTTTTCTCAAAATGCTCTTTTTTCTTAACCAAAGCTTAAACTTCCCTAACTAAAAATAAATATCGTAGAGACATGGAACTACACCAAATTGTTAAGAATCTAAAGATGATTTGAAGTACTCACAACACAAAGTTAAAAATTGCTGACAAGAGGTCCCTTTTTGCTTTCCACCTTACTTTTATTTTAATATTAAATTGTATTATTTTCTTACTGCCCCTACACATTCTAAACCAAAATATGATTGATATATATATCCTTGGCAGTATTATTACACCCAATTTATCTTTTGGTAAGCCAAAACTTACATTACCTTGCTGTTTTTGTAGAGAGATGAAACTTCAAGCAAATCAGTGGAGGAACAACCAGTGTCTAAACCAACCCCCGTAAGTAATTGAAATAGCAATTGCTATTATAAAACGTCAGCGCCAGTAATGTCATAAATTCATTAGTGTAACAGTTTTGTAAAAAAAGTAGAGATTAAGATCCATTCCATGTTCAAGGAAAAGGATCAGTATAATAATATATTTTTTAATCATCGGATTGTATAAAAGTAGTTATTAAATCAAAGTACGGTTTCTGGAAGTATGTTCCTTTAAAGTTTATTTACAGCTCTAGTTTGACAGAAAGTTAAACCTTCAAACCTTTTTGCCCTTGTTCAACTTTAATAATTGTTTTCTTTACAAAAATAACAACACTTAAAGTAATTCTGTTAATTTGCGTACATACTTCTCTATTCTGTGCTTCTTTGAATATATCATCTGTGCTTTAATTGTCGGCATTATAATTATATCAATCACTCATTGAATTAATGAACACAATAATTAATTGTCTTCCATATTTAAATCTGCTATTCATTATTTTTTTAAAGTTTTTCCTATATAGCAATATTGTAGAGCTTTATAGAAAGAAGTAGATTTTCTTCTCAGTAAAAATTTTCTTCATTAACATCATTGGTCTAACATAAAATTGATAACTTAAAATCCAATTCAATGTTAGCTTTCCTTTACCTGCTGTTTTACATGTTCTGTATGATCTTAAACCCAAGGTTTTTCCTGTTCCTCGTCCTTTTCATTCTCCTTTTTCATTCAGTTTTCCTCCGAAATTTGTCAGTTTTTTCCGCAGGTTATCTCATCTTTTCTCTGTTTACCCAACAGATGCGCAAGATTTCTCGGTTCCTAGTTAGTCCAGTCGTTGAGTCTGCTACAAAGGTAAATTATAAGTCCAGTGTGATGTTATGTTAAAAACACACATTCAATTGCACAGCACTTTATCTTCCCCATCCCATAGTGTCTGCTTGTTTTGCTTCCCCGGGAAATTAGCTTTGGACACCTAATTAACTGGTTTGGAATGGTGTTCGGTACCTGTAAATGGAATAAATTTCAAGATGTTCCTGGAACCAAACTAGAGTTAGTTTCAGATCTTTTTTTAAAGATGATACATATTTTAAGTTAAATTTAAACCAGTGTTCTCCCCTCTCAGCTTAATATAATTAATCAAACAAGTGTATTAGTGCAAAATATGGTTTACTAGTGACTTATAATCGTTGGTCTACCTGCATAGAAAATCAAAACTGTCAAGCTTCTGGGGCAAAGATAACTCTCAGTTACTTGTTGGTTGCCACTATTTACATTTATATTTGCTACTATTTACATATTTTTATTCCAATTATTTTAATCTATTTACAACATTAGTGCATAATTATAGTGTGTTAGTACTTGTATAGTTATATTTCTAAAGGATTCATTTTTAAAAGAATCAATTTATATACATACTGCTTTGTGTATGTTTTTATATAGACTACAGAATCAGATATTAGGCCATCTTAAGCTAGGCGTGAAATATTATTAGTAACAAATGAAGTAGATTAGTAATTTAACCTTTTATAGCATTGATTATGGGTGAAACTACACGACTATATAATGATTATGAAAAGCTAAAAGTGTAAAAACTATAAACTTTAAGATAAAAAATATATTTTATACTGTTGTTGAGTTTTCACAGGCTCTCGCGAAAGTGAAAGAAAATCAATTTCTTCTTATTTCTTATGATTGAAAAGTATGCATTATTATTGCTAATAAACATGAAAAATTATTTTGGTGTCAAAAAAAATAAAGAAAATCATTAATCAAATAAGAGTGTTAGTGTTGAATAAGTTTTAACTAACAAACTTGTTTTCAGAAATGAAGTGAATCATTAATGTAATTTTCTTCCCCGTAGGTGGTGAGCGGAGAGGGGGAAGATGTCCCGAGCCAGGCCCTGGCCGAGCCACCATCGTCAGACACTAGTCCTCCCGTCAACGAAGGTAGTGTGTCTAACGTCGCCATTCGTCATTCATCTGCCCCAGTTTACACTGTCTAACCCTGTTCAAAATGACAACCATTCATTTAATCTACCACGAATTGTATAAAAAATATATTATTGTAAAATAAGCCTATTATCTAAACATAACAAAATCACTTTCGGGGGTGACTACCTTTTCTTCCTCTCGACTTGTTACACTTTCCTCTCAGACAGAACGTGTAATGAAACTTAATCTAATATTCCTTTATCATAAGAAAAGACAATGTAAATCTTTTCTGAGGAAAGATATTACAAATAACATGACATCTGAGATTGTAAATAGGATTTCTCTAAGGGTATCTTGTTGTTTAAAATTATTTATTCCAATCAGGGGACAGGCTGATTTGTAATTACGAATCTCCAATTAAATTTGAAAGGTAGATTGCAGGAGAATTTACACATGAATATGATCCGATCAGATACTTCAGATCAATCGTTATCTTGGCAAGAGCCTCTTAAACTAAATAAAACCTAACCTAAGTTTGTGATTTCTCAAGTGACGTTGGTTGTAGTATTATCCTAAAGGTTTGAGATACACACAAATGGAACTGAAGTATTAAAAAATACTAAAATTTCTTTTGATCTGTACACACTAATTATGTTCAAAAATAATGGTGGAAAAACAACCCTTTTTCAGATATCACTCAACAAAAATTTTAAATAATTTAAATGGTACTTACTTAATGCAAGAACAAATCTATAAGAACATTTTAATAATTGAACAATGCAATCCAGAATTTCTGTGATGAATTATTGCAAATCAAATTTATGTTTTTGAGACAGTTTTCTCCATAGTAAAAATGTGTTGAAGGAAATGGATCAGGCCGGTAATAAGCATGAGGACAGCAAACACAATAAATCTGAGATTTCCCTCTTTCCGTGTTGGTAAAAAACTTTAAAAGTAAAATTCCAAAAAATATCACAGACAAGGTTCCATGTAAAATATTTAAAAACTGTAGTAAAGCAGTACCGTCTATTAAACAAAGCTGATTATTCTTTCAAAGAAATACTTTTGATCATAATGTTAAATTATAAGACCTTGTTTTAAGATGCTATTCATACATGTAATGCTCCAAATGAGTAAAGACAAATTGATGAGAATGAAGTCCTAAGATTGTTGACGGTGACATATAATCATGTTGCAGGGGTGACAGCAGTTGGATCCGGGGAGGACGGTATCCGGTCTGGGTCGGGGCTGAGCTCTGGGGCTGGCTCCGTGGGCACCCCTGCCGTGCAGCTCACCCCTGACACGACGATCATGCCCCCGCCCGACACCCACCCCCGGCTCAGCCACCAGAACTCACTGGACAACAGCAAGTAAGCACACATAGATAAAAATACAAGGGTTCACCACAAATTTGAGGTAGGCAAGGTAGGAATTATCAAGAGTAGGATAACCCTTAGTTAAAAAAATCATAGATCCAGAAGTGTAAATTCGATTTCAAAATTGGTGTTTCATCAACAAAATGTTCATCAACAGAGGTTGATTAAAAAATGTTACTCATTCAGTCTTCTCTATGTGATATGGCTTTACTAAGCATTTTATTATTTGTAGGCGACACATCTTTAATCAGTACTGCAAAAATGAAGCAAGTGTCCTTATACTACATAATACAGTGAACAGTCTCTTCAAAGAGATCAGCTAAAAATAAATGTATAAAATTAAAAAATATTATTGAAAAAGGCGCGTTGCATAGAAAAATTTAAGAGAATCACAAGAATTTAGGTCAATAAGATTGAGTCTGTTGTTGTGCAGCGGTGGCGGCGGCGGAGTGGCGATGCCGCAGACGATCGCCGACCTGCAGCAGAAGTTGGTACAACTGACATCGCAGCCATCGGAGCTGAGCATCGGTGGGACGCCGCCCTCCCACCCCCCCACACCACACACGCAGGCCAGCTACGACACCTACATGCACACCCTGCAGCAGAAACTGGCCTCCATCAGCCAGCCGCTGGTACGAAATGGCTTCAGTGTTTCCGTTTGTGGCAGTTCTTATGTTTTCAGACCCTCGGGGGCATTGAAGCAAGATCCGGATAAATTAGGATATTTTTATTTTACCTCTTAAAAGGTACAAAAATTTTACAAAATGAACATAATTTTGTGTTATTTGTTTTTTTTAAATATATTCAATTAGTATATATATATATTATTAATAAATATTATTAAAAATTAGTCAAATGTAAGCTTAAGGAATCTGAAAAACACTTAGTTTATATGTGTCGTCGTAAAAAAACAAAAAAAAAAAAACCTAAAACTTAGCAAACAATCAAATTTTGTATATAGGCTTCATTTATGTATAGGTCACAAAACCAACATTTGTGAAAATTTCCTTTGATCTTTGAAAACTCAAGGCTTAAGATCTTTCTCACTTTGCCAAGCAATAATCAATAATCAATAATCATCGCTTATTGTCATTCAACATTACAAAATGCAATAGACATGGTCAACAATAGAAAAAATGCATATCCAAGTAATGAATACTTAATACAATAAATACTTAGCCTAAAATAAATAAATAAGGTACAAAAATATATTGCCTAATGCAACAAGCAGGATGCTACTGTACAATATAGGGCCTAATGCAACAAGCAGGATGCTACCGTACAATATAGGGCCTAATTAGGGATGGACGAGATTGGATTTTTAGTTTGAGACAAGACGAGACGAGACGAGAATTTTTAATTCTCATAAAATTTCGAGACGAGATCGAGACCCTACCAACCCATACATTTAATAAAACATAAAAAGAAAATCCTGTGTTACAGTTAACTTACTTTGTTCACTTTTCACTTTCATGTTCCACACTTTTCACTATTAACTTACTTTAAAATGTTTCCAAATAAGAGCTTTTCCTCACTCACAGTTTTTGTAATAGGCATAGGCCTACTAACTTTTGAGTCACAAGCCTAGAGGCCGGGAAGCTAACAAGAAATCAAAATTTTCAACTCTCTCTTCTTCTTTGTCTTTGTCCATAAAAAAATCTTCAGCTCTCATTTTGTTAGCTATTCATTGTCATTTCTCCAAACTATTTAAGTCCCGTACACAGGTACACACACAGTATCTAGAATATACATTCTAGATTTCTTGGGTACACATAACTTTCACTGTTTTGGAAAGCACGTAATTCCCTCGATTTGATTTTCGTCTGCTAGTGGTAAAAGGTTTTTATTTTGCTCCTAACTGAATAAAGGCAGGCATTAGTATAGCCATGAAGCCTGTATGGTTCTAGTAAGACCATTGATTTCCTATGTATTCAACACAATCTATTTATCGCTGTTCAACAATTATTGTTAATAGGCCTATTCAGTTTTTTTTAGTATCCAAACCTTGAAATAAAATCAACCATCATCCAATTTTAAGCATTTTGGCTTAAAATAGCTGAACTCTGCAAAGAGTGTGAAAGGAAATTAAATTGTATTACGTGGGATATTTGAGGTTAGCCATTATTAAATCTGTTTGGCCATCTTGTCATTCATCTGATTGTCACTACTATTCTTACTGCTAATGTCAAAACAGCTCTTAAATTTGTCAAAAATCATTTGAATCAGTTTTAAATAATTGTCTTGAAGCAATTAAATGTCAAATTATGATTTTTTATTGTTAAAAAAGTTTTCCCAATGTTCTAAAAATTTATCAAACAAATGAATTGTTTTATAAATCAGTAAGTATAGCTATGTTGACTAACTACCACTAACAGTCCGTGCAGATGTAGTCTCCACTGTCTCCAGTCCATTCCAAGTCTTGGAATTGGAAGTCCAACCGTAGTTTAACAGTTAGTTTATGATGGCCAATTAAGTTTGTAGTTGTGAGGAGGATAGGAAAAATAAAACACTTCACAATGCTTCAAAATAATTTATTTTCCAGTATTAAATTGCTAGTAAAGTAGGCCTAGTAATTCGTAGATTATTTATACCCGTTTTTATCGTTATTCACAAATTATTTCTCGTCTCGAAAAATCTCGATCAAAATAAAATCTCGTCTTGGTGATGGAGATTAAAAATTTCTCGAAAATTTCTCGTAATTTCGAGACCCGTCCATCCCTAGGCCTAATGCAAACAAGCAAAATATATAACATGGGGCCTAATGCAAGAAATCATGTACATTTTTTACAGCAAAAGTGCAAGAAACTAAGCAAGGACATTGGTTATACAGCATCAGATTCAAAAAAACTCTCTAATTTCATAAAAGAGATTTGCTGTTAACCAGTCATGCAACTTACTTCTAAAATCTTTAAAAGGCCACAGTTTGGTGTCATCATGCAATTTATTAAACAATTTCAGACTCAAAATAGGGAAACTTCTCATGCAGACACTTAACCTACTATATGGCACTTGAACAGAAGAATTTTTCCTAGTATTATAAGAGTGAACATCCATTCTAAGAGGTAAAATACTAAGGTTTTTCTTAATTTGATAAATAAGATATATTTTTGTAAGGAAACAAAAATATACACATTTATAACTGTCATGACATTAGTTCTGATAAAAAGAGGTTTACAATGTTCATAGAAAGAAGATTTAGTAACAATTCTAATTGCTTTTTTCTGGAGCAAAAGAACATTAGTTATATGGCAACTATTTCCCCACAAAATCAGACCATAGCTTAAAATAGAATGAAAAAAGCGTAATATGCAGACAGAACATAAGATTCAGGTACAATTTTGACTAGATTGCTTAATAAATAAATTACACGGGCAAGCTTATTACAAACAGAATCAACATGCGGATACCAAGTCAGATTTCTATCTATACTTAAACCTAAAATTTTTACATCATGCAATGATTGGTCAATATTGGTTAGGCCTACTTGTTTGTTTTTTGGCATACATCTTATAATCTGAGTTTTATTGTGATTTAGAACAATACCATTGGCACTAAACCACAAGCTGGCCTCGTTGAGAGCCTCCAAAGAAATTGACTTTAATTCATTTAGATCAGTGTGAGAGCTAAAAAATGAGGTGTCATCTGCAAACATGACTGTGACTGACCTCAGAAAACCATAAGGGAGATCATTGACACCAACCAAAAATAGCAGGGGCCCCAGAACAGAGCCCTGCGGAACACCAGACCTAACCACTACATTTACTAAATTGCCAACTAATAGAAATTGCCAATCTTTTATTATTGTATAGTGCATATTGGGCATGAAAGGAGGAACATGCATTAAATATTAGTGGAAATTACTATAATATGGTAGTGGAGACAAAAGAGTGTAAAATTACCTGTGCTCTTTCGCACAATAATTGATTACTTCAGTTCATAACTAACGGAACCTGACCTGTGGTCGGAAAATGAAAGGTATGTTTATACTTGAAGCTTGTAGTATATTACAATTATGTTTTACTGACAACATTTTGCAGGCACAGGATTCAACTGAAGTAAATAATCAGTTGACCTCTCAGTTGAGTTTCGTTGAGGAGGAACCATTTGATAGTAACGTAAGCAATTAAGTTGATACCGGATCCAGAATTTTGTTATTGTAATTTTATGTCATCATAGTCATAAACCATAGTTTGGTTCTTGATTCTACAAACCACTTGTAACAGTTGATTAATTTGTGACTTTTTGTAACTTTGATTGTGTGTTGGTTCATTTACTTTGTCCATCATTTATTGTTGTTTGTAATTATAAACGCTCGAGAAGTACTCATTGTAAATGTGCACATTTCATAGTTTGAACTAAGCTCCCTACCATAGTGTGTTTTTATTTTTATTGTTGCACCAAGTTGTTGTACTGTTGAAAGATGTAAATAGGATGTAAAACTACAGGCGTATAAGAGCTTTACCCAAATTAGCATATTTTATAACATACACTCTTCACTTATTGTAATCCTATACTATAATACGAGGAATCTCTGAAGGGATGTGTGTTCCACGATCTCGAAATCTAGCTGTTAGATTTTGCTTAAACTTTGCATTAAACAGTGTTTCGGCCAAAAAATAAGTTTAGAAACAGTCTCAATCCCAGGAAAAATCAAATTTTATCTAAATTTAAGTTTAAAAATTGTAATTTTTAACATTGGCCTTATGGGTTGCTATTCTGGCAAAGAAATAACAACTAAATGTAAACAAAAATAAAGGAACATTAATGTTAAGCAGACCTTTTGAAACAGCTGTTAACTGTGAAGAGGTATAGTTGGTTGTTGGTGAAAATATTAAAACTGAATCAAAACCAACGAGCAAGGCTCGGTTAACCTGGTACTTAATACTTTAACTAAAGAATATATATTTTTCCTTCATACTCAAGGAAAATTATGGTATAGTAATAACTAAAAAATAATACCCCCGTCGCAGCAGACCTGCGTACTTAGCGAATTTCCAATGGAATTTCAGATTATTTACTTTCACCATAAAAACACCATAGGATCGAGTATGTAGGTTTGCTGCCATGGGGTGTTGGTAGAAAATCTAAGTTAATCAATAATTGGTGAATGTAAACACAAAATTGTATCAAGCTATGGCAATTTTTATTTTCCCCATTAACCCCATGGGGGTGAGTATGTAGGTTTGCCGCCATATGGGTTTTGAAAGCAAGTATAAGTTAAACCCTATCTAGATAATGTACATACCAAATTTGATTAAGTTATGTCAATAAATAAGCAAGGTATAGGGTTTTCTTGATTTCCCATAAGAATAACATGGAAAACATATTTTTGGATTTTCCCCGTAACCAGTTATGCTAAAATAAAAATTCAAAATACCAAATTGTTTTTTTTTTTTGAGCTCTTTTAAATGGTTTTAGTTAAAATTGATAAATTTTGAAAAATGAGGTCCAAAAATGCTAAAAACCCATTTTTGACCCCTTTGAAACCCCATAAAACCCCGTTCCCATAACCCGATCACGCTGGTTCGCGAACTCATGAAAATAGACCTGGTCTTACACCTTTATACCAAATTTCATCAAAATCGGAGGTCGCTGTCAAAAGTTATCAGTACCACAGACACATAGATATATATACTGTATATATATGAAAATGAACGAACGGTGTTTTTGGCTTCTGGTGACCTCAAAACGAAAAAGTATCATGGTCCCGTTCTTAGGTCTTACCATTACTACTACCGTAATAGCCTATTCCCTATAGGGAAATCCGCTAATAGTTTACTTTCACTGGGTCCAGATTCCAATTATTCTTTTACCATTAACATGTTAAGTAGACTTTGAGTAATCTAAAAAAAAAAATCCTGACCCTTAACAGAACTATGCAAAAAATAGAGTATATTGTGTATTAAAATATGCATAACTTGAAATTGTCCAAATGTATTACCGTATGTCCTCTTCACTGTAAGTTAAAAACTTTTTTTTAGATATTACTTGTCTGATATAATTTTTATGAGATTGAGATTAGTTTCTGCAAATATTTTCCTGTAGGGTGCCAGATTAGGCAAGTGCATGTTTTAACATCTCACTGGGCTTGTTCTGAAGACGAGTGAAAATATGGGAGATCAAAAGAGTGTTTGCTGTATAATATTATAGTGGGGTTTCTTCGGTCAAGAATTGTCAGGGAAAGTCAATGAAATTAGGGATATATTTGTTTACGTTCTGGAAATAAGAAAAATGTCAGGTTAAATCATAGAACTATTCTATCTATTTCAAAAACATGTTTTGATGTACATAATTTTTTTATTATATTTGCAATCTGTTTTGAGATTTATTTATAACTTTTTCAATGGAAATTTTATACTGTATTATGATAAGATGATTTAATCATTCAATATTACAATGTTCAGGATAGCTCAAGCATCAAGAAAATGCCATAAGTTAAGAAATTGGTCAAGGAGGTTTTACAAAATGGTCATTATAGTCGGCGTCAATAGAACAGGCGTGTCAAGGTCAAGTCTTTTAATAAGCCAGCTGATTTTTGATCATTTAACTACATGTTAATTAGCTTGACCTTCACCCGCCCGTTCTATTGACGCCGACTATAATAGTGAGGGCAATGGAAAATGTAAATTGTATGGAAGCTGATTGTAATTTCCCCCATTTGCAGGGTCCGTTGTCCCCTCAGAGCACCATCCACAGCCACGGCCCCGTCCTGCTCCAGCAGGAGTCCGTGGCACCGACCCCGGTGGAGTTTGACTACCCCGGGGAGGACCCGGCGCCGGCCCCGCCACCGGACGAGCCGGGGTCCCACGCCGTGTCCCAGCCAACGGCTATCCAGATACCGCACTCCGACGAGCCTCCGCCGGTCACGCCGGGTGAGTGCTAACTGTGGACTTCACCGGCAAGTTATGCAATCTTATTAAGAATCTAAGTAAAATCTATGCAGCTTTATGGTTCTTCTTAGGAAACACAGTGAATTGATGTTAGTGAACATCGATGAAAAATTCAAAACTCTTTCAAATAATTTCTCAGGGATACAAATTTACTCATCTATTGGGCCTAAAAATAAAAAGGATGTACACTGACAGCATAGACTGTGTACACTAACGTGAATAGACTTCTCATCCAATGCCAAAGTTTGATACCAAAATTTGGGAGGTTCGTATACAGATTGCCTGCAAGTTGCTGCAATCGATGTTGTTATTATTCAGCTGGATTTACAGTGCTGCAAAAACATTTCGTCACAACATAAACAAAACCCTCCGTTTTAAAATGTTTAGATTCATTATTCCAATTCTGGATATTAATTTCAATGAATAGAAATGAATTTTTACCTTTTCAATATCTTTGTTGTCGGAGGGTAACTACATGTTTCGTGGCGACAGCCAAATCCTCAGGTTATCTCCAAAAAGGGGTCGTCAAACATTTAAAATTGATACAACACACATACACGAATAAATAAATACACATTTAACATTAAAACTTTCAGTAACAGGGAAACACGAACTCGCGGTGCGTGCACGCATTTTGTCACAGCCGGCCCAACAAATCACTAAGTATGCACGTTTTTTGCAACAATGGTACGGTAATTCTTTACCAGATTCTCAATTATTTAACCATAAACTCATTTTTTCCCATAAAAAAACATGAAACCTAATTTCTGTGATTAAGCTATGATTTAAGTTTTGTTAGTAAACCGAGTATATCAACTAGGGTGTCTACCAGTCGGGAAAAATCGGTAAGTTTTGAAAAAGTCAGCAATTTTGTGAGTTCGGGAAAAGCAGTGATTAAGTCGGGTCTTTAATAAGTTGAGGTCTTTGGCTGGAAAAAAATAATTTTTTAACAAAAATACCAGAATTTTCCAATTATTTGACAGAATTTTACAAAAATACATGTGAAGAAGAGGCTAGTTATAAGGTCTAGAATTTTCAGAAAATCGGTCTGGTAAAGTCGGAATTTCATATTGTGAAATCTTGTAGACACCCTGTCAGCTAAATGATTTGTTGTGTTGTGTTAACAGTTGGCTCGGTAGACATGCCGTCGTCTGTGATGACCTATGCGGCCGCCGCTGCCACCAACACCGCTCTGCCTCCCATCTCCACTTCGCACGGTCCGCTTAAACCTCAAGTGAGTCATCGATATATATGTCAATGTACATGTGTCTTAAAAGCACCACTCCCCTCTGCTATTTATTTAACAGCTGCAAGGGAAATCGGGAAAATGGCAAGACATGCTCAAAACAATGGCATTACCCAAATCTCCCTTACTCGTGCAATAATGATACAACTGTTTCACATTCACATTCATGATTCACGAATTCATGATTTGTGCGGTTCTCGCTAGTCACCCTTTGCAACTCTTAAAAGCAACAACAAATGTTTTCCGCTCTCTTTTTTTCATTATCTTTAAAAAATTGTAATTTTTACAACTAATAGTACAATTTGACTTTCTGGTACAAAACACTCTTGTTTATCTGCATCCGCCAGATCAAAATTGCAGTTGAGTTTCAGGCAAGCACTGTGTCATTCTGTAGAAAGGATCATGTCAAAACTGTAAAATAGTGTTTATCTCAATCCAGGTATAAAAGTAATAAGGTTATTTGCGAAGTCTATATAACTTATTTTTAGATGATCTCCCGCTTTAGGTCATTAACATGATAGGCCTAACAAAGATTGTGGCACCAATGACTTTTGGCCTATTCTGCTTCCAGATTTTCGGATATCTGGATCTGCCACCTGGCATATTAGTCCATATAGATGAGAGTGCACAAGTTTTTTGTTTTAGATATGGGGTAAAAACTCAGTGTCATAAGCTGTGGAGAAAGACACAATTAAAATACACAGCTTGTGTAGCGTCATTAAATATCCTTTATTTACCAAATAAATGGTGACCGGATGGATGTTGTTGTCCGCCAGTTGTCGGTGGACTCTACGGTGATGACGGCTACGGCGATGGAGCAGCGGCAGAGCAGAATGGCTCGGACCGTGCCACCCGCTCCTGACCTGCAAAACCTCGACCAGGTATACCAGCACGACGAATCATCTCAGTCTACTATTTTTGTATTCTATAGCTTGTATCACTATACTACTTTTGGATTCTGGAGCTAATATTACTATACATTTTTTTTGTATAGTAATATTATTATAATATAGTAATATTCTTTTTGGATTCTGGAGCTAATATCACTATACATTTTTTTAATTCTGGAGCTAGTATCACTATATTATTTTTGGATTGTGGAGCCAGTAAGAGGGGACAATCAATCAATTAGGGGTGGGCGAGTAGGCCTACTCGAGTTTCGAGTAGTGGTTAGGGTAATTAGTCATACTCGAACTCGAGTCGAGTAGTTGCAAATACTCGAGAATCGAGTCGAGTAGTCGTCGTCGTCTTCACTCCCGGTGGCGCGCGCCCGCAGCCGTGACAATAGTTGTTTACGTCTGGCGGCCGGCGATCTTGCTAACGAGCACAAAAACACGGCCGGTCGCCGATCTATTGTTCAGTTTATCTATTGTTCGACGCCCGGCAGTAATTTATTCAAGAGGGGTGTTTTTGGCTCCTAGTACCAAATGCTACTTTCTGAACCAATTGTCATAGAAAACTAAGGGATGGCTCGTTTAATTCGTCTAATTCTTACAAATTAAACAAAACGTCAACCAAAGTTGTGAGACTTTCCAAAAGGAAAGTGGCAAAGTGTTGTTAAATAAATCAATCTTTAATTGAATTACTGTTTTATAATGTTAAAAGTATCTTATTATAATTTAATATAATTTTTAAATGAAAAACTTCAAATCCCATTAAATATATATTTTTTTCATTAAACATTACAAATACATTTATTAGATTTTGAGGTTCATAACTTAAAACCTTCATTGTTTTTTTCACCATACACTCCTTTTTTAATATAGCAAAAAATAGCTAAATGAATACATAGAAATAAAAATAAAAATAAATTTACACACTACTACTCGACTCGACTCGACACCCGAGTAGTTGATGCAATACTCAACTCGACTCGACTCGAATCGTAAACCCACAACTCGCCCACCCCTACAATCAATAATCTCTGTTTTCACTTAGTTCAGTATTGTACAGAGGAAGTAGCCATAAAAAAATCTATCTGAACAGTTCCTATCTGTATTTCTAAAGTAGTAAGTTTAAATAACAAAAAAAAGAAAAAGAAAGTTAACTTCCCTCATGGACCTAGTTTAATTTTTCAAATAAATGAATAACTCTGCAGTGTCTAATTCTATCCCTTTTTTTTATTATTTCGAGCTGAGTGAATTATTTTTACTTTATAAAGGGGTTCTTCAATAATTCTCATTCTTTGTGGCTGTATTGAAAAAATTTCTTTATTTTTAATATTATAGATATTAGTTAAACTCAGTTTTTCTTATATTACATACTTTTAAGATCATATAAGTTGTGAACTGTAATAATTCAAAGTTTCCCATAGTATTCCTTACATTATATTTCTAAAGTTAATATAAGAATTTTGGAATCTGCCTCTCGTAAGGCAAGGCAGTTGGATTCCTTTCTAACATAAAAAATAGAGCGCGGGTAATGAGGTAAGAGAGCCTTTGCTCCAGCTTGAAAAGTTTAGTAATTTGTTATATATGAATTTTTTAATGAATCCAGTGTTTCTGAAATTTGAACATCTTACTTTCAAGTCCATTCTCGGCCATTCAATTGTTATGATTTCATGAATATTTGAAAATTAAATGTTGATTGTTATTGGCAGGAGCTGTCCAAGATCCATGGTTCCGCCAGGCCTGCACCGGTGCTGTCTCAGCCTGCCACGGTACCCCAACCTGTACGTACTGTTACAATGTGGTCCTTTGAGTAGTCCAGGGTAAAATTATTTTATCAACCAGAAATTAAAATTGCAAATGAAGTGATGAACCCACCCACTGCAAATGCAATCTTACGTTTTTCTTTCAGTGGAAAATTGAATCGACGTTCATCATTATTGTTTCATGAAACAATTTTTCATTAAGGAACCAAATTAGATTAGGTTTACAAGGATTCAATATAATTGTCTATAAAATCTCTCATAGCATTTGGTTACTTGTTTATTCTTTAAATACTGTCTATTTCATTACCATCTTATTTTTTAAATATTTAAATGTTTGGTTTGGATATAACCATCTAAAAAGCTAAATAATTAACAAAAGTGTATTTGTCAATTAATTTATTTGTTATTTTCAGGTTCCTCTTTTAACCACTGTTGCTGCCACTCCTAGCACAGAATCACTAGTTGTTCCTCAGGTAAACGTACGTATCAAATTTCAATTATCAAAAGAAACCTCATTGGTTTGCATGAGACTAAAGTGTGTTTTGACCAGTTTATACCTAGAAATGTAGATCGAGAATGTTGTCCTTCACTTGTTTAGAAGTTCTTTTGGTCTTGCTTAGCACTGGATTTTTCATCATCATACCTCAAAATTACCATTATTAATGGTATTCTATGGAAGAATGTAAAGGATTTTAAACATTAAACTTCATAACTTTTTTCCTCTATTCTTTAGGATTTTAACCTGGAATTGTTTATCAAATTATTTAAACTTCAATTATTTAAATTATTATTTAAATTTCAAGCTGGACTTAAATTAGGCTTAGGCTCATACGCCTCGCTCCTTATCCAGCCGCTCGGTCAAGGAATCTAGGCCACTTCGCGGACCAGATCGGTTTTCTTTTCTAGGAGGATGCCCCCTTCATAATTTGAATATTAAACTTTTGTAGTGTTTTGTTTATTCTTGCAGTTTCACCATCAAACCTGCTCCATTCTCACTCCCAAAAAAAGTCAATAGGCCAATAATATCCGCCGAAGATTATCCCAGGTTTTAATTAATACTTATACGGCAGGAGTTACCACAGTCAGAGCAGGAAGTTCCGCTGTCGCCGAAGCCCGCGGTCCGGAAGGTGTCGAGGTTCCAGGTGAGCGCGGTGCAGGAGGAAGCCTCACCGACCCACTCCTCCTCCAGCACTCAATCAGGTTGGTTGCGATTCTATCATCTTCCTACTCTGCGGAAACACGCCTAACAAACATATGGTGGGGTTTAATATCTTAATGCCTATTTGTAATGTTGCAATGTGTGTTAGTACTTCAAAAATGCCTTGTTTCTCCTTCACCAATAACATGAACAATGGTCCACCTCCTAACTGTCCTCTGAGGGACCCAACCCTAGTCACAAAACAGAAGGGAGTTAACACCAATGGGTCATGAAAAATGAAAGCAAAGTGCTACACATAATAAACTGGCCATTCAGAAATATTGTGGATAAAAAATTAATTTAAAGGCTTTGGTTGACTTGTGACCAAAGATTATTCGAAACTTATCATGACTGTGGTTATTTATGTGAGTCATTTTGTAGAAAATCTGTATTTAAGGTATTCTTTCGATCATGCATTTAAATTTAGTTGTCCATAATTAATTCCTTAATTAATACTCTTTGCTGAAATCTGATACTTATTTATCATTAGAAAACATAAAAATATATATAGCATCTTAAGTCAACAAGTAATTGAAGTTGAAATAACTGATCAATACCTTTTACAGCTACAGGGATTTTTGAAAGTTTTTTTAATCATTGACAAGAAGCAGATAAAACTTTTAACAAAAATTTTTAACCATCCAAGTGGTATTTGGTATTAATATATTTGCATGGTTTGTATTCGGGTATTTGACTTAAATACCCTTTTATAAGTTTTTGGGTATTTCACTTTTTACACCTATACAATACCCAGTCAGCAGAAATTGTTAGAAACCCAAACAGATTTTAAATTCTTTATGAAACAGTATTCAGTATGTTAAAAACTCATTCACATTTAAACAACTCATGTTCACTATTTGGTTTTTCTGTGTTTATGTTTGTTGACACCACAACGTGATTGATGAGATGTGCTTTGGTATTGTATCGGTGTAGAGGACAATGTTAGTCCAATGGACTGTGTAGCCGATATGATGCAACTTGCTGGGTACATGTTCCTAACAGTGGGCTCGTACTTCCAAGACGTCGGCTCCGTCGTTATCACGCTGCTGCACACCATTCGCAGCTTCTTCGGTGGGTTTGTGTGCTGCGTAGCGCTGCGTAATGTATGTTGTTGCCTTGCCCCGCAGTCAAACGAACACGTGTAGTTGAGCTTACTAACTTTTGGTGCTAAAACGTGTTTTACCTAGATGTAAATAGTCTGTGTTAAACCCTGTGTCGCATAAGTTCTAATGTATTTGTGGTGGTTGTGGCCGAAAGTGCTGTTGTTCTGTTGAAATAGAAGTAGAAGTAAGCTAGCTAAATACGACAGTGTCAAAAGCAGATTTGTTCAGTGCTGTTGGCAGTATGGCGAGAAGTTTCGAGCTGGGATGGCATAATGTATATGAAGCATCGCACTTGATTTATTTGCATATTTTGCGATGGAATATAAATATAATTTGAGCTACTTTGAAGGGTTGAACAGTTTTAGTTTGGCTTGTATTTGAAAGGTTTCAAATTATAAGAGTAAAAAATAATAATAAAGGTCAAGTACAATAGGATGTGTTGGTTGTATTTTAATTAAATTGGTTACACTATTACTGGACTATTTCCTCCCTGTATAATTAGGCCTAATTGTGTTTAAAATTTTGAGTGGTAGATGTAAGCTCAGTGTAGGGTGAACTCAGTGTAAACCCGACCAACTCGACTCTCTATATCTCGATAACTCCGACGCACCTACAGTGCTCGAGTGTGCGTCCCGTGAATTTGTTAATCGCTATTTATGCAGCTTTTTGAAGACCGGTTTTTACACTAAATTTACATCCATGAGACATACAATATACTCTTGGTCATCTAACTCGGTGACATCGAAAATCCGTTTTAACGAAACTGATAATCTGGATATTATTATAATTTTTCTAGTCTCTGATTGGGCCTGATGATGACCGGTGTGACTGGTCGAAATCGATCGCCATTACAAGATCTTTTATATATATATATTTACTGTCTTGTAAACAATTACAGTATAAGTGTAAATATATCGAGTAGTGTTGGAAGACGTTTTATTATTTCAACCTGAATATCAGTACCAGCAGGTATAATGCTAATCAAGAAGTTATTTAATTTTTTTTTTATATAAAAAAAGTGTATCCTTTTAGTGCCTTCAATTTAAATTCCGTTATACGCAAAATACAGTAATGTATCTTATTTTGCATCACTTGTCACCAGTTGCTTTTCATAACCTGCATCCTTCTATGTGATTGAATGTGGGCCTAGCCGTGTAAGTATTCAAACGCAAATAGGAAGTGGGTATGGGGCCAGGAAGTACACTTCCCCCTCCTAAAATGTCTCGCGAGTGCAACTGTGTTATGTGGAATGTCAATTGATTGTATAAATATGAGTATAAACCAGAAAAAGATTTTCGTATCTATCAAAGATAAATTTAAAACTATTAAAGTAATCAATGGTGAGTTGGAAAAAAAGATTGCTATGGAAGTAGGAGTGCAAGTAGTTTGGGGTTGCGTTTTTCTTTTTTCCTATAAGTTCATTGATACCATGCTCAAAGATCTAGTGCCTTATTTTCATAAAACCTTTTGTGTTATCTCACCAACAATAGTGAATATAAATATAATTAATTGGTCACCTTAATGGGGAAAACGATGACACTACGGACTCCGCTTCATCAGAATTTTTTGACATCTAAAGTGGCTGTTCGCCACATTAGTTCCGATAAATGAGAGTGCCCTTAATTCCATTGCTACCCAGGCCACTATTTCCAATCTTTAACGGATGATATTACGATATTCACATGGTATTTATGACAATTTTAAATGGTTCCATCGATAAAGATTGATTCTCAGTCCGATCTTAATAATGTCTGGTCAAGTAAACGGCCTATGTGACGTAATACCAAGATGGTACTTTGTTACCTTTAGATTATCTCGCAGGCTTATTGGCCCCTGGTGACGGGCAGTACAGATGTTAAAAAAATTCTCAGTAATACATTATTGGTGATATTTCAAAATCCTGCTAGTTTCATTACTTTGCCCTGTATTGAGCAGAGCGTGCAGTAGCGGTGTTATCTTTCTGAATCGGGATTCGCCTCTGATTTTACTCATTAATTTTTTTAACCCCTGGAATTAATTAATTAACTAATTCCAACTATCTGTTCATTTTTGTTTTTTTTCATAGACAAATTTTCCTCATTGATGGTGTTTATTGCAGGTGCTAAAGAATGTTAAGTTGCTGCTACATATTCTTCATTCATTATCAATAGTTCATCTATTCTCGCCACAGTTTGTATCATGTCTGTGATTTTTGTTGGTTTATGCATTTCAGGATATTGTTTTTATATAACCTGCAACTCTCCTTATGTTTTCTTTAACTGCTATAATTGAAAAGTATTATATGTTAGTTTAGAAAGACTAATATCTGAAATTTTCAGAACAATCACTGTCTTGTAGTGTAATTATTGTTTTTGTCGCTTCGAACAATAGGTACGATGTACAATGGATAATTTTCTTTTCACCAACATGTTGACTCAAAAGTCAGTAAATGTTTCTAACCTGTAGATTAAGAAGATTATATGTAAAGCAGAAGAGAAAAGAATTGATTGTTGTTCCGCACAGTAGTTAGAATAATGGGATACCTCAATTTAAATCCATCCTTTATAACCTCTTAATCCTGTTTTGTAGTTATACTTGATATTTTATTAGAAATTATGGTCCGGGGGTTTTTAGTCTATAACTCAAAATCACTTTCTAAAAACTTATTTTATAACGTTTGTTGCCAATTTATACCTTCGTAGATTGTTTAAATATTGAGAAGTTTGTATATCTCCAAAATATGTTAATAACTGATAATTTTTTACTAGCAGAAAATGTTTTATTAGGTATGTGAGAACTGTTAGGGAGTCAAGTATATTACTGATGGTTTCTTCATTCATTATCATTGGATAATCGAAAGGAAATACATAACACATTAAACGTTCAGCTCTTTTTTTATTCTTTAAGTTAAACATGATATTCAATACAGTATATTACAACTTATCTTAGAATATCCACTTGTTTGTTGAACTTGTCCATGCCTAAATATGACAAACTTTTTCTCATAGCTCCTCGATAGGAGTTACCTCATCTTTCAATGTCTACAAATATATCATCAAAATTTCCTGTAAAAATATCACTAAGTTGAACCTCCCCTCACGGACATTGTCAGTTTTGTGTATTTGTAAGTATGTAATTGAAACCTAATTATTGGGCAATAACAACTGACTGGTGTTTACTGTTATTAGAAGTGCTAAACCTCTTATGCGGGTTGAAAGACTCCTTTGTAGCTAAAAACATAATCCTCTTTTCTTGGTAATTAGTATCCAAATATGTGCAAAAATTGTCAGTTGTTATTTTTGAAACTTGTAGAAGCATTTCTTGAAATATCTAGAATAAGATGCTAGCCGCATAACTTTTTATAAAAAGGCTGAACGCTCAGGTCCTACAGTTTTGTTATGTCTACGCTGAATTTTTTCCATTTGTGTGTTCGTTTTCTCGCTTTATAAAAAGTTTAATTGTGACAAAAGGGTTTTGTTTATGAGAATTCTTCTCACTCGGACTTTCTGTTAAATCCTGAAAATGGTCAGAGTATGATTATGATTGAAGTGTGTGCCATTGCAGATGTTAGCGTTGTGAAGTGGTCGTCAGCTTTGGTCTATTTAAACCGTCTGTTTTGCGCAGCCGCTGAGCGAAGGGAGGAGCGGCGCGGGAGGTTCAGCGTAGTCACGCAGGATGCGCCAAGTCTGCAGTTGTTGCACATGACTGGTCACAGCCTCAACTCGCCCGCGTCAAACCAGGTTAGCCAACATAAGGCCGCCGAGATTAGGCTACAAATTCATGTACAACCTGTGTTCTTACATGGGTTTTTTATATCAGTTTGATTCTTGGGAGCAGCAAATGTGATGTTTTCTTTACTGTCCAGTTGATGTAAACACATACCGAATCAACTAATGATTTTAGTTGGCTGATTTTACTTTGTCTCAGCATTTTCCTACATAATTCAGCTGTTATTATTAACTTGAAATCCAGATGTGTATTGCAAATTTGCAACTGATATGTAAAAAAAAATAATTATCTAATCATCTAATCATACCTTTCCTGTTGGATAGCCTTGGGAACCAGGTGTAATTTTTTTATATATTTTATCTTAGTAGTTAAGGTTTTAGGAGACATAGTTTATTGAATAATTAACTCAGGATGAACTGAAATATTTCACATGAAAGCTCTTTAAAATTGAAACTTCACAACTTCTGATCTAGAAAATTACTTAAACCAATTACGTTGTTTGTGTATTCATTTTAACTACTCATTTTTAAATCAAAACTTTAAGTTTTGCTGTTTCAATTCTATTGATTAAGTTGTTTATGTTTCCCCTTATTTCTCCCTTATAATACAGTAGAGTCCCACAAACCTGGACTTTGATAAACCAGAATTCTGGATAACTCGGAAAGCCAGCCAGAGCATTGAAGTGCACTGGGTTTCAAGGCACTAAGCACCGTGGCATCGGCAAGAACAGTTTAGGGTTTTCCTCAAGTTTGTTTTAACAGATTTAGTTTAAGTTGTGGCTTTTATATTGGGTACATTTTGCATTAAATAAATTTTTTTTAAAGGCATAAAGTAAACTATTTGTACTTTTTCTTACGTTTACTCTTTTGGTGAAAACCTGGAATTTTCACAAACCCAGACCCCTAGTCCGTACCGGTTCACATTAGTCCAGATTTGCGCTATTGTACTCTACTGTATTTCAGCCCCAAATATTCTAAATAATTTTATTTGCTGTAAAAATGTGGTTTTTTGTGGTTGTAGTCTACTTTTAAAATTTTCACTTAGAAAACCAAACAAAGATTTTTAGATTATTATCATTTATTTTTTATTATTTTTGTTGTTAGATTAAAATTGTATTGTGAAGTCTCAGATGTTTGGATTGCCTCATGTATTTATCGATCAAAATTGTTGTATTAAGGTCTTTCATTTAATATTATCTGTTTTTTAAGTTGTGGAGAAGTTAGGGGTGGGCGAGTAGTGGTTTTATGATTCGAGTCGAATTGAGTCGAGTATTGCATCAACTACTCGGATATCGAGTCGAGTCAAGTAGTAGTGTGAAAAAGTTTAAAATGAGTTTTTAAAAATAATATTAAATAATAAAAGTAAAAGTATTATTAAATTCATCTTTATGCATGAGAACACTGAAAGATAACATCAATTTAGGGTACGACAATAAGAACTACTTAGATAAAAATTGATAAAAAAGTAAGTATATTTATTTACAGTTTTCCTCTTACAATGTGTAGTACAAATCAATTTCTGAGAATTAGGCCTAAGAAAAAAATTTCATCAACAACAAAATTAAGGATGGACGGGAATGGATTTTTAGTTCGGGACGGGAATTTTTATATCCCGTCCAATTTTGGGACGGGATTGCTCTCCTCGACGCTATCAGGAAATATTCGTTTCGACTTTTATCTGAGTGTCGTATAAAGAAAAATGAATGTTAAATATCAACTGGTTCTGTTTCCAAACTGTTCCACTTGTTTTTGTTTAAGTTACAATGAACCTCTTTTAGTTGAAAAGATTTTAAATATCTAATTTTTATATTTGCAGTATGTAATAAGATAAGGATACAGTACAAATTTTCTTGTAACCAAAAAAATTAAAATCAAATCACTAAACAATCTATCTTCTTATTTCTATAAGGGTTTCGTCTGTTACGTCCCTTTTTCTCTTGACCTACTGAACCGATTTTTAAGATTGAGGTGTCATTTTAAAGCTTAAGATATACCGCAGTGACGAATCATAATTAAAAAGGTGATATTGTTTAGGGCTTCACCCCCCTCCCCTTTGATTTATTTCTAGAGGGCGCTTAAAAAATGTTGACCAACTTTTAATGCAAGTTCTTTAATGTGAATTGTAATTTAACAGCTGATTATCTTCAGATGAATTTTAAAAGCCAGATAGTAAACCAAAATAGATCTCTGTCACTTCATAATCAACATTCACGTACTGTAGGTGAGTTTCACTTATACAGAATCCTGAAATGCGCAATTTGCGCACGGGCCACCTCGTATACTTATAAAAATGTCCATTATAATTTTATAAAAGTTTTGTTGGATGAAATATTAAACGTTTTGTACAAAGAATTAACAAAAAAATTATGTACATCAAAATATAGATTTAAACAAATGGAAAAATTGTAAAGAAAACAAAACTGTATTACATAAATAGGCCTAAGGCCTGCTCAGTTAAAAAATAACAAAAAAACAAGAAATTGAAATTATAATAATAAATATTGACACTAAGGAATGAAGTGGTTCAACAAACCAACGCCATTTATAACCCCAAGAAATGTTCTTTTTTTACTTATTGATTTAACTGAGACAGGTTCTTACTTAGAGATTATCATAAAAATTGAACTTTGAAAATATCCACTATTAGACCTAATTTATTTTTATTTTTATTTTCATTTCTATGTATTCATTTAGCTATTTTTTGCTATATTAAAAAAGGAGTGTATGATGAAAAAAACAATGAAGGTTTTAAGTTATGAACCTTGTTGAATGTTGGAAATCTAATAAATGTATTTGTAATGTATTTGTAATGTAAAATAATGTTTAATAAAAAAAATATATATTTAATGGGATTTGAAGTTTTTTATTTAAAATTATATTAAATTATAATAAGATACTTTTAACATTATAAAACAGTAATTCAATTAAAGATTGATTTATTTAACAACACTTTGCCACTTTCTTTTTGGAAAGTCACACAACTTTGGTTGACGTTTAGTTTAATTTGCAAGAATTAGACGAATTAAACGAGCCATCCCTTAGTTTTCTACGAGAATTGGTTCAGAAAGTAGCATTTGGTACTAGGAGCCAAAAACACCCCTCTTGAATAAATTACTGCCGGGCGTCGATAGATAAGCTGAACAATAGATCGTCTCAGTGGCCGTGTTTTTGTGCTCGTTAGCGAGATCGGGGCCGCCAGTAAACAACTAGTAGTTGTTTACTAACTAGTAGTTAGTAAACAACTAACTATTGTCACGGCTGCGGGCACGCGCGCCGCCGGGAGTGACGACAACGACTACTCGACTCAATTTCGAGTATTTGCAACTACTCGACTCGAGTTCGAGTAGGACTAATTACCCGAGCCACTACTCGAAACTCGAGTACTCGCCCACACCTAGGAGAAGTATAGATATTTACTCTTGCATTTTACTGGTTGTAATGGGAAACTCCCTCTCTAAAATTCCATGCCATTGATGGGGCACGCTTTTTGCTTTACGTTTGTGAAATGAAATGTCCCTAATTTTTTGTGGATTGTATCTGTTATTTAGTATTGAAAAGATTATTCGTTTGTAACTTATGAGATATTGAGTAAATTATGAGATTTAGCAGAATATATCAGAAAGATTAATTACTCATTCTTTCAATAGTCATGTAAAACTGATTTTCAAACGAGAAGTAGCAGATTCCAAACATCTGAGACGAGTGTGTGTGGATTGTTGACCGTAACCTAACCTTGCCCCCGACAGCCGGCGCGCCGCATCACCGCCGCTGGCTGGCCGCTAGCGGTGGCTCGAGTGCGGGAGAGCGAAACGAGGCTCAGTCGGTGGCCGAGCGAGGGCCATATCAAAGTAGGTGATAAGCAGCCAAAGCATCTGCTTAGGGACAAACTAAAGAATGCACACAGCATGAGTGAACTTGCCGCACACACGGGTCATTCGCACAGCCGCGCGGTAAGCCACACCTCACGGGGACGGCGGTTGGAACCCTTACTAACCCGCTTGATAACCATGCGACAATTGTGGGCTGCAGAGGAAATGCTTTTGTGGAGTCCGGAGCAGTGATTGTAGGTGGATTTCTAGCTGGTGTTGTCCGTTTTTAAGCTTTGGAGCACTTTACTTGGAGTTTTGTGCTCGGCAAGTGAATCATATCTTTGTGAACTGTTGCCCATGGGATTGGAGCGTTTAGGGTGGCTATGAATTGTGAGCAAAACAGCTTAAAACAAATGCTCTATCTTTGTAACAAAAGTAAACAATAACCTCAAAATATACACAGCAATGATAATAATGTCATTAAATTATAAATTTGATAAATCTTCTTAAATAATTTTTTTTCAAAACTATATTGATACGATCTGCAAAAAATTAATGAAATAAAAGATCAGTTATTTAAAGACTGTCCAATATACTTTGAGAAGAAGAATAAACTATTGTGGTGTGGTCTGACTTGTTTGCTGTAGTGAGAAAGCTGTTTTGTAATATAACCTTAATATTTTGTTATTGTTTTGTATAAACAAGCTGAAACAAGAACAAAAAACAAACAATACATGTAGTAAAAATACACAAGGAATAGTAGGTAACTAGTTTTGCACTGATTCAAGTTTTTATTGGATTTCATATCCCGTTACTGGAATGTCAAAATTAATTATAACTAAATTTTACTTCTGACATTCCTTGATGCTTTTTCTTATGCTGTGTAACCAAGTCACAAAAAAGTACAACGCAATAAGCCCACACCATATTTCCTGTTTGTTCCACATCGCAAAAACCTAACTCAACAATTCAATCTAACCGCAATGACAAGTCAGCGGGGTCATCGATTTTTTTGTCTCCATTGCCGGTCGTGGACACTCTAGAAAGTTCCAGAATATTCCCACCAATCATTATCATCCAAAATTAAATCACGCTCTCCTATTGGCCAATAATAGTGTGGAAGGGGAAAGAAGACAAAAAGGGAGCACTGTGGACAGGAGGGAAGTCAGCTCGGGAAATTCGGCGGAAGACGGTCTTCTTTAAGCTCGGGGACGACGCCACTTACGCGAGTGTAGTGAAGTGTTGTGTTTTCATGGCCTGTGGCCTTAAGCCTCTTTTTTATTGTGTCATGTGAATAAGGAGTGATCCAGCGTCATTAGAGTAAGATATTCTAATTTTTGTAATGATAGGGCCTGTCTGGCGGTGTTAAATTCCTCAATCTTTATTTTCAAAATTAATTCATTTATTATGTACCATCCCTTCAGGATGGTTGTACAAAACCCTTCATGATTACATCTAACTAACGATGTTAAGAATTTTGCAATCAATCTCTCTCTCCAACTGCTATTTCATTATATTAAATCAAGAATCCAAATTTTGTTAAACTTATAAATTGATTGTCTGAAATGCAATTTAATTGAGACCCTCGTGCTGGTGTAAATATTAGTTTTGGTAATGTAAATATAAATTAATATAATTGTTATTGCTGCAATTTATACTTGATTGTTAGAGATTGTTATTGAACTCACTTAAATACATTTTGGTTAAAGTTTATTTAGGCTTTGATTCCAGTACCCTCTCATTTAGCGAGTTTACAGTAGCATTCCCTTCTTAGGAACGCCCCTAAGCTTATATGGTGGAGGACGCTAAATTCCGTTTTAGGGACGATTATAGCCTTTGGAGAGAGATGACTCTAAATTCGAAGCTAGACAGGCACAATTCAGTCCCTCAAAGGTAGCATAATTTAGGTTTAGGTTACTGTTTTTATCAGGCACCTTTATTTTGTCAAAAAAAGAGTCAAAAGAACATAATGATACACTACACTATATCACATTAAATTACTACGAGGTTTAAATAAACTTATTAACTAACTACAAGTTTAAATAAAGTTCGGTGAAATATGATTTAAAATTATAATAAAATTAAAAGGTATAGGGTGATTAATTTGGATAATAAAAATTTTAATACTTAAATAAAATTCTAATGTATTTATGGATCAATCAATAATTGACGTTGACATTTATAATCTCAAAAAGGAGGGTTTATTACAATTAGCCAGTGACTACAATGTCAGAATCCCTTCTGATCCCTTGTCCATAACTGTCCATGAATTAAGGCAAAAATTATCACTTGTTAAGGAGGTTGCTCGTAAAGCTCAAAGAGATAGTATATTTAGGGCTATATTAGAGAAATCCATTGAGAAAAACCAAGTTTCAGAGGTTAATGCAAGGGAGTATCCAGAGCTAAAATCATATTTTGAACTTCTTGATCCAATTTACGATTCAGTTTATGAATCAAAAGATAATGAGGGATATGAGAAACCATGCCACAGTTATGCTAATGAACCGATACAGCACCTAGGGACTGCTTCAAATTTTCCAACTCACAAAGAAACGGAACCTATGAATACCATAACCACTACTGCACTGACTGACTTTATATCTGTAAACACCCAATCACCAATTACAACACAGCAATCTTCAAAAACGCAAATTGAAGTACCCAAATTCAACAATACTACGACGATACAAGTTAAGTCACCGGAAATTATCACACCTAACTTGAATACCGCAATGGCTGATTCGAAGTCAGAAAATTTACCTTTGGTGAAACCAACTATTTTTGGTGGCCAACCGCATGAAAATGCTTTAGAGTTTTTAAAGAAATTTGAACTTGCTGCTAGGTGCAATCGTTGGTCGGACAGAACTAAATTAGACTTGTTTGGAACGTATATGACGGGCATTGCATACAAATGGTATTCGGATTTTATGGACCTAAATCCAAGCACATCATGGGAAGATTTACAGAATAATTTCAAAAAATCGTTCGGGAAATCAGGATTCTTGTTTGACATTCAGAATACATTAGATAGCCGAATCCAAAATGAGTCTGAGACCCCTCTAAACTTCTTTTTCGAGATCCATAATCTATGTAGACAGCTTAAGCCAAACATGCCGGACGAAGAAATTATTAACTATACAATTAAAGGACTGAGGCCGAACTATTTCGATGAAATCGTCCGTATGGAACACTCTAACCTTAAGGAGTTTCAAGACAACTTATCGAAATTGCAGACAAGACTCCAATTAAAACAACAAAACTCCAGGAAGTACAATTTGCATTATGGTTACGACTATGTTCAAACAATTGACCAAAACAACACACCAACAACATTTTCTCATAACACTAGAGCAGTAAGTTTCCGTCATTCATCTCCCAAAACTGATGATAAAACACACCATCTATTGAATGCAATCTCGGATTTAACTAAAGCGGTTCGAGACATAAAGACTTCAAGTCAATCTACGGCGAAGGGTTATAACGATAGGCGTCATGTTTCACGGAGGGATGACTCCAGAACTCGCAGAGACAGGAGCCAATCCAGAGACAGGAGCCAGTCCAGAGATAGGAGCCAATCCCCAGTGCAATATCGCAATAAATCTAAATCACCAAATAGATACTTAAATAGGAGAAACTATCAGTCATATGGGAATGTAAACTCAACTCCAAGGAACTACTATTCACCAGGTAGGAACATGTACCAGCGCCAGAATAATCACCTAAATTATACGACTAGACGTCACAATTGTGACATCTGCCAAATGGACAATCACATGACAAGGGAATGTTATTTTAACATGAGAAACCCTCGTGCTCGGAACCAAAAAAGACAGGAACCTTCTAAAGAAATAAAATCTAAATTTTCCCCAAACAAAGCGAACCAATCAACACCTGATGATACTAAGTATCATAATCAACGACAATCTAATGCAAATTACTCTTACAGAAAAAACTAGTTTATGGGTGGGTACCCAGAGTCGAAATTAACAGAGGTTCTCACCCTAATTACAGTGTTAAAACTCAAAATCATTGCAACAAAAAAAGGTACTATGTAAGTACTAGGAATGTAGCTTCCTACAATTTACAATATAACACCACAAAATCTTACTACCTTATGAGAAATAAAAACGATAATCTTCACAATTTCACTCATGGCAAAACTACCCCAAATAAAAGAAATTACATTAAAATCTCTAAGTTATCTGACTTTCAACAACATGTAATTGATGACGATGAGGAACCATTTAACGGCCAGACATTATACTATCACAGCAAAAATTTTCAAAATCAGGTTTTATTCCCAAACAAAAGCTACGATGAAGAGTTTCCACCTCTAAATGCGTCATGCAGAGGCAAGCAAAAGCATCGACCTTGTGACGTTGCCGGAAACCTAACGCCTCAGAATGCACCGGTCATGTTTGCCACGTCAACTCCCGAGTCGCCAGCGCGTACGCAAGTGACGTCACAGCGACACACAATCGCAGCCTACCAAGTGCCAACCTCAGCCACTTCTTCAAACTCGGATCCCAATATAGGCTGTATTACTGATTGTACTTCAGCGACAACTACGAATCAACCCACTTCAGACAATGAAACCTTAACATCACCGCAACAGTCCAAAGAGGATTTGGTTTTAATTTCAGAGGAACGGAGCGACAACTGTTTACTCTCGGTTAATGAAGCCCAGAATTTATATCTTACTATTGACAAACAGCGGAGGTTAGACGATATTAAGTCCTACCAGTTAAGAAATTTACTAAAAACTAACAGTAGAGAATCAGAAAGTGTGTTGTCCTCAATTTACGACATTTTGTTTAATACTACTGAGCAAGCACCACAACCAACATTAAACTTTAATGTTAAAATACAAGGAATAGGCGACACCTTGAAATGCTATATAGATACTGGCACTAATTATTCGTTTATTAACCACAAGTTAGTAAAAGGGTTACCACTTTCCACAGACAAACTTCCAACCATTGCTGCCGCAAACAATGAAATACTACCAGTATTAGGTCGAATACAATTGCCTTTGTTAATTTGCAACAGGCAATATACAGTGCAATTTTTAGTCATTAAACAGCTTGCATTAGACATAATTATAGGAAACAAGTTTTTATTAGAAAACCACATGGAGATCTCATTCAAAGATAAGAACATTCGTATATTTAACAAGAACACGAACACACATGACTTGATCCCTATGGACGAATCATGGGTAATTAATATGCAAAATGCCAATACCCTATCAGTTATAATGGACTTACCCACATCAAACAATTTAACTGAGGTAAGAGCAGATAAAGAATATTATGTCAAACCAAAACAACACCTCAAAATACTAGAATTGCCAATAAATTCAGATAATCTAGAATTTGAACAGAATTTGAATTTGCAAGATAAGAGAAAATTACATGCATATATTGCTAGTGACATTGATTCTAACATAAAATGCATCCAAATCTATAATTCAGGAACATCACCGAAGAAAATTAAACAAAATTCATTGTTAGGCTACTTAAAAACCTCAAATAACAGTAAGATTGAACCCATCAGGAAATTACTTCCAGCAGGAATGGAACTCTCTCAGACACACAGTCCTCAAAACTCCAACCACGCTAACACCAAGTCTACTTACTATAATCCTGACAAAATTCAAGTATATGACCTTAATGGAGACAGACTTTCCATTAACCCAAATCTCTCGGTTGAACAACACAATCAAGTTGCGAAAGTTCTTCATGAATTCAGACATTTATTTACTAACAAAACGGGAGATTTAACGAAAGCAGAAGTTCCGCCGGTGAGACTAAAATTGAAAGAAGATGCGAAACCTATTCACATTCCACCATACAAGCAGCCGCTCACAGAAAGAAATGCTTTACAAGAAGAGATTGAGAAATTATTAAAGTCAAAAGTCCTGGAAGAAAGCGAAGGATTTACAGACTTCCAATCACCCATATTTTTGGTCACGAATAAGGATAAAACACGTAGACTAATATCTGACCTGAGACAAATTAATAGTAGAATAATCCCGGAACAATATCCATTGTTGTCTATTGACACTGTTTTGTCATGTTTATCTGGAATGCAGTATTTCAGCAAAGTCGATGTAAAAAATTCATTCTTCCAAATTGAAATTGATCCACAAGACAGACATATACTTACAGTTGCCACACAGACAGGAAAATACCAATATACCAGACTACCACAAGGCCTTTGCAACAGTACAGCAATATTTCAAAGGGTTATTAACAAAATACTCTCTAAGCATTTGTTTTCCAAAGTCATAAGCTACATTGATGACTTAGCTATTCTTGGTAGCACATTCCAAGACCAACTCGACAATTTGAGGACAATTCTAAGCGAACTAGACAAATATAACATTAAACTAAATACAAATAAATCACAGTTTATGTCTGAAAACATTGAAATTTTGGGTCATGATATTTCAAAGCATGGCATCAGACCTCTCAAAAGAAATGTCGATGCTATAAGACGTATTGAAAGACCAAAAACAATAAAGCAAGTACGTTCAGCTCTCGGGGCATTTAATTTTTTCCGTCAGCACATAAAGAATTTTGCTGAAATAGCAACACCTTTAACTGATTTAATTAAACAATACAATAAAACGAAAGAATTTAAATGGACTCAAAGATGTGAAGACGCTTTCAATCAGTTAAAAACTATCCTAACTACAGCCCCAGTACTGGCCCACTTTGATGTTAACCAGGAAACACGCATATATACAGACGCTAGTGATTTTGCTGTAGGCGCTGTTCTCTGTAATTTTGACACCAAAACTGGAAAGGAACACCCAGTGCAATATTTTAGTAGAAAGTTAAAACCTACTCAACGTTCATTAAGTGTTTCTGAAAAAGAATTTGTGGCATTAGTCACAGCATTAAACAAATGGAGGGAATTTTGCTTAGGTCGAAAAGTTCACGTCTATACGGATCATTCCGCACTCCAATTCTACAAGAATTTTAAAGGGTCATCTTCAAGACTGACAAGATTAGCATTACATATAGTAGATTACGACATTGAGATACACTACAAGTCAGGAAAAACCCTAACACTCCCAGATTTTCTCAGCAGGAATCCAATCGATAATCAAGATGACAACATACCTACAGACATAGACCGAGAAACGATTAATACGTTAGTACATGTCGATGTTGCACAACTTCAACGAGAGGACGACAATCTTTGTAAAATTATTAATGCTATTAATGATCCCCAGAACAGCTCCAAAGGAGACATAAAAAAATCACTTCACTTCAGGATATTCAATGACACACTTTATAAACGCAAACCTGGAAACAACAGAAATTATACTCTAGTATTACCACAGAAGTTGAGAGCACAAATTCTACACGATTACCATGACGATAAAATATCAGGAGGACATTTAAATGCAGACAAAACATACAATAAGATTAAAGATCGCTATTACTGGATGCGAATGAGGAGAGATATTCAAGATTATGTTAGGACATGTGATACTTGCCAAAAACGGAAAACTCCTACCAGAAAACCCTTTGGCTACTTACAACCTATATACCCAACCTTACAGCCCTTCACCAGAATCCAAGCTGACATTGTTGGTCCACTTTGCCCAAGTAATAGATATAAATATATTTTATGCGTAACATGTGTTTCAACAAGAATGGCATTTGCTTTCCCATTGATTAATGCTGATGCTATCTCTGTGACAAATTGTTTATTAAAATTGATAAGTATTTATGGAGTATTTAATGTTCTACAAACAGATAGGGGAACTACATTTACAGCTCAAGTTGTTCACCATTTACATGTGGCGCTAGGTATGTGTCAAATATTAAGTACAGCTTACACACCAAATGTTAACGGACTTGTAGAATCATTTAACAAAACATTAGTAAACATCTTATCGCATTATGTAACTGAAAATCCCTCAAAATGGTCAAACTATTTGCAGTATGCAGTATTTGTATACAACAACACACACCACTCTACTCATAAACATAAGCCTAGTTATTTATTTTTAGGATTTGAACCCCAATTACCAAGTGAAACTCTGTTAGTTTTACCTAATGCTGAACCAACATTAGTGGAAAGATTGAAAATAATTGAAAATGTACGTAAAACTATACCTAAGTTAATTCAACAACAGCAAGCAAAACAAAAGTATTACTATGACCAAAATAGAACTGACTTTGATTTTAAGGCAGGTGACGAGGTTTTAATATGGTATCCTAAGAACCTCAGGGACAATTCAACTAAATTTGCATATAAGTACAAAGGACCTTACACTATAACAAGAAAGGTTTCCCCTGTAACGTATGAAATTGAATTACTTTCTAATGGAAAATTAATTCGTGACGTAGTTCATGTACAAAGATTAAAACTTTACTATAGGAGGGACTGAATTGCAGAAGCAGGCAAACACAACATTTGTACATAGTTATAAGATAAGTTAAACTTTCATTAAATACCTGATATGCATTCAATTACAGGTCTTAACTCCAAAAAATTTAGTATGAGGTAATCTTAGTCATTCTTAGTTTCATTGGAAACTTATTTTTCACGTAAGCATTAATTCTATTAATATCTTGTTAAATAAAATACTGAATTAAATTAATAATAATTCCTTCATTCTTAACAAAACGTAATGAAAGAAACAAGTACAAAGTAATTAAGACAGATTAAACAAATTAACGATTACAGAAAGCTAGCGTAAGTCGTGTCGAACCGAGCTTGACGAAACCATTGTAATATATTTTGTAAATAGTGTGCGCACACAATAGGTTAAGAATATCATATTAACGACTTATGAAAATTTAATTATAGAATAGGAAGTGTAATGTAATGAAATTTACTTAGAACAAATTAAGTTGTAAAAGAGAAAAAATGCTCTAGCATTATCTATGGACTCTTAAAATAAAGAGTTTAACATGACTTGGATTGAGTATCCGTGTCATTGTATAATTGTGTACCAAAAACATTGTGGTAAACTAACATTACGATTACAACACGATTGTGACATAATACTTGATTACGCACTATAATACAAGACTGATCACCTTGTATTAGAAATTGTGCTTTAACACTTTGTTTGGCCAAACATAAGGACGTTAATGACAATAATGAACATTGCTCTTATGAACGTCACAAAGCAACTCTGCGCAATCCATGATTTTGACCTATATATCTGAGGTATGGCCCAGAAAAATTCTCAAGGACAATAAGTTTTTCGTGTGAAGAACACTATGAGGTCCATACAATCAGACATATACATGTATATACCTTTAAACGAGTCGCTGATATACAAATACATGCATTTTATAATAAGTAAGGTATAAATTTTATGATTTATTACCGATATTCATTAACTTGTAGATACAAGGGAAAAAATAATAGTTAGAAGGTAAACAAAAAAATCGTAAAAAGCAAGGAATTATTATTATAGAGCCAGTTTTTGAATGCATATCAAAATGTAAACATAATGAAATTTATTGCAATAACAACACATGGTAACTTGTAAACACCAGCATGAGCACCAATCGGACAGGCATAGGCAAAATTTATTTATGTCAATTTCAGCAAGATATTCCAGGAGAAGACGACACATCGCGGCGACCTTGCAACTGAGAGTTCATCGTACCCAACCAGCCTACAACACCACACCACCAGTCTACAATACAGAACTGCCGACTAGCCATAACACAACTGACACTGCCACCATGTCAGCAACTTCCCTTCTTCTGTTCACGCTACTGATGTCGACCACCAGTGCGAACATACCAATACATATTATATCTGGAGTGCAGTTTAAGGAAATTGATACATTGATACCGTATCACTCTTCAACTCAACTTCTCTTCAAGTTTCCCTTTCACAAGAAATCTAAATTCAGTTTACCCATTACCACCAAGAAACTTTAACAATTCAGATACTTCTCTCTAAATTTCTGCAACGGTACAAAACCAGTTTGCACCGACTTAAACCGGGGGATGTAACCAAGTCACAAAAAAGTACAACGCAATAAGCCCACACCATATTTCCTGTTTGTTCCACATCGCAAAAACCTAACTCAACAATTCAATCTAACCGCAATGACAAGTCAGCGGGGTCATCGAAGTTTATTGTCTCCATTGCCGGTCGTGGACACTCTAGAAAGTTCCAGAATATTCCCACCAATCATTATCATCCAAAAATTAAATCACGCTCTCCTATTGGCCAATAATAGTGTGGAAGGGGAAAGAAGACAAAAAGGGAGCACTGTGGACAGGAGGGAAGTCAGCTCGGGAAATTCGGCGGAAGACGGTCTTCTTTAAGCTCGGGGACGACGCCACTTACGCGAGTGAAGTGAAGTGTTGTGTTTTCATGGCCTGTGGCCTTAAGCCTCTTTTTTATTGTGTCATGTGAATAAGGAGTGATCCAGCGTCATTAGAGTAAGATATTCTTTCTAATTTTTGTAATGATAGGGCCTGTCTGGCGGTGTTAAATTCCTCAATCTTTATTTTCAAAATTAATTCATTTATTATGTACCATCCCTTCAGGATGGTTGTACAAAACCCTTCATGATTACATCTAACTAACGATGTTAAGAATTTTGCAATCAATCTCTCTCTCCAACTGCTATTTCATTATATTAAATCAAGAATCCAAATTTTGTTAAACTTATAAATTGATTGTCTGAAATGCAATTTAATTGAGACCCTCGTGCTGGTGTAAATATTAGTTTTGGTAATGTAAATATAAATTAATATAATTGTTATTGCTGCAATTTATACTTGATTGTTAGAGATTGTTATTGAACTCACTTAAATACATTTTGGTTAAAGTTTATTTAGGCTTTGATTCCAGTACCCTCTCATTTAGCGAGTTTACAGTAGCATTCCCTTCTTAGGAACGCCCCTAAGCTTATAGCTGCGACGTGTTTCGTCATCACTGCGACATCATCAGGCATCCTTGCATTAGCGTTTCGTCCTAAAGTTAAAATAAAACATTTACGACAAATAGACATAGATACTGGTAAACACAAATCTCGTTCACACGGTGGCCACATTTCGTACGGTACGAACGGATAGTTTGCAGCGAATGGGGCCAGGAGCGGTGTTATCTAAGTTGACCAGAACATTGGTCTATGACGTGTACTTTGCAGGTGCAAAGCCGTGTCGAACAATGAATTAGCCTGACTGTTTATTATAGGTCTCCAATACAACAATTTTCAGGTTGATACGGTATATTGTTAGTGTAATTCTTATTAATATTGATGGGTAACACTTTAAAATATCATTGAATAAAGACACAGTGTATTAGTAGGCTATTATATTACTTTCGTCTCTTTTAAATGCCTTGTAAATCTCATAATTTTCAAGTGTGGATATTTGGCTACTTTTTTTGCATTTGTGAATTATTTGTAAATTTTCATTAACACCAGAGAAACAGCGATAAATTTTATGACAGTGGCGTAATCAAAATTCAGTGTAGAGACTGCCCCAAATATTACTTGGGACAAATGGGAAGGTCATTTAAAACCCATTTTAAAGAGCCTAAGAAAACCATCATCCAAAGATCAAATTTTGCTGAACATCTCATACAGTGTCAACACAGCTACCATTCCATCAATGGGAATTTACATATAAATAATTTATAAATGCATAAAAAGTAGTGAAATATCCACAATTTGAAATTATGGGATTTGCAAGGCATTTAAAAGAAACCCGATGTGTTAAATGATAAAATAAACAGTCAGGCCAATTCATTGTTCGATACGGCGACGCACCTGGAAAGTACATGTCATGTACCAAAGGTCAGATTAGATAACACCGCTCCCGCCTCCATTCGCTCCAAACCATCCGTTTGTGTCGTACGAAATGTGGCTACCGCGTTGACAAGATTTATGTTTAAGTGTTACTGGTATCTATGTCTTTGTGTCATGTGTAAATGTTTTATTTTAACTTTATGACGAAACACTAATGCGAGGGTGCCTGATGATGTCACAGTGATGACAAAACACACTGCAGCATAAGAAAAAGCAACAAGGAGTGTAAGGTAAAATTTAGTAATAATTAAGTTTTAGCTTTTGCCATTGTGTTGTTATGTAGATATCGTAATATATTTTATTAGGAGAGTTTGAATTTTTAAATAGGATTTTAGGAATGACCATGTACTAGGCTTAATTGTTTGAGGTTTTAACTTAACATAAAAAAATCTCAGTTTAAACCGCTTTAATTTCATACATTTGGGTACAAAGTTTTTTTTCAATTAATCAATTGCAGTTTTCCATATTCATAGAATTCTTTGTTGCTAGACTCCATACAAGACTTGGTGGTGCTCTCCGTTCTTTCTTCTCAATTATTTTAACAACAAAAAGGAAAAACTAGATCACTGATTGGGAACAATACGTTTACTACAAACAAATTACAAAATATTTCAAGACTCCACTGGATACACCAGACACAAGGACAAAAATAAACATAAACTAAGGAAGAATGAACAAAACCCACTGAATGAACAATCAAACAAATGCATGGAAATTAACAGAAGACATCGAAATACAGAGCATTTTGGTGATGAACATTGAATCCATTTCAAGCAAAGCATGAATGTTGCTGAGGATTTGTTGTTTAAAACTTAAATGAGCTTCTTCCTTTACAATATTTTTTGTGTGAATTTCTACATAATTGATTATTTTGAGCCCAATTACTTTTGTTTACTCTACTCCAATCTATAATGAAATGACAAAGATATACCTCCACAGCATAAAAATAAAAAATATATTGGATGCTTATTTTCTTATTTCTACCTAGACAGATTTTTTCTTTTGTCACAAAAATGTGACGATTTAACAAGTTGTGCAATTATTATGGAACGTGTCGTGAAACTCTTTGGTTACCATCTTTTACATTTCATTAACTGAGTTCTTTATGAAAAAGCTTTGATTACAATTAATTACTAATAATCGCTACAAATGGCATTAAAAAAACTAATGATTCTAGTGAACATTAACAGAAGAGTGTGGTTAAACTTAAAAAATGTTGGTTTGGGGACGGCTGTTGGAAATTAGAAACTTTGGCTATGCATATACCAATGTTAACTAAGCATGTAATAAACATAGATAAAAATCTAGTTAACAATTGTTTGTTGGTTGAAAGTTTTTTTCTACACCAATGTCTAAAATTTTAGTTTCTACCATATTTATTTACGTAAATAATTAATTTATAAATTTTATGTCAAATGAATTTGTTTTTGAAAATTTCTGTATAACAGTTTTATTCTTGTGTGTTAAATTAATTGCTTGCCAAAAGTCTTTGTATATTAATAATGGACATTTGATGGCTGTATATTTTGGTTTATTTATGATTTTTATTTACTTTTTACTGTACAATAATTTTTTATTGGGATTGATGTTAAAGTATCACAATACTTACAAGTGCTCCTACTCATTTTGATTTCAGTTTGTTGGAGAAGATCGTGATGGTACCTTAGGATTTGAGGCCAGCAATGAAGAACTTAAAGCTCTGCTTTTGAGGTATGCAGAATCCCTTGTATAATTATTTTTAAATTATTTATAAAATGCTATTTATGTAAGTTCAAGTGAACCTAATAATTAAAATTATTATTGTGCCCATGTACTAGTGGCACAATTTTTAATGTATTTCTTTCTAATTGAGAAAACCGCATCTTCAGTACAATTCAAATGAATTATATGACTTTTCAAACAATAGTTGTATTGTATATGTAGTGATAGACGATCTAGCTGTTCAGTTACAATTCACATTTTAAAATTTTAATGAAATTTGGTCAACATTTTGAAGGCTATGGGAGCGAAGCCCAACACAAAATGAACTTTTTAATCACCATTTGCACACATGCTAGATCATAAGCATTAAAATGATATGCCAATCTTAAAAATCGGTGTAATAGGTCGAGAGAAAAAGGGATGTAACAGAAAAAACCCTTATCGAATTAAGAAAATAGAAGGATCTTGTAGCGGTCACACAAAATTTGAGAATTTAGATGACTGTTTAACTTGTAAAATTTATTAACATTGTTCTAGTCATAGGCAGAGCCGGATTTAGGATTTTGCCGCCTGTAGGCTATCCATTTTCTGCCGCCCCCCTCCCCCCTCCAACTACTTAGGGACAGACACATGCATAGTTTTTATTGTCACTTATAGGAGCATATTCACCTAAAAGTACCCCACAGATTAAATCTTAAATCTATGCCTCAATATACCAAAAACTATGTCAAGTTCCAAAACATTTTATGATCTATGTATTATTTAATTGTATAATTGTTTAAACCAGGAATCATAACACAAATGATCAAAAAGTAACTTCACAGGAGCAGCTAGAACAGCGGACAGGCAAAGCAGTGTAGACGCAACTGTCATCAGCCCAATAATGTTGGTTTTGTCACAAGCTACAAAACATAGTTAGAACGACTTTAAATTAAATTCAAATTTGAATTAATGAAAATTGAGTTCATTTTCATCAATTAATAAATTAACATAGGCCTGCACTTTTCTGTGTAGTAAACTTAAAACTTACGAAAAACTCAATAATAGGACTCTAATTGTAACAAATACATTCACCACTTGACAAAGCTAAAGAATTGGCAACAGCGCGACGCCGCCATGACGACTTTTGTTTTAAAATAAATTAAGACTCCATAAAGTTGCGTATCTAATATTTTTATCCTAGAGCCGCCCCTGTCACCAATTGACACATTTTTTTACCGAAATAAAAACAGCATAAGTTTGAAAGGTTTCTTGTGACAGCGTCACAGTCTAACATCTTAAGAGTAAGCATACCTACCTAACATCATCAGTTGTGACTCTCTAACATGAAATGTGAAAAGTCTCTGGTAGATGAAGTTGGTGGTCTCTGGTATGTAAACTCGCAACTACATGTTTACTGTTGATAATAATGTTGGCGAAAGTTTATTTGTTTGGCGGAACAGCTCCACCTGGCAAGTAGTTAAATTTTTCGTTCTGTTCATAAAAACAATTACTTTTTTCATGGGGAGTTTATTTTATGAATCAAAACCATACGTTTGCTCTATTTTATGGCCAATTCATTCGTTAATTCATTAAAATGTTTTAAAAAGGAAATCACTAGTTGCGAATGTAAACACTGGGAGAGGTAGTGTAGTTCTATCTTTCTGGGCCTATACAAACTGCGATGGTCGTTACAATTACCCTTCATGAAAAATGTGTTACAAAATTATGTGAAGTAAATTCATATTAAAAGAATAAATTAATTTCTATTTCCTCAAATGAATTCACTTCCAATCAGAATAATGGGCTTAAAGAAGTTTCTGTTATTAAATTAGTAAAAATATTTTAAATTTTTTGTAAATTGCCAAAGTGCCGCCCCTAAAATTTTGCCGCTATAGGCTCCAGCCTTTTCAGCCTATTTAGAAATACGGCCCTGGTCATAGGTAGTCTACTACAGTAGACTCCCTCTTAACCGGCCACCTCGGACCCATACTGTGGCCGAATAACGAATTTGGCGGTTAAACCGTTGAAGCTTGAAAACTTTAAATTAAAGTTCTCCAAATAAATAATACTATATCATATGGAGTTTTTAGCTATCTACGTCCGAAACTCGTTTTTCCGGTGTCCCATAACAAAAACAAATCACATCTAATCAAACAATAATAAGACTAAAAGTATGGTATTTTGATCTCCTGGAATGAGGGTAAAGAAATGAGAGAGTTAAAAGCTGGCCTGCAGACCCCTAGATCTGTTACTGTACACAAAAAATTACTCTTAAACAAACATTATACTATTTTTAGTCAACTATCCTCTTGATGAAAGTTTTCCGATACACACCCCAACACTGCCCCTTCCGTACTTGTCACTCACACATTTTCATGGCTCTATATTTACATCCTAATTCTTTTACTTACAGGTGTTGGTTAATTTAATAAATAAATTCTCTTAAATTTGGAATATCTCCTCAATGTAGATATATTTTTTTTATTTCGTATTATATTACCCTCATTAAAAAATGAATACTTGATACCGGTACCGAAAAACCGGGAACTGATCCTTTAAAATAACTGTTACCGGTACCGGCTTTGAAATTTTGATACATCACGAGCGGAAACCATTATAGACCAAGCCCTATCCAACAACACTAAAAACTTGAAAATCGGTGGAGAATTGTAATAGGAGTTCACTTAACAAAAAAAGCCTTAGCGTATTTAATAAGTGTAGATGTCAGGGTCGTTGTCATCAAACAAATACTCTACTTTATGATATTTTGTTAATAATTATGCATTCAGGTCATGCAGCTTCAGCAATTATTATTTTTTTTACTATATTACAAAAAGGTTTACATATAGGCATCTGCCCATGTAGGTCTTTTCCATAAAATTTGCCTAGTTATATAATAGAAGATTTTTATTTTGTTGAATATTAAAATTTTGCAAATTTTTTAATAAATAAACTATTTTCATTGATTCATTGATTGTTGTGTCTCTGCATTCAGGCATCAGCAGGAGTTGGAGGAGCTGCAGAGGCGACACAGGGAGGAGGTGGAGGCGTTGTGTCGGCAGCTGGCGCAGCAGACCACGCCGCCGCCCCCGCTGCAAGGTGCGTACTCGCCCACTACAATTACAACTGGGTGGCAGCCACTGACCTGTTGAAGTCCCAGCCACGCTTGTCATTTCACATATAAGGTGGCTGCAGTCGAGTTCTCACGATGCGCACGCAGCTTGTTTTGGCCGTCTGCTTGCCACCTGCTGTCACTGGCTATCGCAGTCTCAACTCAACATAATTTAACAAATGAATTAATTTAAATAAATATAATAATAAATATTTTAGGAGATCTGACTATTTGTAATAACAGACTTTCGCTGTTACCAACTAATGTGTAATTCTCATCGGGGGCTGTTCATAAATTACGTCATCGCTTTTTGGCCATTTTTGGACACCCCCCCCTCCGGCTCGCTCCCGCCATTCATTTTCACTTTCTCATTGCCATGATAAAGCAAGAAAACATTAGGGATGGGTCGGTTGTTAATGTCGGTTGTCGGTTTTACCGGTTTTTGACGAAAAAACCGTTAACCGAGAATTGATAACACATGTCGGTTTATCGGTTTTTTTTAATTAACTGAAGATAAAAAGTTGAACAGAAATCAATCACAAAGGAAATGAGGGTTCTAGGAAGATAACAATACAATTTGTAATATGAGACGATAGATGGAATGTGGAACATCAGCCGATAAGCGCTCTATTGTTTTGACATCCGGCCGGCCGGCGATTGCTTATCTGATTTACGACCTTATCAGTTCCCTAGTACAATATATTCAGTTTTTGATCTAATTGTCGTACAGAAACAAATTATGGCTCATTTTTTTCCTCTGATTTTTACAAATTGAATGAAACTTTAATCAAAGTTGTACGACCTATATAGTTCAACCTATATAGGGGAATTGATGTTATTATTATGTTGTTTTCAATAATGAGCCCAAAAATACAACAGTACTTTTTTTAATAAATATATAAAATTATTATTTTCCTGAATTGAAGATAAAAATAATTATCTTAACCAAATGCATTTGTATAACACATAATAGCTATTAATTCTTAAAAAATAAATAATGAAATAATAAAACATTTCTTAAGCCATAATTTAATTGAGGGTGTTTCTAAACTTTTTTTTAAATTATTGGATTTTATTCTATACTCCCATATATTCTCAATTCCTACAAAAGTACAATAGTAAAAAATTTTATATTTTAGTTTTAGTTTTTGATTAACATTGCAAATTTGCCCACTAAAATGGTTGTATTGCTTTTTTGGCTACTTTCAGATAAAATATAAGGCCAGTTATACACTAGGATAGACATTTAATATTTTATATATTTTCTTGTAATAAGTAACCGGTCTTATTTAAAAAAGCATAAATGTGTAAAAGGCAGAAAATAGGCATTAGCCTGATTTTAGATGGTAACCTTGAGTGCTTTCCTGTTTACATCTAAAAAAACCGAAAAACCGACAACCAACAACCGATGCAAGTGAAAAACCGAACCAAAACCGAACCGATAAATTTTGCAACCGACCCATCACTAGAAAACATAATGCTCAGTTCACGTTGTATGCAGTTCCATCGACCATGGACGAGAAGGATCAACTGATAAGGAAGTTTCGGAACAAGGTAAAGGACAGGAGGTGCATGATATAAACAACAGGCCTGTGCGCATGCTCTCGCCCCCGTTCTGTATCACCCTTTCTACTTACCTTGGTCTGACGATGAACGCTACCAGATAAACTAAAAACATTGACCAATCTAATCTGAATTACCCTTCAGAAATAAAGCCAAAATGACTTTTTCAATGGAAAAATAAACCATAAAACAACGCCTAAAAATAGTCTAATATATTTATCAAATAATGATTTTATAATAGTTGAATTGTGTAAGAATTTATCATTGTTTTGCTGTCAAAATTTCATATAAAACATAATTTTTTAAATGACGTCATATCAAAGCCAACCCCCCCCCCCCCCCTTTGCACATCACACAACTGTCATTTTCAATCTGGACACCCCCCCTCCCCCTATTTTCAGATGACGCAATTTATGGATGGCCCCTCATCCATTTTGAAAGTGTACAATAAAATTAAAATAGGCTCAATAAATTGTAAAAATTAACGCTAAATAACACAGATAAAAATAAGATACTTTAACAACAGTGGAATCAGCAAAACAAGTCGACCGCAAGTGACAGACACAGGGAAGGAGGTAGGCAGACGTCGTAAACAAGCTGCGCGCGCATCTCGAAAACGTGGTTGCAGATTGGGTCGCTGTCACCGAGTAGGAAAGGCTATCTATGTTTCAATTCCCCGATAGCGACTTGAGTTGCTAAAAAGCCCGGCGACGCAGTTCTCTGGCCACCGAGGTGGTTAGCTGTGACACACTATGTGAAAGGATTGTTTTTCAATTCTTTACCTAGTTATTTTAAAAATGAAACAAATGAAATAAAATTCAAAAGAGAGCTTAAAAATTACTTAATTGGTAAACCTCTATATTCTTTACATGAAACACTTTAAAGAGAAAACTGTATAAAGAATTGTTTTATATATTTAGTATATAATTTGTCTTGAACATAGGATAGAGTCCAAATTCAAATTGTACAGATATGTTTGACACCATTCATTGTTTAATATGTACATATATGAATAAAGTGTTTAGAAATTGAAAATTGAAATTAAAAAGGCTCCATAAGGCTCAATGTATTTTCAACAGGTCAAGTGGCCGACGGGTGGGTGCCACTCGGTCGCAGCGACACAATGTGAAAGCTGCCTAATATTTTTTATTGCAGTTGACTCGCAATCGTCTGACACGCTTATCTGAAATCTGAAAGTGCTATGCCAGTAACATGGTCTCTGGCCTGAGTCACATTTTAAAAATTTATCGAGATCTATACTACTTTTCAAAGGAATATCTCACAACTTTGGTTGACTCTATTAAAGTCCTTAAAGATAAGTTTTTGTTATACATTTTGTTTTTATTTTAGAATTTCTACTGTAAAGAGCCTTATCTCTTAAATATATTGGATCTCTCTACCACATGCCAAGCATGGCAAACAATACATCTTCCCATTCAAGGAATTTCATCATTGTGTTTTCCTCATTAGTGAGACAACTGAGCACCAGAATTAGATAAGATAAGATTAGGTTTGGTTAGATCAACAATTTGAGGACGGCTCATCTTAACAAAATTACTAATCATTAAGCTGTTTTTCTATGATTCATTTGTCCATGCCAACCATTTGGCTGTTTTCTGTAACAAAACTCATGGCTCATTATTGAAGAGTGTTTTGATTTGTTTTAGTTAACTAGTGGTACTTAAACTACCACGTATTGGTAGCGGTTATTCTAAATTCCCCCCCAACTGCAGGACTGTTATGTCGTTGCTTGCTCTTATGTGTACCGTTGTGTTGTTTCGCAGCCGGCATTAGCGGCCAAGGCAGTCTAGACGGCTTCAGCACGGCTCCGCAGTCGCCCGACACCCAGTCTCGGCCTGACACTCCCAGGTAACCTCGCCTCAGACGACGCTACGGATCGCTCGCGCTGTGTACAGTAATCTAATTACATTTTGCGATTGAATGGTTTGTTTTGCACTTTGTATTTATTATTTTCCTAGCCGAAGTCAATTAGTTTTTCTTTTTTATATGTAAATAAACAAATCCAACCCGACCTACCTACCGCCTTTCAACAGTGTAAAAATGTTTTTATAAGTTCTGATTGTTATTTATTTACTCTTCTGTTTAGCTGTAATTGTAAAACGGAGTACGAGTAGTCTTTTTAAATCGACTGTTTTTATAGCTCCTGTTGTTTTGTACACAAACTCTTAAGAGTATTTTGCATTGCAGTTTGTTTTGTATGACGCTTATAAGTTTTATATATCTTATGTGTATAGTTGTCCACACTATTTATTTCGATGTTCGATCAAAAGAGATGTACAGAATGATAATGGGAAATCGTGAAAAGCATTTACATTTATTTGATGGCTTAACGAGCTTTAATTTTAACACACTGATTATATTTGATATCGTTTTTATTAATAAAAGCAAAATTCTATTAAATAGATAAATATGTTACATTAATTGCTACGCCATCTAATAACATGTGAGGTGAAAGTCAATTTAGAATATTAAGTTGCTATGCTTTATTATTGATAGATAAAAAATGTCTAGATATCCTAATGAGACAAATTGTATGCAAAACTATTTTGAAATCCATCCTAGAGCCATTCTGCTTAGTCTTATTAGTCATAGGGAATTCTCTGTGTAGAGGAAGTAATTGATTGAGGCATCAAAATGCTGCAAGTCTACCTTTAAAAACTAGACCATGCTGTGATTATTTTATATAATACCGTTAATATAAGTACAGTAGCTAATTTTTTTATTCAAATGTACGGAAAGAACGGTTCTAGTAATGCCAGTCCTTAGAAAATTATTCGGGAAACTTATTTTGTAAATAGGAACTGCATCGACTGACATAGCGGAGGAATTGTAAATAAGTTTAAGAAATGTTGATATGTTCTAAATGTTCAACAGGACGCAGTAGCTTATAATGGAGTAAACAGGAATAAAATTTGAGAGAAACTAGTTGTCGTAAGACTGGTAAAACATTGTTGACTGTGATCTCCGGGCTTTGTCCGCCTAACTTAGTGTGTCTCCAGTGCTAAAACTATTTTTAATTAGTCATCGATAGAATAATGAAATTACCAATTCACAGTATGAAATCAATTGTGTTTTTCCCCTTTGTCTCTGTCCGAAGCAAGATCATGCAATGTTTGGAGTTAGCTACTACGAACATGTGTTAATGTAAACTTATCCCGTTGTACCTACTCCAGTTGAAAATGTATTTATTTTTCGATCGAGTATCAATGGAATTTGTCTACACTCATAATACTAATGATTGTTTAGTACTATTCAATACCTACTCTAAATCCAACCATGGTCTAAAAGAATCAATTGTTTAAATTGAAATACATGTATTAGTTAAAGAAAGTATATGCCAAAGTATGTTTGTTTTGATTTGTGTACAGTGATGTGTTTGTTGTAATTTTAATTTTTTTATCTAAATGCATTACTCAATACAATTTTGCTTGTAGCAAACATTAAATAATCATCGTTATAAAATAGCTGACAGACATGGAATAAACATATATCATGATATACATATTTATATATATAGATGCCTGTATAATTTATAAATAAATACTTTTCTTTAAAATGATTCGTCAATTTCTAATGTGCACAATTATTTAGAACCTACCCTATACTTTTGTACTGAGGAGGCATTATATTATGAAGCAAGTGTCCATGGTTTTAAGTTTTGGCGAATTTTGAAAGTTAAATGTAGTTCTAGAAGTTGATTTGTACTTGTGTATTTTTTTTTTTTAGGAAAAAATCAGTTCCAACTTGTAAAAGATATCATCATTGCAGCAGAACTCTGTACTCTGTGAATTTCCAATGGCTGTTATAGTTTAATCAACGAAATATTTGGTAATACAAATGAGTAGTATCTATGTTGTAGTCATATGTATAAGTAAAATTATTAAACTGTATGAGAAAATATTAAATATTTCATTATACTGATTACAAGGAAACAAAAACCTTTTTACATTTCTTTTTACATAGCTCAAATTTTGGGCATTAGCGTTCCTCAGCTAATGCAAACAAACAAAACTGAATATAAATCACTATACTGATTAAATTGTTAACTGATTCACTTACTGAGCTCACATTAATCATTGATATTTGAATGGCTCCCTCCAATAACATTGTAAGCGACACATTTTCAATAATTGAGATTTCAACGCAGCAATGTTGGAAATGACATCTGCATAAAGTTTGGTAATTATTTTGTTGATATCTCTAAAATTGGCAGCCCTGTGACTGGTGGAAAACCACGAGATTTTGGTCTAGGCGTGCAGTAAGGTTGCAAATGTAATTCGGCTTAATCGTCTAGAAAAAAACAATAAAGATAACAAGTTGGACCAGAAATTTTAGGAAAACTAATAGGAATGCGGGGAACCGTATTTGACTGAAAAGAAAAAGCCAAGTCCAGGAAAACAGCCACCACATGAGTATGTGACTAACGTTATAACAGCCATTAAAATATTAAATTTTAAGATTTTTGTATTTATTTATATCTTTTATTAATATTAAATACAATACAACCCAATATTTGTAAATAACAAGCTGTGTAAATAAAAACGTAAACAACTGTTGTTTACAACATTGCTACAATTTTAAAACCACGTTTTTTGTTACAACTTTTTTATTACAATTTATATTGATGTGTCAATTTATACTGTTATAATATGGGGTGTTCGGATAAAAACATTTCAGGAATTCAGGAGGTTATTGCCCACATCAAAATCAGCAAGAAAGTTCCCATAAACATATGTCCTAAAATGCTTCGATAACCCGCTAGCCGCCATTTTGTTTCTTACACCAAATAATTTTTATTTCCTTAACGAATAATTGTAGTAAGTTCATATTTGGCATGGACCTTTGTCACACCAAGTTTCATTTTCAGGAAATAAATTATTTATTGTCTGATTTGTATTTTTAAAATGACAGCCACTTTAAAATTTCAAACTTAAATAACTCAAAACATGTAAATTTTATCAAAATTTTATGAGACAAAAAAGTTGAAAAATTAAATTATTTAACCAATGGTACCAAGTTTGTAAGGATCTTACAACAAATAATTGAGTTATTGCGATTTTTATGTTGAAAAACATGGAAATCAAGATTATTTTAGTAGAAAAATCGCAATAACTCCATTATTTGTTTTTAGATCCTAACAAACTTGGTATCATTGGTTAGATAATTTATTTTTTCACTTTTTTGTGTATTGTAAAATTTTGATGAAAATTTACAGGTTTTGAGTTATTTCAGTTTGAAATTTTAAAATGGCTACATTTTTGAATGGTGGCTAGTGAGTTAACGAAGCATTTTAGGACATATTATGTTTATAGGTACTTTCTTACTCATTTTGATGTGGGCATTAACCTTCTGAATTCCTGAAACGTTTTTTTTTCCGAACACCCTGTATATAACCACAAAAACATTAATTATTTTTTATACATTTTTTTAAAGTTTCTATAAAATTTGGATTGTGTTGCTTACGTTACTGTAGGGAGCCATTCATTTAAATATAAATTAATTCGTTTTAAGAACAGTTAAAAATTTTCTTAGCTAGAACTACAACAAAAAAGAATTTTTATTAATCCCTAAAATAATTAGAATAACAGGAAGCCAGCTGCCTTGCTGGGTGCTGTGATTGTCGTCCTGTGATCCAGCTACTTGGAGGTCACGAATTGTTGATAGTTATAAGCGATGACTTGTGGATGCGATATTCTCTGATGGAGATTAAGAGTCATCTTCACCTATGGGCTAGTAGCGCAGTGGGAAATGTTAAGCATACAGCTTTTATGCAAAATGTGGTATTTTATTCCCCTGTTTCGGAAGCCGTTTTTGAACTGATTTGCTTAAAACTTGGTAAGTGTTTAATTGGATAGTTACATTAGGTCCCTTATGCCTTGAAAATTTGAAAATATTACTCTTTGTGACGTCGCAAATTAACTCCATTTTCCTTATATTTAAGGATTCTACTTATACCTTTTTTTTACTGATATATCACGTATGAGGAACAGGAACGTAGATCTAACCTTAATTTACAATATTTACCAATAAATATCCAAAAACACCGTCCGTAACAGGGGAATACGGAGGCATGTTTTCAGTGTTTTTTCAAGGGGAAGATGACTCTTAACAACCGCACTAGTGAGTACTAGTTCATTCATAAAGATCATCCTCATAATTTGACCAATTCATATATGTGAGGTCGAAATTGTGGTTCGGATCCCACGTTAAACTGTTGGTTCCTAGATACCAGATGGCTATTAATTAACAGTCCTGTCTAAGGAGAATGTCGGCCTTAGTCAGTAACAAGACAACAAGATCGCGCCACAATCATCCTACACTCATCTCTCATTCATACTTGGCTAAAACTACCTATTTCGTTAGGTTGTCATTTCAATAAAGGTATTTAAGGCTGTCAGGAGCCTTGCTTTAATGTAGGAAGTCAGCTGATCAGCCAGTTATGTTGAGACACACACTCGCGCCTCTCTCTCTCTCTCTCTCTCTCTCTCTCTCTCTCATTATACATTTAATTTACTAAAGATCGCCCCCTGATTAAAATTCGACCAACATTTCAGTTTAAGTGGCCCAATTAGTTAAAAAATTAACCTGAAATGTGTGTTCTTCCTGATAGACTTTTCAAGATAAACAAACAATCTAAACGTCAATCTTAAGTTATAGATAAAAAGTAAGTTTTCCCTATAATATTTTATTTAATCAATCGCGACATACTAAAAAATCTCCAAAGGGTTGGATAGGCAAGGACGCACCTATACCGTGGCCTCTCAGGAATCTTGGTTTTACCCTTTTGGACTTTGCTGGGACTACAAAGAAAATTGTATATGCATATACAAAATTCAGGATGAGACATCTACATGACTGAATTTCAACAGTGATCACGACTGTAATACCAGTAACGCTGCAAAACACTTGGCAAGAAATAGAATACCACTTGTTTGCAGAGCAACAAATGCAGCTCACATTAAGGAATGAAAAAATTTGTTGTTTCAAATTAAATTTTACATTTTAATTATTTAAGTATCTTTAAAACTTTTCCAGCAGTGCCCGTTCAAAATCCTGGCATTCTTTTATAAACACCATGTATTTGGTGAAGAAAAACTTAAGATAGTCCCATCCTGATTAGTGCATATTTACGAGAATTATAACCTTGTCTTAATTTGATTAATGTCTTTTAAAAGTACAGTAGACTCCCTCTTAACCGGCCACCTTTTAACCGGTCTCCGCTTTAACCGGCCTACCCTGACACAAAATAACATCTTTTTAACCGGCCATTTTTTTATCTCAACATCGCTTTAACTGGCCGCGTTTCGCCGGAATCGTAGTTTTCTTATCTAATGTATCATTCAATTCAACTTTATTTCATATTGACATTCTCAAACCAATTAAAATGTAACGTCCTGGACAGAAGTGAATGCCACCGGAAGTCAATGCGTTTGGACCTACTATCCACTAGACCACAATAAAGAAACGGATTGTTATTAGTGTAGGTTTGTTGTGGATTTCATGGGCGGTGGATGTTGGCTATAAATCATATACAGTAATGTATTTGAGGTTGTTTTTCAAGTAATAATTATATTTAGGCCATATAAAATTGTGGGTTGGCGTTCTTAAATGAACATCGGTTTAACCGGCCAATTCATTATCCGGCCGCGGCCTGGTCCCGAGGTGGCCGGTTAAGAGGGAGTCTACTGTAATGTCTTTTAGAATAATGTTAAACCAAAGTATTCAGTTTAATAGGTTACCTTGAGGTAATTTGACTGAGGCATGCTAAAGGAAAGAGATTTTTTATAAAAGAAACTAAAGTATTTAAAAATCAGGAGATTTGAACATAAGAGGGTTCTAAAATAACTTTCTTGATTTTAATTAAAGTAACAGGGGGACCAAGTTTATGCTTGGTAAAATTATTACTTTCGTTTCTCACACAAAGCTCATTCGCTCCGCTCACTCGCCATCTTCCTCTTTATGAAAAGCTCATTCACTTTGCTCCGAAGGGTGCTGCACTTTGGTACAATTTTCTTAAACGTTGTAGTAACACTAAACACGTAAAAACATAAAACGTTTACGTTTCTTAACGTAAAAGTCATAACACATAATTTTATACCTACGGTTATCAGCTGGTTTTTGTTATATCTAAAAATCTCCACAAGGATAACATGGGAACTTTAAGGGGCTCTATTACGAAAAGCAGATTTTTCCCAGCTATGGGACCAACTCCAATCGATTTCTGGTGGCCAAAACCCCCATATTCAACCAAATAATCAAATTTTTGCCCGTACAAACATTGCTTGTTTGGAGAGGAAAACATTTTTGCCCATATAAACACCTGTTGGGACCATCAGGCTCACATTGCAGAGATTTCTCATGAAGTTTGTTACAGTTACTCTTATGGTTTACTGAAGTAGTACAGTTTTCTGACTAGCCCGATTCAGTCTTGTGTCAAGCAAAATAAGTAGGACTGTCAGGCCGATTGGTTTGACGGTTCCCTTTTCACATTTGGGGCATTATTTCCAACACAAATTGGTTGCTAAATAGCTATTTGTGTATTAAGAGCGTAAAGTACGTCATTGCCACGCTAGAATAATTGTAGATGTTCAAACATTTCGAGAGCGGCAATGACTATTTGCAGTTGTAATACACACAAGATTTTTCCAACCAAAATAATTGCAACAGATCAATTGTTTTATTGAATACAAAATGTCATTTAGATTAGTATTTATTTGTTTCTGTTGGAACACACTGTTAACTGTCAAACAAAATCAGACTATAAAAAATAGTTATTTATGCAACAAGTGCGGAAAGTGGCGATTTGCTGCACTCGAGAGAAATGTTTATGCACGAGCCGCAGGCGAGTGCAGAATAATTTCTCTCGAGTGCAGTAAAGGCACTTTTCACAAGAGTTGCATATTAAATTTTTCCTACGACTGCCAAATATTTCTTAAATAAGTATAAAAGTTTAATATTTATGTTAAAATACCTACTATGTGAGGTCGCTATCTCAAGATAGAAATATATATTTGATAATAGCATGTATTATGCACTTCCTACATTTAGTTAAAAATTCATTGGATTTTTTCATGCAGAAGATTTAACGCCACTGTTTTAGCAGTCTTAGCAAGATCGTCAGGGAATAAGTCACTAAATTCACTGTCATGGTTGATCATTGCGCACCTAACTTAAGTACCGGTAGCTCACCTGTAGCTGGTTTGTAGGTTATGTTTATATTGATTCAATAGAAAACGACCACATGGACAACAATAGATCAGATGTTTATATTCAGTGTTGCCAACTTAATTCCTGACTAATCAACGTTTACTTGCTGGCTAATGCAAATTGTTTTGTGTTCTGATGTTTAAACACTGGAGTGCGCAAAGTAAATCTAGCGTGCGCAAAGTAAATCTAGCGTACGCAAAGTAAAATGAATACGGCAATCACCTGTTTTGCGACGGGTATTGAGTGCGTAAACAACTGTTTTCACGGACAGTCGTAGGAAAAAGCAATTACTTAACGACAACGATGACCAACTGCTGTTGCACTGTTTACAGGTGTGGCAATGTGATTATTTCCATGCAGTGGTAAGAAAAAGACTTTTTTGTCAAGAATAAATCATTACAATATATAATTCTACAATAACTTACAGAAGACTCCCTCTCTACTTGGGACCAGAGAGCAGACTGCAGCTGGATAGTGAATCAACCAGTTGAACCAAAATACCTTTAAAAATATTAAATTACCCAGTTTCTATAGTCTTAATAAGATGATAAATAACACTAAATATATATCTGTATCGAGAGTTTTATAGCTATCTATTCACACCCTAAAATTTATTTTTCTGGTAAAACACATCTAAACGCTGATAAACCAAAAGAATAACATGTTAAACTGAGTGTTTTGTCATTCAATATTCATTATTTCTTTAAAGGCAGATAGAACAAATCAATACAAAACTACCGTATGGCTAAATTAAAACAAAATATTTATTTCATTTAAACAGTAATAGGCTAACAAGACAAAAGAAAGCTTTATATAAAAATTCATTTAGTGAAAAAATTATTACAGTCTTAAAAGTTCACACGAACATTTCTCTTTAGGTATTAAATTTCTTCTTTGGTGGGTAGATGACATTTTGCGGAATACATATTACTGAATGCAACATGAACACGCTTCAAACAATATCTGAAACAAAAATAACCAATGTTAATTATTTCTACTGAAGTAATCTAGACTAGGATGTATATGTTTTTGTGAATGTGCGTGTGTCATGAGAGTGAATCTTTCATTATTTTTGATCATAAGAAAAGTTAATTTAAAGAATTATTTAGATGGTGATTAAAAGTACCGTTCTGTGTGTGTAACTAATTTCATTCCGAATTTGTTTTAATTTCAATTTAGATTTGACTCTTTATAGTTTATAGCCTATTATTTTAGGCTTTCTCTTTTGTTTCCAACCCAAACCAATATGTTTAGGCCTCACTATAATCAACTTCTTTGTGTTACACTAATTTTTTATCTTACTTTTTCTTGTTTATAAGTGGAGAAAAATCTATGTTTTCCCAAGAGAAGCAGATTTTTGGATCAGCGCAGTGGCGGCGCGCCCATAAGGACTCCCGGACGCCGCCCCTCCTAAAGAATTGATTAAAAATAAAAATAAATAAACTAACAAAAATACTGTTATGAGAATATTTAACAGAATGACAATTGTATAGGTCATAAGTTGAAGATAGAAACAGATCGTACCAAAATAAATCCAAAATCGACGACGATTGTGTCTCTAATTCTATCGCGGCCGGCTCGGGCCGGAGCGACGGACGCCGGCCACGGCGTCCTAGCGCTCTTGTAAAATCAAATGGAGACGTGCATACGCGCAGCTCACTCACACAGGCACATCCAACGGCTGCTAATGCAATGCTCTGCCCGGCGCCCTAGGCTGTGCGCGCCACTGCTCCAGCCACTTCTACCAACCGAGCAGTGCCAAAAATGTGACTGTCAGTTCCCTCGCGATGCAGTCGTCCGTCTGGGTTCTGTTGTGCGTAATGTTGTACGCGTTGGTGTGCGTTGTGTTGAAATAGTGAATTATATAGATTTGTGAGGAAATATAAATGGGTGAAAGTGAAATGGGTGACGTTGGAGATGAGCAGCATTTACACCAGGTAAACCGTATAGTAGGCAATAGAATGAAAAAAAACATTGAATATTAGAATTACTTTGATGAACCTTGGGCTTCTAAGGCCCAATTTAGTTATTAATCAAATGCAAAGTTGAACAAAAAGAATCAAGAATCAAGAAACTTTATTGCACAAAACGTATATGAGCTGTACAGTGTACAAATACAGGTGCATGGTCATTTACTATAGAGTGACTACAACTAAAATTACATATATATTTTTTATGGCTAATTTCACCTTTTTTTAGGTTATATCCATTTGTCTTAAAAAAAATCCTGCATGTTATAGTAGGCTTTTTCAATTAACAAAAGTTTGGCCTTATTGATAAGTTGCTTTCCATCAAGGTTGGACATAGTGTTTGGTATGTGATTAAAGATTTTGATTGCCATATATAAAGGACTATTTTCAAATAGGGTTAATCTATGATTTGGAAAATTATATGTTTTATTACGTGTGTTGTAGCTGTGTTTACTCTTATATTTGCTAAATATGTCTGGTCTTTCAATCATCATTTTTATAATTTCTAAAATATAAAGACCGGTAACTGTGAGAACTTTGAACTGTTTAAAAAATTGTCTACAGGATGTTCTTCTATTTTGTTGAGCTAATGTTCTAATTATACTTTTCTTCGGAAAAGAAAAATAGTTTTAATCAAAAGTGTTTTAGAAATTTATACAATTGGCTCTGTGGCTGTAAAATTAAAAACTCGTTTTTCTGTAACACTTGCTTGATTATAGGGATTCAGGATCGTGCTTTAACTGTTGGTGGTATTTCAGAGATTAAACATTTGAACTAAAAAGTTAAGATAAATAAAACGAGTGACAAATACATCAAGGCGTGTATAGAATTTGATGAAGTAATTGGAAAGATCAACATTAGATTTGCGACATTAAATAAAACTATAGGCCTACAAAATGTCTTGATAGATGGAGATTTTTTATTTTTACAGTATTTATTTATTTATTTATTTTTTTGCTAGATTCGTTAAGCAAAATCATTGACTATGCATTCATAGTCAATGGAAAAATAATCCTACATTGTGATGTATCCTTTACAGTTAATAAAACAATTGATTGTATTAAGGCTTTCAAGTACGATAAAGAATTTAATTATGAAGTACAAAAAAATAAGAAACACCCCTGAACTGGATTAGTCCAGTTTGAACAAAAGCGTACATGAACCCAGACGTAAACATGGTTTGAAGACCGGAAATATATCGTCGCAAAGGAAGTGTGTGACATCTTAACATCCGGGGTAGCGGACCGCTTTCAATTCTTAGAACACACCTGTCCGCGGCAAAACTATTTCAGTCTGATTTGTTTACTCAATTCAAAGTCACGAAAAAGAAGAAGGCCTAAGCATTAAACGGATTCATAACAACTGAATAAAATTGACGGAAAACAACTGCTTGTTTTAGGTCAATTTTATTGACCTAAAAAGTCATCTCTGTTGTACATAACAGATTATCAGTTATGTACAACAGAGATGACTTTTCGTCGGCAATTGTGATTAAGATTTTTAGGCTATATTGCAATTCAATTCAACTTTGGGTTCGAATTATACCTGTTTGATGGAGTAACTATTATTTATTGTCATAAGAGATAACCGTTTTCCCGAAGCAGACATAATTTATATCTTCACTGGCATAAATATAAATAAAATAATGATAAGAGCCCCCCCCCCCCCACTGTCCCTAACCACCAGCCGCCACTGGATCAGCGGGACTCTTCTGTAGCCAACAAATAAGTTACCTTGAAAATAAAGATAAATTAAGAAATTTCCAAATGGAATTTCTCAAGAGGGTTAATTCCTTTACTCCACAAACATTTGTACGAAAATTCATTTCTTCAAAAGATTAACTTAGTTGCAGAAAGATTAGATTCCCAAAAATAGTGAAATGGTAACAATTGAGAATTATTCTAAGTTACCCAGAGGTGCAGTGATAAAACTTGCTGTGACTGAATGTTGAGTGGGCCTAACGGCAAAGAGGCCCATAGGCTACTTGCATTATCTCTTGAAAGTTCATTTCTAAGATGTTCTCCGTGTTTCAGTAGGCCTACTGTACTGTGATATCGCACATGTTTTAATTACACTGTAGGCTATTTTATTTATTAATTTACTTTAGTTAATTACAAATCTAAAGTTTTTATAAAATATTTTTAGCAGACAAGGTCATTCCATAATTGCTTGCTTTAACCGTACAAACAATGACTCACGGCCGACTCTGAGTCATATGAATTTTTCAACATCTGAACTGCTCCTCTATCACAACAATGAGAGAGAGTGTACTGTAGCCTAATATAAAATATAGATGATACATGTCAGACAAGTTCCGAAGCCTAGGGTAACTTTGATTATGAAACCATTCTATCTAAGTTATCCTCATTTATGATTTGATGATTGTTAGTTTTGACTGACTAAAGATGTTAGTCCTTCCAACCTATGCACAGTTATCTATGAGTTGTAGAGTTAAACTTAAAGTAAACTTAGGTATACCAATTTAACTCCTTGGCTGCCAGAAGCCTATCTGGTCAATATATTTTCATTATTCCATTACGGTATCAAAAATGCTAGAAGCCGATATAATCAGCTCCATACTTAAATGCGAGAACTATCTTACCAGCTGCCTCAGTGGCCCGAAGCTCAAATCGATAAGTCACCATAGCAACGGAACAAGTAAGCTTACTCGATGATTTTTCTTCCATTTTAGGCCTACAACAATGAGTCGAAAGTTGCAAGAATCAATTTTTGTTCGTTACCGTATCAAAATAATTGGTATGGTAGCCTAAAATAAATTTTTTTTTACATGACATCCACAATAGGTTTTGGCACTCTTGGGACATAAATGATAACCCCAGGGCTTATATTACTTTAAGAAAATCCTCAGCACTTTTGGGTAGATAACTTAATACTAATGTCACAGGCATTTGAAGGGTTAGACAAGACTCGAAGAGTAAAATGCAGGCCCAAAAATACTTACTTAAACTTACATTCATAATGAGTCTAGGCCAGCTTGTCTCCTCCTTGCATAACATCCTAAACAAGCACAAATCCCAACAAGACTGATGCCCATGCCTAGCAGAAGAGCTAAAACATCCCCAAAATCAAATCCTGTAGATGCACTTGCAATATGACAATATAGAAGTACAAAGAAAATGTAATGCCACATTATTCTGAAGAAAGTGACTTCAAATTGTATGTAGACTATAAGCTGTTTTGGAAATATTCTTGTCACCTAAGCAAAAATGTACAGATATTGTCAATGGTCAAAATTGTTCACTTTGTCCTACGTTGTGTAGGCCTACCTTCTTAGAAACAGAACTAGAACATGAGTACACTCACTTCACTACATTACACTTCGTTTCAACAAAATACAAATCATCTATATTAGGTGTTGTTAATGTAATTTACATTAATTTACTTAGAGTAACTCTTTTGTGCTTAACAGGTTTTACATAATCAATTTCCAAGCCAAGCAAATAACATTAACATATGGATGGATAAACAAAAATATCAACAAACCAGAGGATCTTCGATAGAGTATGAAAAACCAACATAGAGTAATCGAGTTCGTGAGAGGAATACAAGGTCTGTAGAAGAAAAATCATAACTGCTTTCAAGGTCTGCTGAATAGCAATTTTTTTGTGTTCCGGATATGGAGCGTCAAAACTAAAACGGAAGTCAATAGCCAATAGACAAACTCTTTATTTCCGTTAGGCATTTTTACAATGTATTGGACAATACAAATCTGGCACGATACACACATAATACAAGGTTCTGAACAAACATCATTAATTATTCTTGATGCAGAATAATGCTAGAAGCCGATATAATCAGCTCCATACTTAAATGCTTGGACGATTTCACAAGCCACTCAGAGCCTGGATTTACAATTTGGATCATGTCTGGGCCTATGTCATCGCTTTTTTGTGATTGCTATTCTAAATATACGATAGTCTGATGTGTTTTTGTCAATTTTATCAAACACTTGAACAAATAAACTATCTCTGGCCAGGTTTAGAACACCATGAATAGTTTCGTCGAAGTGTTTGATTTTTCCCCACTAAATAAATATGCTTCAAATTTTTGTTGTAAGACTCTGAATGATTATTGGTGTGGATTCCCAACCCTCTGCAATAACAGTAGGCCCAACATTCAGCTCTACATGAATAATTTTTACAAAGCATTCCCCAAAGTTGTGTGTCCTCATCTGCCATTAAGTCAGTCACAGTTTGGGCTAAGCCCCTTTCAAAATCATGACAAGAGCCATTAAACGCTTAAAGAGCCTTTACAGTTTTGTACACCATACTCTTTTCCCCTGGCCCTCCCTTTATTTTACAATGATTTTTTGCCAACATTTGTCGACATGCCATAAGCATAACAGTCTATATTTAGGCTCAGGTATTACCTCACATCAAGCATTGTAAAACACTGGCACATAGTCTAACATAAATGCTTGAACTTCGATTTCACCAGTCTTATCCTTAATAAAAATAAATAAATAAAAAAGTTTTTAAAAGTGTTAAAAAAAAACTGCTTCATCACCTCGATTGAATAAACAAAATGCTACATGGCAACCAGAACCAAACTCATCTACAGTAAGTAGAGTGTACAGGGTATAATATCATAGGGATTTGTTTCATGAGTTCCATCGACACACAATTTGTCATGGACAAACTTTTTCATCTGTGATACCTTAGAACTCTGTCATGATGAGAACTAAAACAAAATCTTCCTTGTTAAAAATTTCACCTGGTTCCCCTTGAGGCTTAAAATATAGAACAGTGTTTTCTTCCCCCAACTTCTCCATGTCCTCCACCCAAATCTTGACACTAATCGCATAAGCCTGGTGCCGACTTGTGGAGTAGGTAATTGAAAAGTCTCTAACAATGTTATGAAGAACTTTTCTCTCCAATAACTTTAATCTCTTATTTTGGGATGATTCCTCTCTATTCGGCATGTCATCTATCGCTTTCTCAAATGTGACGCAGATGTGAGTTTACCTGAAACTAAAAACCAACCACTTAAGATCATGGTTATAATAAAAAAGGAAGTTGAGGGAAAGGGAGGGGGAAGGAGATCAGCTTATGTATTTGTATTGAAGCAAAACACTAAAAATATATTGGATTGCTTTGGATATTTTTTGAAAACTTTAAAGTTACTCATTATCATGGAGAAATTAGTACTTTTTTTATTAATTAGAATTTTTTTATATTTTTAGCCAAGAAACCAATAACTTATTTATTTATATACATATATTCCATATCAGTCCAAAGTGAATTTTTGGCAAGGCAAAGATAAGCCTAACTTAGTAACTTGACGTCAGCTGTTAATTTCATTTGCCTTCTCTTCTGTCTAGATTCGCAAACGCAGACGATATAAGTTATTACAAACATCAAAATATTCAAAACGAAAAACATGTTTTGTCTGTTGCTAACCTTAACTTTATCTAACTGATAAACACAAGTAGTAAATAAGATTACTTAAAATAATAATCGTTCTTTACTTTTAGTAGATTAGAAAACTGTTTGTGAAAAACTGAACAATGATGTCTTTCCTCTGTCGAAACATTAGGATTTCTGTTTCTTTATCACCAAAGTTTCAAGCCATTCATTGGAGAACAGTGAGAGAGGTTAGTACTTTATTTTCTCCATATTTGTAAGTACATTAAAACTTACCAACGGTACACTATATTTTATTTGGGAAAGAGGTCTTCAAAATTGATTAAACTCTAAATTAATTCCTTGTGGATTACGGGCATCCCCCCATGCCATTATTAGGGCATAATCCACTTAGGTTTCATTTATTTACAAAGTCTCTGTAACAAAGACAGACTTGTAGCCATCCAGGTTACAATCCGAGGTAATTATGCAGTCTAAGTTTTTAAATATGCATATAGTACTGTATACTAGCTAAAACTTTAGGCTACATCAATAACAACCACTGGCGAAACTTCGTTATCCGTCTCCATCGTTATTATTGATGTGGAAATTTCGATACTGCGATAATATTGCTATTATATCGATAATACAATTACACGATACGATTATACGATTTTATCACCTGATTTAGTTTGTCGTTCTTATATAATGAAATAAACCTTTTGACAATAAAACAAATACCGTATATTCAAACAAGTAACTGAAAAAAGCAAAATTTGTAGCTAATTAATGTAACCTGTAACAAAGAACAACACAAAATAAACTAACCAAGTTTGTTGTGTAGCTGTATCTCTAAATTCGGATTGTGAGAAGAAGCAGACTTCGTTAGATCTAAAATGGCGTCACACAAATGCTGCCAAAAACAAATCAGAAAGGTATTTTTTTCTGTTGTTTTGAGGGAATATGCATTTTAAATGTTTCCAAACACCATTGATTTTGTTGTTATAAACATCGCTGTCAATTAAAGTGACGGAGGTTTACGGTTACACTGTTAGGTTAGATTATTATTATGAAAATCAGTATCGTTGTTGATTCGATTGTTTTCATCGCTCAATTTCAATCGCAATATCGAAATTTCCACATCGATAATAACGGTGGAGACGGATAACGAAGTTTCGCCCAACCACTTTTACCACAGTTAGTACTTAGGCCTAATTCAAGAATATGAGTTTCAGCGTCCGGTTTTATTTTATTTCTAAATGTTTCATTTCTATTTTTATTCCTTACTAAATTGTTGTATTCAAGTAATATACGGTATACATATTCATATTCTATATGGAATTCCGCGTCATTTGAGTACCCACATGGCATACTTTAAGTACTGTAGACCCTAAGTTTAGTATAAAAAATATTTCATCTGATGGCTTTTCCAACACTTTCCCAGCAATATCCGGTTTATTTGAAATCAGATCGAAATAATTTTTACATATTTGTGATCAGCTTAACATCCTACCCACTTGATGTATTTTTGAATAAAATAATCGCTAGGCCTAACCGGTTTCCGCATTTCCACCGCTTTTCCGGCGATAACTTTGTTGTTTATGGAAGGATTTTGATAATTCTTAAACATTTATATTCAGCTCGATTTCCCCGTCATTTTAAGTACCCACTCGACTTATTTTGGAAAAAAAGTTTTTCCGGTTTTCCCAATTTTCCGACTTTTTCCGCAGAAAAAACTATCATTTTCAAAATCAGGATGTAATTTTGGACAGTTTTAACAAAACAATTCAATTTTTAAGAGGTGTCACCTAAACTGCATAACTCAATCCAATTCTGGGTGGCTACATTTGTAGTCATGTCTTATAGGCCTACCTAGCTTTACAAATTTCATCTTTTCGTGGTTAGAATTAGAGTGAGGGCTTTGAAACCCAGCACAGATATATAGCTTCAGAGATGCTATTTTCGGTGTTTAAATGGGCCCTGCTGGACAGTGCTGAATCCTGAACGGTGTGCCTGATTTTGGATTCATAACTCAGTCGCGAGTCTGTTCGCGTGCAGAACTAAATGCCATATGGGCCTAGGCCTACCTTGCCGGTAGGCCTACATTTTGTCAGTGTTTTTAGAAGGCCTACGGTATTTTTTTTTTTTTTTTTTTAGATTTAACTTACCCTACCTGATTTTGCATTTGGAGTTTGTTTTAGCAGTACGGTAATAGGTCCCTAAAATGTTGGACCTTAAGGATTCGGAGTATGACTTCCAAAAATGCATCCATAATTTTTTTATGCGTTGGACAATATTTTATAAGAAAATATTCAAAGTAAACTAGAGTTATCCAAAATAATATTTACTAGATAAAACTTTCCCATTCCGAGGTCTCAAGTGTAGAGTCAACACCGCCAGTGCTGGTGGCCCCAAAAGTATGAAATGTGATATAATTTTTTACTGCCGCAAACAAAATACAAATATTAAAAAGTGTACCGGTATTAGTATCAAATCATACAAAAGTAAGATTTTACAAATTTTTTAGTTTTAGGACGGGCGGACGGGTCTTCAAAAGGTGCTTCATAGCGAACATGTGAAACTTGTGATCCTAAAAATACAGATTTTTTGTTTCATCAGCCTATAACTTAACCCTCAAACATTTAAAATTAATAAAATACGAAACGAATAAGTAAAATACACATTTAACATTAAAAATTTCGGTAACAGGAACATAAACTCGCGGTGTGTGCACACATTTTGTCCGAACCCCAGGTTATTTTGTGCTTAACCCTCTAGTGGTCTATTGTAACACCAACCAATATAGGCCTATATGCACACGGACTGACAGTCCTCATAATATTGGTTTAGTGAGAAATACACCCATGAATTTATCAGTTGGGTAATAATAAGTAATATTGGCATACTTAGTTTGTCATTTTTACTTGAAGTAGGCCTAATTAGTGTTAGGCCTAAATAAAGGAGTTTTCACATGGTATTTTTAGAAAATTTCCCTATAAGGAATACCCTATTACAGTAACACCCAGGCCCAGGACCATGATACTTTTTGGTTTTGAGATCCCCAGAAGTCAAAAGAACCATTAAAATTGATGTATGATATTACAGGGTAAATAACTTAACTGTGGCACCATTGGCATATCCTAAACTATGAGTTTTAGAGAAAACTTTAAGCGGGGAACATCACCCATTTTTTAAGGCCATAAAAAATATGAATTCCATTTTCTTCTAATGGCCGCCATTTTCCCATATGGGGGCCAACTTTAAAATTTCTTATGGAACACTCCACATTTTATGGTGTTTTTGAAATGTCCATGTAATTTTAAGACATTTTATTCTGTGACATTTTTCTCTAAAACTAACAGTTAGGGAGCCACAGGTAGGCCTGATTAAAGTTCATTTTTAGTTCCATAAGATAACATGGTGCAAACTTTATCTGCCCATATCTCCGAAACCATTCAGTTAAATAAAAAATCATCTAGAATGAAAATGTCTTAAAATTATGTTTTAAGAACATTTCACTCATAAAAATTATCATTTATGCATAAATAAACTTATTTCCAATATGGTGGTCAAAAACTAAAATATTTTAAATAAACTGTATCCGAAGATAACTGACACATACTTCTCCCAACAATATAGAAAAGGTGTTAAAAGCTTCAAACATTAATTGATGGCGCAGTCGGATAGCTAACAGGTAAGCAGCACGAGTTTGACCCTACGTGCGTCTGTGACTTTTAACAACGTGTCACTGCGTTTACCGCTAAACGAAAAATGGAATTTTCTCCGCAACCATTTAACGTAGAGCAATAATTTTAAATACTTGATTATTTAGTTTTTTGAGCTTTATTTAATTATGATAAGTAAAATTGATTTCAAGATAACAGCTATTTTGAAAATCCAAAAAATGGATTTTTTAAACACTTTTTATTGTATAACTTTTGAACACGCATTTTCTTGGAGATGTGGGTGGTGTCATTTTATTCACCATTTTAAGCTTAATAAACCACAAAATTTTAATCAAAATCGTTAGAGCCCTTTGTGAGAAATTTTGATTTTTCACGATTTTTAAGGGTTTTTGGGGTAAATACCCTTAAAAATAAAAAATTCAAAAAAATGAAAAACACCTGGAATTATTGTGAGTTTGGACCTACATACCAAATTTCACTAAAATCAGACCATTGGGGCATTCTCTAGCTCTGTTTACATCCAGACACACACACAGACACACACACACACACACCTACACACACACACCTCCACACACACACCTCCACACACACACCTACACACACACAGACATCACTCTGAAAACCTCTTTTTTGGACACAGGGGGCACCAAAGTGGATAAATCCACAAACAACTCAAATTCGAAAATTTTGACGAAAACAATAGTTTCTCCATATAGGCTACTATGGTATAGGGGGAGAAAGTAAAAATTGATGGTAGTGTGGAAAAATAGCAAAAATGTCTTAAACTGATGTTTTACAGTTTAAGACATTTTTACTCTGGAGTATTTTTTATTTTACTGAATGGTCTCAGAGATATGAGCAGATAAAGTTTGACACATGTTATTCTTATGGAACTAAAAATGAACTTTAATTGCCTGTAGCTCCCTAACTGTTAGGTTTATAGAAAAATGTTTATGGATAATAAAGTCCTAAAATTACATGAAAATTTCAAAACACAATAAAATTTAGGGACATTGGAATTCAAATTTTTAATTGCCTTAAAGAAATAGCTGATGTTCCCCACTTAAAGTTTTCTATAAACCTCGTGGTTTAGGATATGCCAATGGTGGCACAGTTAAGTTGTTCACCCTGTATTATACAGGGTGTCCTTAAAGTCCGTCACCAAACTTCATAATAAGGTTAGTTGAGTCAAAATAAGCAAAAAAGTTCATATGAAGGTATAATCCTGAAATGCATATTTACCTAGATAACCCCCGTTATCCAACGTTATACGTTTTCCAACCAATTTCTTTGAAACTCTACTTGCAACTTAAGATACTAAAGGTTCAATTTACAAAAAAATGTCAACTTATACAGTTTTAAATTTCAAATCATCGGCCATTTAAACTTTTTAAACTTTAATTACGAAAAAACTTAACATTAAAACAAATTTTTGAACTAATGAAAAATATAAACAATTTAATTCCCTATCCGTTGACACCAAAATTTTGAAAATCGGTTAATAAACAAAGGAGATACATTAATTTAATCATTATTAGGTTACACTGTTATTGCCACCCAAGAGCGGACCTGCCACCATCCCACAATTTTTGCGCTAATAAATTGTAACAGTGGTAGCTACCAACAATTAAAATCCATTGTATCAGCCCCTGAACTGCTATTGAATAGTAATGACTTTATACACATACCTTCTGTCGAGCAGCTCAAATTTTGTTGGAATAAATCAAAACATGTTTTGATGTGAATACGGCATTTTCAAGTGACACACCCAAAGAACATTTATTATCCACCGAGGATCGCTGACGAATCCCTCGGTGGATAATAAATGTACTTTGTGTGTGTCACTTGAAAATGCCGTATTCACGGCCAAACATGTTGTGATTTATTCCATCAAAATTTGAGGGATTCGTCAGCAATCCTCGGTGGATAATAAATGTTCTTTGGGTGTGTCACTGGAAAATGCCTTATTCAAAGCGAAACATGTTGTGATTTACTCCAACAAAATTTGAGCTGCTCGACAGAAGGTATGTGTAAAAAGTCATTACTAGCTAATAACTATGTAAGCGCTGTGGCAATAACAGTGCAACCTAATACCAATGAATACAAAAACGTTTTCATTTCATACGAGTTTTGTTCCTTAAATCTTAAATTATTTCTTATTGTCATTGCAAACTAATTTAAGTTCCCAATTTAGCTTTCATTGCATGTTCTGACAAAAAGAGGGGTATTTCATAAAACACAATATGTAGTTAAAACAATGAGGTTTGTAAATTGCTCAAACTTTCAAGTAGTTCGCCTGTAGACGGGGCAATACTAATGTGAAAGAACTAAATGAGTAGGGTTTTAGGGTTTATTTGGTTTCGTATACTTTGGCACTACATGGAGTTTGAGGTAAGATGGCAAATCTAAAGACAAAGAAATTGAATTAAGTAGATCTAATATCTACTTTAAAATATCTACACTATTCATTACTGACAGGTGTTGCATTGTTTTACTTGGTTTGGGTATTTAAAATTTTAATTGATTTTTAATTTGTATTAAATTTTGTACATGTCTGTACATATCTTTCATGGGTAGAACAAGAAATGAAGGGTGGGGTACCTTGGATTTAGATATCATCACATCCAATCAAGGATTCAATACCGTATTAGATTTCATGAGAATCTATAATATTTTTGACAAGTCTGAGTTTTCTTAAATTGTCTATATGAGTAAGGTATGTGCCTACTCTTCTATAGAACTATAAAGTAAATCAACTTATGTGATTATTTTAAATTGGATTAACATCATTTTTTGGAATTTTATGAACTTCCGTTGATCATTCACAGAAAAACATCAGATTAAATTTATCTTGTTAAATGTGCTATTTTTGATAAGAAAAAGAAGAATTTATCAAGAATTGTAATTTTATATCTTATTTCATCAGTTTTAAACTGTGTGATTGACTTTGTTTGATTAAAATCTCAACCGTACTTTTAAAAGCATTCTTTAGTTTCTTTATAAAAAAATGGTAGGCCTAAATGAATTTGAAAACTAAATATTTAACTTATTGTACAGGATTTTAATTTGTGTGATTAGATTAAAAAAAGAAAAAACTTAGGTAAAAGAAATAGTGTTTAAATTCTAGGTAATTTTTTAGTTAATATCTCACCCCTTGTTTTCAGGTCCTGCGAAATCAACATCTTCAGTTTGTTCAAGCTGCATCTACTTTTTCCAAGAAAGGAAAAGTTTTCAACTCTGTCAGCGAAGCAATCAGTGATGTGCCCGACGGCTCAGTGATACTTTTTGGAGGTACTTTCTACTTGCACATTATTTATCTGATACCTCCACAGCAACTAAAAAAGTGTCTTGTATTTAAATATAATTTTTGTAAGTTAATATAATTTATTTTGCCATGTTAAGTTCATCTTTAACATCTACTGTCAAATTTTTATATAACCCTTGGGGTTTGTAGCGGCTGTTCGTAGGCAACACAATAAATTCAGCTCTAGAGTCTACATCATTTTTCGCTGAATCAAAAAATTCAAGTTGGATTTTTTTATACAATACTTAGTTGTAAGAATTAGATAGACAAGATTTAAAATTTTTTAAATTTTGTTTGGCTAGTTAATTATTTTTGTATAAACTACAAAGTACGAATTAGATATCTACAAATGATTACATAATCTAACAAGCCTAACACACAGTATAATAATTACAACATTTATTATCCCATTATGCACCCATCATTTCCCCTTTGCATCCACATTGATATTGAGCTACAATATAATTTCCTAACGTTCCAGGGTTCGGATTGTGTGGAATACCGGAAAACTTAATTGCGGGTTTAGCATCAAGGAAGGTGAAAGATTTGACGGTTGTCAGCAACAACGCGGGTGTGAGTGACTGGGGTCTCGGACTGCTCCTCAGTGAGAAGTTAGTGAAGCGAGCGATAGCATCATATGTTGGAGAAAATCATGAGTTTGAACGGCAGTTCTTGAATGGAGAGTTGGAGGTTGAACTTTGTCCTCAGGTAAGGTGTTCACACATTTAATCGTTCAATATAAAGTTAACATCAAATATACGCTTAAGGATAGGTGGCTATTTCAAGGATAATAATGGTAGGCTACTACAGTGTGACACATCTTTTTACTAGTAAGTGTGTAAAAAGTACGCAAAACAAGCAATGGCGTCAAACAAAGAAAACTTATAGTGTGGAGAATAAACTTAAGTGTGGAAAATAGGGCCTAGAAGCCCCATAGCTGAACAAAAAGCGACAGTTCAACGTTGTTGCAAAAAGTACCAAAGATGATCACCACAACTAAGAGACCTTTGGCCACAGCAAAAAGTTCAGCAGCGGCAGTACTCTCAACTGTGTCAGCAAACTCAGCCGTAACATAAAGTTCAGACGAAACCAAAAGTTCAGCCACGGCAGAAAGTTTGACCCCGACAGAAAGCTTAGCTGCGAAAAATGGTTTAGCTTCCATTGGTCCGCATTCAGTTTTCCATAAAGAACTTATTGGTTTAGGATAATGTTATTAAATTAAATAATTACCTTATCATTTTCAGAGTCAATTTTCAATGTACAATTGTTTTCAAGTTCCATTTACTTGTAACTGTGTTAAGCCATAGCTTGCTGAAAGTCCATGCTGTGAGCATGTTACAAAAGGATAAAAAAATGTTCTTTTTTTGAGCATGGAAGTAATGTCAGTTGTTTGTTATTAGAATAATAAATATAATACTTTATTCAAATGAGTAGGCCTACTTCCCAGATACCCGGGTTGCCTCTACAGTAAAAGTGAAACAAATCAAATTACTCGTGCAATAAACTTTAAATATTTATCATTTTTAGGCTATTTGCTTTGAGATCAAATAGCTGAAGCTGATTGATTTATTAAACTAGACTGAATAATTTAATATTGTTATTAGTATTTTTTGGTCTTCTACATATTTTTATATTTTGAATTATTGAAGATGTCAGTGCAGAATTTGTAGGTAAAATATTTTTAGGTGCAGGAAAATTTCTGTTTAACGGCTAATATTATGAAATATTTACAGACATTCAAATCAGTTGGAGGGTGACAGAATCTTGATAAATATCTTTAGAATTTCAAAAATAATGTCTGCTTAAGTTTATACCTTCTAAAATCTTACTCTGTGAGTAACCAATAAAATATATGCCAACGTATCATAAACAACAGTTTTAGTTTTAAAATCAACTGTTAGCGTTTGTTTTGACATATGTTCAGGCCTAACCATTCAAAATATAAACCTAAATTGAAATTTGCATGTCAAATTTTCAACTAATGTCTAAATAGTTTCTGCACCGTCTGTGACCAGGGCACGATCGCAGAGCGGGTCAGGGCTGGAGGCGCCGGTATCCCCGCGTTCTTCACCCCAACCGCCCTCGGTACTATCATCCAGGAGGGCGGAGTCCCCATCAAGTATGACGGGGCGGGCAATGTGGAGCTGGCCAGCGAGCCCAAGCCCACCCAGGTATTTGATGGCAGAGAGTACGTTATGGAGCGTGCAATCGTCGGCGACTACGCGTTCATCAAGGCCTGGAAGGCTGACAGAGAAGGCAACCTCATATTCAGGTAGGTTGGAAGTAGATTTTCTATAGTTCTTATTTTACTTTTGATTTTAACAACTCTACTTATAAGCACCAGTATTATTTTAGGGTAAGTGACATATTTATATCTATACTTATTATAGCTAAGGCTTTTTTTGTTAAGAGAACTCTCTTACAATTTTCAACCCATTTTCAAGTTTTTTGTGTCGTTGAATTGGGCTTGGGTCTGTAGTTGTTTCCACTAAAAATTTAAAATAAAGATGCTATCCATAATTAAAATTTGAAATGTTCCCATTAGAATAACATTGGATTGAGGAGTTGAGCATTTGAAACAACTGTTAATTTCCAGCTTTAAATAAGAGTATTTTAATTTACTGATAATCACAGGTATTGGATTGGACTGAGTAATTGAGTTGGGACTAAAAGTAACATTTTTAGCAAAGAGTCAAAATTAAATTGCTTTATTTCAAGCAACAAGTATACTAGTAATAATTATTATTGTAGCAGTTAGTATGAGCTAAGCTAAACCTTTTTTAGGTTGTTTTAGTAGACTATTTTTACTATTGAATCATTAGTAAATGCCAATAGAACTACAGTACACTCTCGTTCATCGGAACTAATGTGTCGGATGGCCGGTTCGGATGTCAAAAAATTCCGATGAAGCGGAGTCCGTTGTGAGTCATCATTTCCGCCCGTACGGTGACCTATTGTGATTGTATTCACTCTTGTTTTTACAAGATATTTTATGAAAATAAGGCACTCAAACTTTGAACATGGTAACAATGAACCTATAGGAATAAAAACAACGCAGGAAATAAAGATCCAAAATGGTTATTCTCATTCCTTATTCATATTCCACTTATATTCCAGCAGTCAACTGACTTACACGTATCACATGTGCAGTCGCGACGTGAACGCGAGACAGACTGAATGACAGTTTGGGAAGCGGTCGAAACGGATGTTCACTTCCTGCCCCCTTCCTCTTTCTATTTTTGTGCGAATACTCCACGGCCTCGTAAATCACATCGATGTGTACAGATTATGGAAAACGCCTGATGACGTTTGATGCAATTATGTGATACTTCACTGTTGTGCGTATAGAACGAATGGAAATTGAAGGCGCTAAAACGGAAAAATTATTTATTTCATAAGAAAAAAAATTAATGATATCCAGATTTTCAGTTTTGATGAAGCGGAGTTCCGATGTCGCCGAGTCCAATGAACGAGAGTGTACTGTATCATTAGTTTTTTCGCTTCAATATATTGAACAGGTAGTAATGAGTTGGTAGGTGACCTTGAACTGCCAGCTCTATTAATAAATAATAATAAATAAATAAATAAATCTTTATTGTCGTAAGAATACAAATGATCATTGACAATGTCATAATTACAGTGTAGCTGCAAAGTCAAAATGCCTTAGCTCTAAAGAAAATTTTCTAAAATGTATAATATAAAATATTTGTTATAAAATATACATTATTTTATGTATACCATTGTCCATTGTACCATGTCCATATTGGTGTTTACATAGACAATTTTTTCTTTTGGTCTCCTTATCAACATAAATCAGCTGATCTTGGCCGGCAACAAAGCTACATAAAGTTTACACATTTGATTCACACCCCAATAAACCCCCCCCCCCCCCTTAAAAATATGTCTTGAATCTTAAATATTCAGTCTATATGTTAATAGATCATATAATTCTGACTTTCAGTAAAGGAGGATTGCAATTGAGGGGAGGTATAATATAGTTAAATACAATTAATTATTGATAACTACTGGAATTAACCGCCAGTGATGACTGCATTACTTAATTCTGATTTGCAGGAAAGCCGCCCGTAACTTCAACCAGCCGATGGGCAAAGCAGCCAAGACCACCATCGTGGAAGTAGAAGAGCTGGTAGAGACTGGTAGTCTAGATCCTGACAATGTTCATCTACCTGGGATTTTTGTGGATCGTATTGTAGTGGGAGACAAATATGAGAAAAGGGTAGAGGTAAGCATCACTATACATAATTAAACACTTCACTAAATTATTGGTTTATTTACCAACTAGATGCATAACTTTAGGTAGTTTTCTATAGTTTACTGTTATTGGGAAAAGATATTAGGGCAAGTTTGTTATTTGTTTGCTCACTTAATGTCAGTATGTGATTAGTCTCTACGCTTACTCAACTTAAGACTAACTTATTCACTCTGCAAAGTCACTTTCAGAATAAGATCAATTGATCACAATAGCCATCCATCTAAGGATAATTAAAGAAATCCCAAAGGTACTGATTGTAAATCTCAATGATGAAACAAGATCAAAACCTTCCCATTTGGTTTGAAACAAATTTACCATAACTAGAGGTGTGCGGATAGTGAAATTTGACTTCGGATCGGATTCGGATCGGATAGTGTAATTTCGGATCGGATTCGGATCGGATAGTAAGGGGTTCGGATCGGATTTATTCGGATTCGGATACTCGCACGGACAGAGTGAACTGTTATATTACTCAGAATTAAAATACAAATTAATTAACAGTAAAATCCTAGCACTTTATTCCTAGGAATGCATGAAAATGTTAATTTGATTTTTGTTTAATATAGAAATGTAGGCATATATTGATTTTTTTGTTCAGTATTTGTTCAAAACTAGAATTATAATTTACATTTTGGACAAATACTTTACAATGATGTATAAAGAATTTTTTCGTGTTTTTAGTGTGCATGTTTGAGTTGTCCTTGAGTTGTATTATGTTAAGTATGATACCATTTTCATATTTGTATGATTTTGTGTATTATAGGCCTATAATACAACAAAGACTTAATATATTAATCCTATGATATATATATATAGCCTGTAATATATATAGGTTGTTTAATATATTATAGCCTATATAATATTGTTTCATATATTCTACTAACTACAGTAGGGCCTAGGTCTCATCCAAAATAAATTCACTACAACGCTATCGGTATCAAACCAAGTTTTAACTTAAGGTAGGCCTATTGTTTAGCTCTAAAGTCGGTCAATCAATAGGCTACATTTGTAACTACCTATTTGTTTTTGGTGAGAAAATCTTTTTCAATATTTATTTACAAATTTGCTTACAACCTAGATAAATTTTTCTCTTTCAGAATTAGGTAATTTTCACGCTCATTTTTTGTTTGAATACTAGTAATACTACATTGATAGTAATATTTTGAGTAATAACAACTTATGGTTATGACCAAAAATGTCTATTTCATTCATTAGGCCTAGCCTATATGCAAGTTTTAATATCTTTGAGTCACTGTGATGACTGTTAAACAGTAGCCTAGGCCTACACCTTCATGTAGGCTATAGTCTTGTTTGATGTTTAAAAGTAGATTGCTAAGCTTACTTAGGTTCAATAATGCAGTAACATGTAATACTCTTAACAATTTAGGTTTAAAACTTACATCCCAATTTGTTTTAGGCCTATTACAATGAGCTCAGTTAAAAAATAAAACACATTCCTATCTCAAAGAATTTATGAAGTGGAAGCAAGTCACAAGTCTTAATTTCAGTAATAATAAAACTACATTATTTTATTTTTCAACAAAGAACATTTCCTGATGTCTTAGTTACCCTACCCTTACCTTTAGAACCAGCTTGCACAATAGGCATTCCGCCAGTTCTAGGTTTTTCTCAAAATATTTCCAAATCAAACTCCTTTTCTTCCTTGGCTCCATAACTGAGTAGTTAACAACTAGCCTATCCGATTCTAAAAAATTAAGTTGATCACATTAAAAGGTACAGTTCATAACTTCAATTCAAATTCTATCTCGTACGCTGTCGGCTGTAGCAGTTTTCCCAGACTTCAAAACATCGTACTACACGATAATAAATTATTGCACGCCACAAAAATGTCGTGTCCATCAATGTAATTAGTGATTGATGTCGGGAATGATTTGATTTTGTAATATTTTAGGCACGAAAAATCAATTATTTTTCAAAACTATCATTAGTTATCTTGAAAAATTACGGCAAATCTTTGGGAGGAAAATCAGTGTGAAGTCGGAGAATGAGTACAATAACTATGTATTATCGTGTACTTGAAAACAGAATCAAATAACCACAGACTAAAATCGTGACACTCGGTCAATTCTGGTGATCCACCATACCAGTTAATTCCAAATCGGTGGCTGTGGAGTGCTAGCGAGGGTTCACTAGCGCGCGTTGTGGTTGGAATCGGAACCTATCTCTACAGCCAATCACGACCACTCTTAGAATGGGTTGTTTACTCCATCCGCTTGAGTCGCTAATATATCAGATTTGTTTTGACAACCATTGCCTTGAGTGCTTATACTTACTTATACTTCTTCAGTCGTCCCGTAGACCACATGTGCGGCATGAGACCAGTCTTCTTATCTATTTTTTATTCTATCACAGTTCAGTTGAACCAGGTCATTCAGGATGGGTGGGTAGGCTCAGGCTGGGAAAGTTGGTAATTCGTAAAAACAACTATTGATCAAGTATGATTTGAGTTTTGATTTGAATTTTTTGGGACAAGCAATCTCTTTTAAATCTATTGGGAGGCTGGCAAGAAATTTAAGGCCGATGTACAAAGGTTTTTGTTCAAAGAGTTTTAGATAGTGCTGAACTGAAGGGTTAATTGCTCTATTTCTTGTATTGTAACCATGAGAATGTGTAGGCACCAGATTGTTGTCTTTAACGTAAGTTATGGTCTCAAACATGAAAAGCGAGGGGACTGTTAAAATTCCTAAGTTTTTAAAGTGACTGTAACAAGACTCTCTTGGTTTGAGACCAAGAATGCACCTTACTGCTCTTTTCTGTATTGTAAAAATTCTATTGAGATTGTATTTACTTGAAGCACCCCATAGTACTATGGAATATCTTATATGGCTTTCGATTAAACTAAAGTAAACTAGTTTGGACAATTTTCTGTTTCTTAAAAAAGCAATGTTTCTGAGGACAAAAATGTTTTTTGACAAAGTTGCTGCTAACTTATCTACTTGGTCTATCCACCTCAGCCCACCGTCCAATCTCACTCCAAGGTAATCAATTGAATCAGAACTCTGAATTTCATCATCACCAAGAAAAACAGAGGGAGGAGAAATGTTAGCTCTCATCGATTGTGCTGCACGTTGTACAGTGGAAAAATGTAAGAACTGGGTCTTTTTGGAATTGATTGTGAGATTTATGTCAGAGAAGGCTTGAGAAAGTGTGTTGAGTTTGAAAAAAGTTTGTTGTTCGAGATGATTCAAGTCTTTACTTCGAGTGAAAAGAGATGTGTCATCTGCGAAGATAGTTAAGCTATCACCGTCAAGATGATTTGGAATGTTATTGATGTAGATCAAGAAGAGGATCGGCCCCAGTATCGAGCCCTGGGGCACGCCAGATCTTATTTCACCAGGATTCGAAAAATGCTTGGCGGATGTGCCTTGCTTGTTTCTGAAATCAATTACTGTTTTTTGTTTTCTTTGAGAAAGATATGACTTGAACCAGCTCAAAACTGTGCCTGAAATGCCTAGTTCCAGAAGATTGCTTAATAAAATTGAGTGATTGACGCAATCAAACGCCTTAGAGAGGTCGACGAAGCAGCCAATGGCCGTCTCGCCACCCTCCAAGGCGTCGATGCATTTCCCTGTAAAATCAATGAGAGCTAACTTTGTTGACTTTTTGCTCTGATATCCAAATTGTTTGGCAAAAATGATGTTGTGTTCAACTAAGAAATTGACTAATCTATTACAAACTACTTTTTCAAGGATTTTTGAGATTGTTGGGAGGAGTGAGATGGGACGGTAGTTCTGAGGTAGATGACTGTCGTCTTTCTTAAAAATAGGACGGACTAATGCTAATTTTGCACCATCAGGAAAAACTCCTTCAAGTAAAGAAACATTAATTAAATGAACTAATGGGCCTTCTAACTCTGAAAAACAATTTTTAATGACTTTGTTGGAAATTTCGTCCCATCCTGCTGCATTACTATTGGATATTTCTCTAACTACACTACGTAATTCGACATTTGAAACAAGACTGAATTCTGAAAATTTGGTGATTGCAACCGTATTGTTTGAGGGTGTGTCATGACCTGAAAGGTTAGGCCCAGTACTGACTTTGTTAGAAGCATCAGCAACATTCAAAAAGTATTGATTAAGGAAATTACTAACTATGAAAGGATCATCTTTACATTGTTCATTTATTTTAAGTACTAGGTTAGGTTTGGTTTGATTTTTCAAGTTATTTCTTGTTTCATTAATGAAAGACCAGGCTGTTTTGCTCGGATTCTTCGAGTCGCTCAGCTTCTCAGAGATGAATGAAGATTTGGCTTTTTTGATTGCTTCTCTGTAATTCTTCTTGTCAGTCAAATATTTATTTCTAACATTGACATCTTTTGTAGCGATCCAATCAGAGTAAGTATTTAATAGTTTTTGTTTTCTTAATCTAATGTCATCTGTTAACCATTTTAATTTATTTTCCCTCCTAGGCCTAACCTTTTTTAATGGGCATGAGATTTCCAGATGGTGTTTGATTGTAACTATCAAGCTATTGTACAATTCATTAACGGTTGTTAAGTTATAAAAAGTGTCCCAAGATTCCCAGCTTAACCTAGTTTTCAGCTCTTGGATTGAAAGGTCATTTATTACTCTAGTTTCGGTTTCACCTAAATCAATGTGCTTGATTGTTGGTATTTCCATTACTATGGCTAAATGGTCTGAGACCAAAGATTCAACAGTGTACACGTCAAAGTTATTAAGATTTGTGGCAAAGTTGTCCAGAATGCTTTCAGAATTTGGGGTGATGCGAGTTGGAGTGTGAACAGTTAATCTTAAACTAAAACTACTCAAAATACTAGAAAAAATGGCAAACTCGACCTCATGTTGTTGTGGATCAATGTTAAAGTCACCAGCCAATATTACTTGACGGTGACTCATGACCGTGGATTGAAGATACAACTCTAATTGTTCAAAGAAAAGTTGGAAATTGTTATTGTCAGGGGGTCTGTAGACAACAGAACAAACTGTGAGTCGCCCATTCAATTCAAATCTGAGTTCTTCGATTTCGAAAACTGATTCAATCGAAAACTTGTTGCTTTCGAATAATGAGGTAGAGCCTACCTTATCCAAGATGAGATCGGACTTTAAGAAAACGGCTACACCACCCCATAACATATTCTCTCTGCAGAGAATGCCATACAATGAGTAACCGAGTAGGTTAATAAAGTGAGCATTTGAGGAAGAGATCCCATGTTCGGAGACCAAGAAAATGTCAACTTTTTCATCCTGAAGTAAAATTTCAATTAATTCTTTTTTTGTGTTAAGGGATCTTTGTACGTTCAAGTGCAGAATTTTTAAATGAGAGCTATTGTTAAAGATGTCATCAACATTTCCGCTTAAATTTAAACTACAATCTAATTGACTTAAGGATAAGGTAGGCAAACTGTGTAGAGTACTTACATAGGCTAGCCTAAAAAAAGACTGACCATAGAATTTCCTACGAGATCACAGATGAGTTTCTTGCCTCTAGAATTTAAGTGTAGACCATGTCTTGTGTAGTGGATTCGATGCAGGGCAAAGTTCACAGGAATGAAACACCATCCAAACTTATCACAAAGTTCCTTAAGTTTTAAATTCTGTTTCTTAATGAGGTGATTACAACTTTCATCATCGTACCGGTATAAAGTCTCTACTATGGCAATACGGTTAGCCTTGAAAAGATGAGCATTGCTTTCCAATGTGCTGATCACTGAGTCAATAGAGTCATCAGTCATGCAATTCACACCACCAAAAACTAATTTCAGTTCATTACTACTATTCACAATAGTTGATTTGGTCATACTATTAACTACACTATTTACATAGTACTTCATGGGTGTGCCAGGGAAGAGATCTACACATACATTCAGGTCAGACTTAACAAAATCAAATTTTGGACTACAGTTGGATACTTTGTCCTTGATGTGAGGACGTAGATCCCTTACATGGCTATCTCCGATTATTCTAACGCTCGACAATTTTTGGCCAAGACAAGGGTTGGGATTTTTTACTGTGACTGGTGCCTCACAAGCTAATGGTGGATTCAAACTAGTACTAGGCCTACCTTGTGATTTTCCATCCTGAACAGTGATAAAATCACCACACGGGTCAGTTTGTGTGCAAACACTTAAAACTAAACTGGACGGGTTGGGAGACTGCCCAGTTGGGCCTGTAAGTGACAAGCTGGTGTGGGAAGGACCATTATTTACAGACCTTAACAAAGCTATTTCATCTTCAAGTTCCTTCAACTTACTAGAGAATTGTCTATTTTCAGTCATAAGCACTAAATTGAGGTCTCGAACTTCCAAAAGCTCTTGCTTGATATTAGAAAAATCTCTGTCTTTTTGGATCAGTCTTCCAAATTCAATACATTTACTACAGACATATGGATCTTTTTTCTTTATCAACTTAAATATGGTTTTCTTTAATTTGCTGCATTCCCTCCAGGCATGTACCCAAGCCTGACATATGTCACACTGAACGCTATCGCTTTCTAAGTCGGCAATGGCTAAATCACAAATATTACAAGTTACAATGGTCATAATGAAATGATTTATTTTAAGCTAAGATTTGCGATGATCAATAATTGTTAAACTTAAAACTATGACATGTGATTCAAAAGATAGGCTTACCACGCCAGCTTGTCTTCAGGCACTGGAATGACATTTTATGGTCTGAAAGAAATCAATCTGTTACCTGAGAATGTGGGGACTTACTCCGTGTTCGAATTGGGTTGCAATTTTGAGGCTGGAAATCCAATAATTTTAATTTTGTGACTCGAAGCAACAAATCCGAGGTTGATCGGTGGAAAAGTAAAGGATAGGTAAGAGAGAGGAAGCTGAAACCTGATTGGTCGACTCGTATGAAAGCTGATTCCTGGTTGGTTGAGATCAATGGCGGCATCCAATGAGATGCAAGCTTGTCGTTCCAAATGAAAGTTTCATCATCTTGCTGTTCTTCATGGTAACTAAGTTCGACTGTATATTTTAATGTGAAATTAATGTTGGCAGTCTGAACCTTATGAAAATTATTTGACTGAAGCACTTAAACTTTATGGAAATTACACTCTGAAAACTAATTTTAACTTTAAACTATATATAAAAACTGAATTAATACGGAGCTACTTTCGGTCGGACATGTTTGCTTGGAGTCCACAGAGTAAGTCCACAGAGTAAGTAAGTGCGCTATATCTTGGGGACACCCTAATACCTGGGGCCTGTTTCATAAAACTACTAGTTTACAAGTTACTAGTCTATTATTTACTAGTGCTAATTTCACCAGTACTAATAATTTCTGTTTCATAAACATTTTCCAGACACTTGTAAATACTAGTGGTTTTTACAAGTCACGTGATCAAATTTACTAGTCAGCTGACGCAGTTTATCGCCCGCTCTGGCATTGTTGACATAACCTCAATTACGGGTTTTTTACCATTTAACATAGGACAAAAAATTTTTATTAAACCAATACACATTTCGGGATGTTTTTATAACTAAATAAGTACTCAAAACCACGAATTATTCATTTTTAGTTAATGAATATTACCCTATTAAATGTACAACAAAGTTTTTAATGTGCTAAGTTTTCATTGTTTACTTTGGCTACTGTAGCCTACCACGTGGCCGGCCATCGCCGCGCCGTGCCGCTACCTAATGCGGCTAATCATTTAACTCGTGTGTTTTGTGTGTTTTTTCATCCTCTTATAGATTCTTTTTGTTTTAAAGTTATTTGTTGAGTATATAGATAACAAATATCTTTTATTTTTGTATAAATTAAATCGGAAAGTTATAAAAGAAAAGTAAAGAAAATAAATTAGATAACTTAAAACTCTTGCATTGTACGTAGGCTACAAAAAATAACAGATTTGTCAAGTTTTTGCCAAAATTAATATTATTATAAAGACTTTTAAAATAAATTAATGATTTTATAGGTAATGCGTATGGTCTTACCTTTTCTATCATAATTTACAATAATTCTATTTCCATTCTATTTAAACCAATTACATTTAACTATTAAAATGCTATTTTTTATGTTTCACATACTAAACACCTAAAGTAATACAGTAAGTTGAAATAAATTGAGAAAATGTCTAAATATTAAAAAGGCTAGTCAATCATTGATCTTTTTCAGGCAATGAAGTCTGTATAAAGTAGATTTAAATGGATTTTATATTTGGGCTGGACTAAAACTCACTTGAACTCCAAATATTTATCAGTTAAATCAACAGTCAGTATAAAGTTTTTTTTAAGGTTAAGCCTACTTACGGAAAATTATTAAATTACAGTCAATACTGTTTTAATGCCATTATTAGGTAGTTTAAAAATATTATTATGTAGTAAAAGTAAGTCACTAATTATATACAGGATTTCAACATAGCCCAATATAAAATTTTGAGGAAAAAATTATACCCCCGTAACATATAAAGAGCATTGTTAGCCTGACATTTCTCAGTGTTACCTTTATCAGCTTATTTGTTTGTCTGTGCTTATATAGGACACTGGTTTCGTGGAGTAACCCTATGTCTAAAAAATATAATATCCAACTGCTAAAAATACATTTTTCATAAATATTCAATAATATAACGTATAATTTTTATGTATCTATTTAAATTACTTTTCTTAACATATTTTTAAAATATGAAAGAAATTTTTTTTATTAAAAAGTTATTTTTTAGAACTATGGTTCTTTGCCTGTTTAATTCAACAAGTGATGATTTTAGGTCTAATACCAACCCTTTCAAATAATGGGAAGACAATAATTAAGGAAGTAAATGATAACATGAAACACGAATGCTTGACATTGTGAAGCTTTATTAGACAACATCACTATAATTATATTTTGTGTCCGAAAATTAATACTGAGAATGACATACCTGACTTTTTTCCTATTTTTAAAACTTAAGATGTACTTTTAATTGAAATAAATTTAGTTTTTTATGTTTTTATTATTTTTATTTCCCTCGAATTAAATCCTGAAATATTTCATCGCTGCCCTAAAAATAATCCACAAAATAATTTTGTCAAAACATTGAAGAATGATTTTAAAAATCGATATCATTGGGAATAACAAAACACTAGTAGAAAATATCTACTAGTTTACGGGCCGTAGGGAGGTTGGTAGAAATTCACTGGTATTTACTAGTCTAAAATACTAGTGCAGAGTTTTATGAAACAAAAACTAGTCTACACTGGTAAAAACCACTAGTATTACTAGTCCCTACACTAGTAACTATTATTTTACTCTTGTAAGTTTATGAAACACAGACTTGTAAAATTCACTGGTAATACCAGTCCAGGGACAAGTAATACTAGTCTAGTAGTTTTATGAAACAGGCCCCTGGAGTGCCAATACTAGTGTTGATTGACTAACTTCAATTTTCAAGTTTTCGAGAGAGATGATAATAATTATTTATTGAGTCGTGTTTTAATCCAGCATTGTATTCATACCTAGAACGAACGCGATCGTCAGTATCATCATTCCAAATGTAGTTTTTGGGGGGTTTAAAGGATTTTATGCTCATAGACACTATCTATCCGAAAAAATCGGATATTTTTCGGATCGTATCCGACGCCTGTTGTACATTCGGATCGGATTCGGATATCCGATCCGATCCGAATCCGATCCGGTTTTCCGGATATCCGCACACCTCTAACCATAACAAATCTCGCCACTAGTAATTAAAAACATTTAAGGCTATCTATGAGTCCTGGCTTAGATTCTTATGTAAGTAAGTGTCAAATTTCAAAAGCACTAATTTTTAAAATGTTGGTGTTTAGAAACTGAAGATTGCCAAGAGTGAGAGCGCAGCACCGTCGGCCGTTTCGTCCACGCCCGCCGCAGAGGCGAGGGAACGCATCATCCGCAGAGCTGCTCTTGAGTTCAAGAACGGCATGTATGGTATCCTTTACAACACACTTTATCCCATTAAAAGGTTGAATTTTTACTATGCGCCTTAGCCAATGGGCTGTAAGAATAAAAGCCCTTCTAATATGGTTACCACGTAAAAATTTCGACACTATAGTAAATATGAGCTCCCTTATTGATTGCTGGACGTAAAGTATTGTAACGGCATTGGATGCGACTTTCTTCGACTGATGTATGTCACACTTGAGTAAGAATTTCGAAACAAACCAACTAAAGCTACTATTAGGGCTGGCACGACACGGTGGCAAAGTGTATCTTCTTTTCTTTGTTCTTTAGTACTCTGGCTACACATCTACTCTATTTTCACATATTCTTTTCAAATTCTCCTGACAATGAGAGCTTCCTCAACACTAAACTACAGCCAACCTGGGCATCGGTATTCCGATGTTGGCCAGCAACTTCATCCCGCCGGGAGTGACGGTGACGCTGCAGTCGGAGAACGGAATCCTCGGCTTGGGAGCGTACCCGGGCACGCGGGCTGAGGTGGACGCGGACCTCATCAACGCAGGCAAGGAGACAGTCACCGTTCGGCCCGGCGCGAGTTTCTTCAGCAGTGACGACAGTTTCGCCATGATTCGAGGGTGAGTGGCATTTTGTTTTCAGAATTTTTGTAAGTATTTTTGTGAAGATATTTTTTAATAGAAATTTACTGTAATTGTATTGCAAGCATATGCATAAATTACTAGGTTAACATAAATCGTGGCAATATAGTTGCAAAATGAAACGATTGAAATAATGATGTGTTCAGATTTTATTTGGTGTTTAATGTATTGTTTGTTTTTTATTTGTACCAGTTGAGTAAATTTAAATTCCAAAACATAAGTTCTATTTGAAATTATGAGTCAGAGGTAATGATAAGGAACGAATTCTGAATTTTTAATGTGTGACTTGCAATAAAAGTTGGGATTTGTTGGAAGCCTTCATGCCCTTTAGGTAAACCATTAATGCATTTACTGTGTAATAGTGATTTTTTATTAGCCTTTTTAATCGTGACTTTCAGCTTTGACTGTACTAAGTAATGCCAACTATAATATTGTATATGGCTCATTCTTTCTCATTTCAACCATTCAATCAATCAATCAATCAATCAAAATAATCTTATTCGTAGTTGCATTAAAAATACAAAGAATAGGGTCACAGTCTTAACATATTACACATATAATACATGGCCTTAAATGCTAATTCAAATATACAATACAGTTTAATTTAATTTAATTTTATCACATTTCCTTTGCTCTCATAATTTAGTTTATTCTCTTTGAACTTATCAATGGAGTAGAAAGCCAAATCAGACAAATAGGTCTTGGTTAATCTCAGAAATTTGGTTCTACTTGGTTCTAATTTAATTTTTTCAGGCAAACAGTCAAAAAACTTTCTTCCTGTGTACCCAGTGCCCTTTTCATATAGAGCTAACTTATGTTTGTCAACAAAGCGATGATTTCTTGTATTGTATTGATGTTTCTTATCTTCTAAAATTTGATTATTGATAAACACAAACTTAATTGTTTCAAAAATATATAAACTGTAGACCGTTAAAATATTCAATTTGGAAAAGAGAAATTTTACTGATTCAGTGGGTTTTACTTTAAAAATAATTCTTAAAACCTTTTTTTTGTTGGATCAAGATTTTATCCATATTTTTTTTTTTTTTTTGTAGCACCATAAATACTTATTCCATGGGCAATATGTGAATGTATTAGGGCATAATATATGACTTTTAGGCTTTCTTCATCACATTGGTTTACCATACGCCTTAAGGCATGGAGACCACTGGATGTTTTTCTAATAATGAGATTTACCTTAAATTTACGTTAAATTTCTGAATCTTTTAATACAGCTTGGAAATATGTAGTCAAGACTCTTGTTTGTGAGTTTTATTTGGAATCAGTTTACATGATGTTGAAGGCCAACCAATTTTTGAGTTATGTAACTACAGACCTGCTCTGGAAATCTGCCAGGGAATTTGATACACGCATAATAGCATTAATTAATCGCGGTAGGCCTAATTATGTAAAAGCAATGTATATAAATAGAAAAAATCTTGATTTATGTGGTTGGAAAATATTTTTTGTCCATTAGTCCATGTTTTAGTCCATTTTAGAATGTCAGATTTCTGATGCTCCTTTATTTGGCCTTTCGTCATGAAATTACTTAATTTTTATAAACAAATAAAAATTTTATGTGGGTCATGTTTTTAATTATATTTGAAAATTTAAATTAAATACAAGAAACTACTTTGCTAAATAATAAATTAATAAACGGCAATGTATAATTTGTTTTACTGGTTATTGTACCTGTTGATTCGCTTTTTGATTTTAGTAAATTTTGAATTCATATTAAGCTTTAATGATTTAAAGTTGATCAACTGTAAATCAACTTTAGACCGTCATAGCTTAATATGGATTCAAAATATTTAAAAAAATCAAAAAGTGAGTCAAAAAGCCTAAGTCATTATTTTTCACTTCCCATTTTCATCGAAATTAAAATAAAGGTGCAAAATGTTAGTAGGTAAAATAGGAGAAGCACTGCTCAATGACTTTGATTTACAATACCGCCTATACTGACAGTCTCTAACGGCAGCCCCTGAAACTGCTTTGTGCGTTGCCTATGAATGTATTCGATGAATAATATTTTAAAGGCGAACTTACTGGGGCCAAATCTCGTTCCTCACAATCACTGATCTGAGTTTTGGGTCTCACACATGCTGAAGTGCAGCAGAGTTTCTTTAGCCACAGTTTTTTATATCGAATACTGGATATTGTTTCTCGCTCTCAGTATAGTTTTATATAGCGCTGCAAAGTGTATTAAGGTAGTTTCTGCAATGGTTACTTGAATTTGCTGGCAAAATAATCACTCTATCATTTAGTTCCCTTTTTAAGATGTAACACATAGGTTTATATCTACAATTATCAGCTGTTTTTTGTTAAATTTAGTAGATACAAAATTTTTTATTAGGATAACATGGGAGCTTGAAGGGCTCTATGACTGAAACCAGATTTTCCCCAGCCATGGGACCAACTCCAATAGATTCCAAATGGCCAAAACCTCCTTTTCTACAAAGAAATCCAAAATCCTTGGACTGAAAAATTACCCGTGCAAACAGTACTTGTTTTAGAGTATAAGATAAGATTCAAAATCTTGTAAAAACAACAATAACTTTCAGTTTTTTTATTTTATTTTAGCTTTTGTGAAGCAAAATCTGGGTAGTATAGTGTTTATATTGTAATCTATTGTTCATTAAAGCCGTCCTGATGAAAACTGGTATATTTTGTTAAGGCATGATACTTGATCTTGACCACTTTTTCAGAGGAGTAATAAATAATCAGCTGACGTCAATGAGTGAGAAAGCTACACAAGTCATCATACTATTCTACTTTTTACCTTGGCTTCTCATTAAAACAATCCCAGTTACAACTTTTTTTCTTGTAGTGATTGTGCCTGATAGTTGGTATTTGTTTCCAGTGGCCACATAGACTTGACGATGTTGGGAGCAATGCAAGTTTCTCAGTACGGCGATCTTGCAAATTGGATGATTCCAGTGAGTCTTTTAATGACATTTATGCATTACGTACAGAAATAAATTTTATTTATGGGGTTATGCCCGTTAAACACCAATACATTTCTCAAGAGACTTCTTTTTCTCGTCCACAACCACCTAATATGGGCCATAATTCAATTTAGTTTTTCACAAGCTCAAAAACTCGTAAAATTAAACCCTCTCAGCTAGAAATAAAGTTTGCCCACTCATTACTAAAATCTAGTAAATTGTGCTGTAAAAAATTAGCTGATAATAATGAGTACGTTATAGACCTAGCAATTGCTCTACAAAAACTGTCAACTGACTATCACCAGTGTTGCATGTAAGCATTTATATTTCATCACATGGATCATGTTTGTCACATAACACCTGTTGTTAACACTTTGAACCCTGAGCCCGAGTATAGCTCGGGGCATAGCGTATGTCACCGCGAACGAAGCCCGAGTTTAGGTCGGGCCTCGAAATAAAATTCCATAGCAACCCGTATTCGGCTTATATGCGCTATTCGTTGCTACGGAACGCTTCCTTGATCATCTGGCATTGATTATAGTATCCTCAAGTCTCACAAAAAGCCATCTGTTTTGTAGCAGAAAAATAAATCCAAATGCCTGCAGCCGATGTTTTGCGTCGCCAGCTGACGACGCAGTATTGTTGTCTGCAGTAATGGCTGACTTTGTTTACGTTCATTTTCGTGACAAATAAAGTGTAGTTTTACTGTTATTATAAGTGTTTAGACTGTGAATTAGCTTTTAGATTCACAGTAAATATTAAACTATGTTCTAAATATAAGTGTACGCACCGTCGAAATTTTTATTTTCTTTAATTTTTTTTGGTAAATTTTATGTGGAACCCAAAAAAAAATTTTTTTTGTAATTTTATTAAAAGTTATATCACTAGAAAGGTTATATTTTTCTCTTTATTTTGATATATAATTTATATGGGTAAAAAATATGTATAGCAAGCTACGAATTTTAATTTTAACCCCAAAATTGGCCAGTAACGCACTTAAAACGGCAAATCAGCGCCCAGGGTTCAAAGTGTTAATCACCTTTTATTCCACCCAATAGTTGTTATCGTGTTGGAATTTATAGCAAAAAGTAAAACCCATTTTTAGAATTTTTATATAAATTTTCATACTGAGAGAATTCCTAACCTATCCCGATGTTATTTATTTTCCCATTATTCTAGGTCAGAAAAAAATCAATATACATACGGTAATAATAATTGCTTACTTCAGAGTATAGGCATCTAAAAAGGGCATCATTGCAGGGCAAGAAGGTGAAGGGCATGGGAGGGGCAATGGACCTGGTGTCTTCCCCTCACACCAAGGTGGTTGTCACGATGGAGCACGTGGCCAAGAACGGAGAACACAAGATCGTCTCCAACTGCAGCCTACCGCTCACGGGCAAGGGCGTTGTCAACACGATCATCACGGAGAAGGTATTGTCGTTTGGAAGATGTCTTAAGAGTAGTGATGTTCCTAAAGTGAATGGTTGTATTTCAAAGTATTTCAAAGGAGGAAAAGGGACGCTGGGCTTACTCCTTCCTTGTTGACAAAGAAGGAGGCTTTGTATAATTTTTGTGCATAGAAATTCTCTAAATGAAGCTTCCTCATCCTCTCTAACCCCTTACCAGGCAATAAGCTCTGACCAACTAACTAATGAAAGAACAATGATTTAGTTAAGAGAGATGCTCAGTGTCATAACTCACACAAACGAGTTATATTTTAGCTAGCTATGTGACCTTTAATCTGCTTTATTAGCTTAAGAAGGTTAAGATCAATGTGTAGAACTAAAGTAGGGCAATCCCACGTTGACAATTTAATTCCACATTCGAAAAACAAAGTAGGATAATAAGTACAGTAGAAGCTTTCTTAACTGACCCTTATGGGACCAGACTATGGTTTAAAATAAACAGTTATGGTATAAAAAAGCCATAATAACAAAATTAACAAACACAGCACAGTAAAAACTGCATGAAATATTGAGGGCAATTATTTGACTGAATTGGATTTGCAGAAACGTGTGATAGACCTGTTGAAACCTGAATTATTTTTGGATCATTAATACAATGTCGGCTTGCAAAGCGGAAGTTCGTTTATTCGAGGAAAAAGGTCGGTTAAGAGAGCTTCCACTGTGATTCTTTTTACCTTTCTAATGTTAAAGGTAAAAGAGAGGTAAATGCTCAATTGGTAAAAGAAAAGAAAACAGCTCTGAAATAAAACTATTGGTCGAAGAACATAATAAAAAACAATCCCTTCTGCTTAACGAGTACTCTCATTAATTTCTGAGCCAGGGCCAAGTAACATGTTGTAGTATTAAAATCAAATGGTAGTTTCGATTTAGAAATATGTTCAATTCCACAAATAATTTACAAGAACATTACTGGTGTTAATACTGTTCAATAAATTTACAAGGCTCATGCAATCAAAAGAGTATTGTTAAAATTACTTCTCATTTAAAGGTGATTAATATTGCCTACAACTAAATTTTATTTGGAGGTTAAAATAATGTCTGCCATTGAACAAAATCTAATGCTATTCGTCCATTACCAATTTTGTTTGAGGTTCTCTGTTCTGTTCCAGTGTGTGTTCGAAGTTGATCCAGAGAGTGGTCTGACATTGACTGAGTTGGCGGAAGGAGTCGAAGTGGCAGAAATCGTTCAGAGCACAGGGTGTGAATTCCAGGTAAGAAAAACACAACATTGATTGTAATCCTTTTGGAGTAGGTACATCAACCTGTCAAAGTTTTGGTATCAAACAAATGTGTTAGCCTAGATGAGAAGTCTATTCATAATTGTGTACAGCCAATGATACAATCCATATAAAAATCATAATGTGTGGATAATTGATTACATTCAGTTGAACTCGTAAATTTGTTGTTATAAATCAAGGAAATTTTTTATATTTTAGTGATGCAGTAGAACCTTGATAGTTCCGTCACTCCTTGTAGTTCGACAGAGTCCCTTGACAACTTAACATGTTAATAACGACCAATAGTGTCCATCTTGGAGACTGAACAAGGTAAAAATGTAAACAAAGTGGTGAATAATTTGAATCTTTATTATGTTAAAGTTCAATTAAGTTATGGTTTCTTAGTGTTTCCTAAATTAAAATCATGGTTTTTTAGTTTTATACTCCCAGTGTTAAAATTTTCCCATATACTTCCAATAGCTCGACACCCTCCAAGTCCATCAAGTGTCGAACTATCAAGGTTCTACTGTACCCAGTGGCGGCTCCAGAGCCGATTTTCGGGGGGGGCCATTGCCTCCGGCGGGGGGGGGGGTGGGGGGGTGGGGTGGGGGGGGGGTGGGTGGCCGTGGGTATTGTGAAGGGTGGGAAATGGTGACGGGGGGGGGGGGGGGTAGTATAAATTGCTGATCACTGGTGTTATTATTATTTTCCATTATAAGTAGGCTATTATTATTTCCCCAAATGAAAGGGATATAGGGATGATAGCCTACTTTGAAGCTATTTGATAAATCTAACTATATTATTTTAGCTATCTCATTGAAAACTAACTTCAGTAAAAGAAGACACAAATTGACAGGAATACTCCTAATCTCTCTGAATTTCTCAAACGATCACTGTTTTTATAAAGATTTACTAAAATCCAGTCTAACAATTGTTAATTTTAAGGTTTGAGAGATTATGTATCTTTATAAATACATAACTAGTTTTCAAGGGAATTTCCTTAATGTAAATCAAATGGGGTATTTTCATTCCTGTTTCTGTATTTGGACAATCTGGTGGGTTGCAGCAGAAACCAAGTACACATCACGCAAATAACTGCATTCAGTTGGAGTTATAATGTCGAGACTCATGATTTTACATGCGTTTCTTAAGCAGTAGAACTAAACAGACTGATATAAAATAAATTAAATGGTTAAAGTATTGTAGTCATTTTGTGTTTTATAAAAAAAAACCCAATTTGTGTTTCAATAATAAATCATAGGTGTTAATTTGTTAAATGCACTTAGCGGTAAAAAAAAACCCTTGGGCCAATGTCGTCATGACTATCGAAATTAACTCTGACTTTGAGCTCTCCCCTATCAGGTTTTATCTATACTTATTTAATACGCTAAGGGTTTTTTTGTCCTTGAGAACTCCTCCTACAATTTTCAACCGATTTTCAAGTTTTTGGTGTCATTGGATAGGGCTTGGTCTGTAGTTGTTTCCGCCAAAAACTGATGCGAATCTGACAGAAAATGAAGGTGCTATTCACCATTGAAATCTCAAAATTTCGTATTTAAATAACATTGGGATTGAATAAAGCATTTTAAACATCTGTTAATAATCAGCTGTAAATACGTGTAGTTTTGGTGATTAAAGATATTCACACTATTGGATTGGTTGGACGTCATTGATTAGAAATAAAAGTAACATTTGTATTGTTTTAAAATAAATTGCTCGATTTCGAGCAACACATATACTAGTTTTCATAAAAACGAGATTGAAATTTTTTTCCCCTCTGATACGGCTTTAGTCCCTTATGGTTTCCAAGTGATCATATAAATCCGACATATGTAGCTGCCCGATCTACCCCATAGTGAAACAAAGTAGGCCTACGCCTACGGTTGGCCTATTCCATCAATTCTAAATGATCACAGCTCAAATTTTATTCTCAGCACTTAATACAAAATTAAAACTGTTTGAAATACCGTACTTTTATTAAAACAATCTTTATAAAATACTGTTCCAAAAAGAAGGCTATGGCTATGACTATTCAACAATCTCGACCAGACGATGACCTACCTTCACAATAATCAATAATACCACCAATAAAATACTGTACTTTCTCGTCGCTTTGCCCGTGTCGTCTGCTGCGCGCAAATCTTATTAGCCTACGAGGAGTGTCTATAATAATGGCGATGTATTTTCCACAACCTTGAAATAAAGCGGGTAGATTTTGTTTGAACTTTGCGTTTAACAGTGTTTTGGGCCAAAAATAAGTTAATAAATAGCCTCATCCCCAGAAAAAATCAAATGTCTAAAATTAAGTTAAAAAATGTAATTTTTAACATTTGTAATATGGGTTGCCATTTTTGTTACGGAATAACAATGAAAGGTAAACAAAAATACAAGAATACTACTTTTAAGCATTCTTATTGAATCTGTTAACTGTGAAGAGATAGCCTATAGTTGATTGTTGTAATATGAATAGCGTGATTTGCATGACTTATAACAAAAGTAAATTAAAACCAACGAGTAAGGTTTTGACACTGAATTTAACCTATTATTTTTAAACTCCCAATAAATTTACTAGCGAAAACTTCTTGAGTGGAAAGAGGCCATGGCTCGATCGCCCCCCCCCCCCCTGAAGCCACTGTCAACAGTCCCGATCAGCTGATGGCATTCACGTCACAGTCTTCTGCTCGTCCCCTCATCCCGTTGTCCGTGTCGTCTGCCGCGTGCGATCGCAATTTAAGTACCTCCAAAACTTCCTCAAAATGTAATAATGTTGTTATTAATCTCAATTAATACAAATTAAAGATAAATATAAATAAACAATGTCAAAATTTCATTTAAAATGGATAGTTTTTGTGACTAAAATATAACGTATTATTTTTTTAAGCCCCCCAAAAATCACTGGCCGAAAATTCTCGGGGGGGGCCATGGCCCCCATGGCCCCCCCCCCTGAAGCCGCCACTGACTGTACCTATGTTTTATTAACAAAAAAAATCATGATTTGTCCTTTATTCTCTGGTAAGTTTCAGGGAACTCTACGATGTGTTTTCCCTTTCAGTTTTACCAATGGGTCTTGTTTTAGTTCCAAAATATGTTTACTTTACTTGTGGTTTTAATTTTCTGATGTTCATTTTACATCATTATCAAAAACTTAAGTCAATTTGTTCTGTTCAGGTTTCACCAGATCTGAGGCCTATGCAACAAGTTGAGATTCCTGAGCATTGACGAGTTGTACTGAAGGACTGATGTGTAAAGTGTTATCACGTTGGAAAGCTAAGTGAGAATGCTTTTTGAGGCTGTAAGATGTGTGGAGTAACTGGGCAAATGAGATTAAGGGGTATGTTTCAGCATTAAGTTAATTTCTTTACAAAAAATTTGTTTAATTACTTCCATGACTGGACTACACAGAAGATCTCTTCATATCTGGCCCCAGTGTTTTCTTAAGCTTCCAGAAGTAAAATTGTTTTATGTTAGTACATACTACAATTTGCTACTGGAGCGTTCACAATGCACTTGCTTCCGTTGCATAAGGTAAAATCCTGATGCCTTCTGTAAAGTCAGAAGCCCAAGGAATGTGAGGATTATGGGTTAAATTTTCATCAATAGTTGTTTTGTCAAATGTAATATTACAGTGATATGTATTGATCAGTTACTGATCCCCAAAGCAGAAGGTTCTTATCTGTCTGCAACGACGTGTGAAAAACTCAAAACCTGTCCGCAAGCGCATAAACTTATTTAAAAGTTAAATAATAATAATAATAAAAAAGAAATACCTAATAAACAAAACACAGTTTGTAGAATAGTACTGCAGCTTAGTTTATTCACTCTTACATACAACACACAAATAATTAATAATAATTATGTGTAAATAATTATTAAATAAAATAAGTTAAATTTAATTAGTTGATTTAGTTAATCAGTTTATAAATTTATTTATTTAATAATTTAAATAATTATATGTAAACGAATTTTGTTGGGATATTATTTTTAGTTTTAGTAATTTAAATTCAGTAAAATAATAATTTTATTACTATAAATGGAAAAGGTATATTTATAAAAAAATAAAGACGGTTGTAGTATTTTTTAGTTAGGCCTAAATATTGAAAACAACATAATAATAACATTAATTCACCAATTCAGGTTGAACTATAGGTCTTACAACTGTGATTAAAGTTTTATTCAATTCGTGAAAATTTGACGAAAAATGAGCTACAATTTGTTTTGTACGTCAATTAGATCAGAAACTCAATATAATGTACTAGGGAACTGATAAGGTCATAAATCAGATAAGCGATCACCGAGCGGCCGGATGTCAAACAATAGAGCTCTTATCGGCAGGTGTTTCGCATTCCATCTATCATCTCATATTATTCGGTATTGTTATCTTCCTAGAAATGGACGTCCTTTCCTTAATAATTGATTTCTATATTTAACTTTTAATCTTTCGTTAATAAAAAAACAGATACACAACACTTATTCTGTCTGCGGACGATTTTTCGACTTGTCTAAATTTAACACATTGTTCCTATTTTTTGTTTCTAGCTTGTTAATCTGTCCGCAGACCCGTTTCAGACCCCTTTTCATGTCTGCGACGATGTCGCAGCGTTGCACGGTGTTCTGCTTTGGGGTTACTGATGAATATATGCGTAACATATTGATCCTAAAAATTGTTGGCAGCCAATTAAACATAACAGATAGCAACTGAGGAACGGAGACGAAGGAGGGTATATCACAGAATGTCTCACATTGCAAAGCTGTGCGACGCTAAATTAATCTAACTTCCATCCCAAACCTGGTTAGTTTTTATAAAGCTGTGTGTATTAAGTGACTTAATAAATCATGAACTGTCTTTGTTTGATATACTCTATTGATATAAGCTAACTAAACTGTCATACAGGATTATGTCAAACTGTCAAAACATAAATTTGTTTACACAAAAATGTGCACAACAATACACATGACTTATCGCAAGGCTACTACACAACAGGCCGCAAAGCCCCTGGCCAGATGATCTGGAATGGCGCGATATTTATGTAATTCCCGTAATTAATTACCTGGAAATCCCTTAAAATACCCAAAGTTTTGCCCACCTTTCGCACAAATCTCTAAAAATTGGGTAAATTACCTGCTTTCGGCAACACGGATCAGCTGGCCTATCTACTGTGACGTCATCTCCGAGCATTCCGGCCTATAGTGTGGTCAGCCTTGGTTATTGTCTCTTCTCATTGTAATATACAGGGTGTAAAGAAAGTCCTTCCCCCCCCCCCCTTTAATCTTTTTATTTGTTAAGATAAACGTTTGGCAGGTGATAGTAACTTAACACAAAGTATCTTTTAACGTTATCCAACATTTTTAGTCATGTTAGGAGGATGGCCCACCAGGAGTCAGAAGAAAATCTTAAATGTAAGCATAGGTTGATATTCACATCAAACTAAAGGTCTCACTTGGTAGAGTAAAATGCTGCAAACTAGACTTAAAATGGATGACCCAGACGAAAATGGTAGGCGCTCAAAGTTTCCATTAAAATCATATGGGTAAAGCTTAAAAATTCAATAACTTTCTTCATACTCAACCTTTTTACATCAGGTTTGTTCCAAATGCAAAGACGTTTAAAATTATTTATAATGTGACAGAAGTTAGGAAAGTTTTAATTTAAACATCCTCTATGGGACGTCCCCCAATGAAGTCTTAAAGAAATAGAAATACGCTTTGGCTTTTGACACATCATACATCATTTTAAACGTCTTTGCCTTTGGGGTAATTAGCTAAAAACCCGACGTCAAAAGGTTGAGTATGAAGAAATTTATTGCATTTTTTAATTTTACCCATATGATTTTAATGGAAACTTTGAATGCCTACCATTTCTGACTGGTCATCCATTTTAAGTCTAGTTTGCAGCATTGAACTCTGCTAAGTGAGACCTTTAATTTGAGGTACATATCAACCTATGCTTACATTTAAGATTTTCTTCTGACTCCTGGTGGGTCATCCCCCAAACATGACTAAAAATGTTTGATAAGATTAAAAGATACTTTGTGTTAAGTTACTATCACCTCCCAAATGATATTTGTTTATCTAAAAATAAATAAATAAATAAAAATTTAAGGGGGGACGGACTTTTTTACACCCAGTATGTAAATTACAGGTTTGGTTCCTGAACACCTTGAAAAAAATAACTTCATTTTTTAAACTAATAACATAAAGAAATTCATATTTAAAAAAATTATTTCATGATTGAATAAATTTTTTTACATAAATTATTTTACCTAAAGATAGGTTTGTATATTGTATTTTACTATTACTAATTTGTAAGCCTAAAATAGTTTATGTTAGATTTTCGATCATGTGATTGTATATAATAATGTATAAGTATAACTGTAAATAAAAATTACATTGTTTAATTGTTATTAAGTGTGCCTTACTATCTCCCACCCTCATTGCAGAAATCGGACATTAGCAGAAAATGAAGAAACATGATCGCTGCAGAAAGTTCAGCTGTGACAAAAAAATTGGTTCTTAACTGGCATATCAAAAAGTAAAATATTCAACTGTTGACGCCGGCTGTAGGGGTTGTGGAGGGGGTCTATTGTTTAGGCCTTCGCCCTCAAGTCAACCCTGCAGTCGTCCGTTGTCTGTCAAACGTTATAGCTCGGCGTCTCGTGTTCACCTTTCATTTTTTGACTGGATCTTTTTACATTTAATTTACATTCATTCCAGTTCATTACTTGATTTCATTATTTGTACATCATTTACATTTATTGCCAGTGTTAATAAACTCAGTTTTTATTTGCCAAGTGTAATTAGCTAAATTATTTCTACCCAAATTTGCTTAATCCGCGATCACGTGTGTCGCGACGCAAACATTGGTCCTTCGAGCCGGATACGTACACACTTTCCCTTTCGGGTTTCCGGATAAGCAATAGTGACAGTGATTACGTGCAGTCAATTCAACTCAGTGCGTTTTCCAGCAAAGTTTTTGAGCTGGAATTTGTGCAGTGGTGTGTCTCACTGGAGGAGAAAGCTTGAAGACAATAGCTACCCCGGGTCTTCATTCTTGCCCAGCCATTGTCTTCCAGTCCCGAGCAGCCTTCGCGGAACCCTTCCAGCCCTTGGACACCGCCATTGAAGACAGCCCCAAGCCACGTGGTCGAGCCATTGTCAACCGCAGCGGAGCTTCCCCATCTTGGATCCAAACGCTGCAATTCACACGTCCCTTGGTGAGTGAGCCATAAAGGTCCCTAACCTATGCCAAACGTAAACAAACAGGCCCTGCCTTCAGTTTCACTTGACCCACAGACCCTTCTCAGCTGATCACCCTTACTCTACTATTGTGCTTTACCCTTATTCCTGCTTCCTATGTGTCTTCCATTCAACCTTTAAAACGCCATTTATTGATAAAAAATGACAAACGAAAACACTAATTCAGAAGACTCTAATGCAAATAAACTTAGGATTCTAGTTCACAAAAGAGGTCAGTGTAAGGCCAAACTTACTCGATTCCAAACCTATATCGAATCTCCAACAAAAACCATTGTTGAAATTAAATTGAGGTTATCAAGATTAGAAGCTACCTTTAATGAGTTTGAAGAACTTCAATCCCACATAGAAGAATTACAATTAGATAATCCATCGGAACCAGACGAACGAGATTCATTTGAATCCTTATTTTATGAGCTATCAGCAAAGGCTACAACTTACATTAACAGTAACTCAACCGAACCCCTTTGTACTAATAATAACATCCCTACAGAAAGTAGCCAAGTCCGAGTAAAACTGCCTTCAATAGCATTGCCTTCATTTAGTGGTAAATTTGAGGACTGGTTGTCTTTCTCAGAGACATTTACCGCACTCATAGATAACAACGAGTACTTGACTGATGTGCAGAAGTTCCATTATCTGAGAACTGCGATAAAGGGCGAAGCTGCACAGGTAATTCAGTCGCTTGAATTAATTGCTAGCAATTACTTAGTAGCGTGGGGTTTACTTGAAAGTAGATATAAGAACAAACGCATAATCATTCAAAATCATGTGAGAGCCATTTTCGACCTTCCTACAGCTGACCGGGAAGCGGTTTCATGCCTTCGCCCATTACTTGATGGCGTTCTGAAGCATGTCCGCGCTCTAAATGCACTTGACCAACCTACAGACAATTGGGACACATTACTGCTCCACATTATCACAAACAAATTGAACTATAGACTACAAAGAGAATGGGAACTTACAACTCAACCAGACACACTACCTACTTTCAGTCAATTGACAGACTTTCTTCAACGTAGATGCCAAATGCTGGAAACTACAAACAACACTTCATCACAAAAAACCTTGCCAAAACATAATCAGAAAACTTTTCTTCTAACACAAAATAATAAATGTCGTCTTTGCAACGGCAATCATGCAGTATACAAATGCAACAGTTTATTAAAATTGTCAAATCCCGATAGATACAACCGTCTTAAAGAGGCCGGACTCTGTTGTAATTGTCTTAAACCCGGTCATAAATTAAACGAATGCACGTCGGGTGGATGTCGAGTCTGTTCAATGAAACATAACACTGTCCTGCATGTACGAGGCACTCAGCCCTCCAGAAAGGCAGATAACATTCCTCATCCAGCTGATGAAATTAAGGCCAGCGTAAATGCACACTCTGCCAACGTAAGCAATCCTACAGCCACTGTAATCTTGTCTACTGCTCAGGTAGATGTATTGAGCTCGTCAGGTCAATACATTCGTTGCAGAGCTTTGATTGATAATGGATCGCAGTCATGTTTTATGACTGAGAACATTGCTCAGAAACTAGGATTGCATAGAGCAAAAAATTCTTGCCAAGTATCTGGTTTAAACGGTGCGAACATTGCCATTAATGGTGTTGCATCAACTACAGTGAAGTCTCATCTCTCAAATTACAAGACTAGCCTAACCTTTGTGGTCGTGCCTAAGATAACTGGCAACTTGCCTTCAGAAACTGTAAACATGATGGGTTTCATCATTCCAGGACATATTTCTTTGGCTGATCCCAGTTTCATGGACCCAGGCAAAATCGATTTGCTCCTGGGGCAGGAGATTTTCTTAGACCTTCTTTGCATAGGGCAGATAAAATCAGCCGGCTTTCCAACCCTCCAGAAGACCAAACTTGGTTGGATTGTTGGGGGTCGTTTTGAAAACCATTCGAATGAAGCTAATAAGTCGTCCTGCTACCTTACCACTCTGGAAAGACTGGACAAACAGTTGCAGCAATTTTGGAGCGTAGAAGAACCTTCTCCAAAACTACACACCTCAATTGAGGAACAGGCATGCGAAGCTCACTTTATGGAAAACACAGTTCGAGAAGCCAACGGTAGATACACTGTAAAAATGCCTTTGAAGACCGCGGCAACTGCTCTTGGCGAATCAAAGGATATGGCAGTAAGAAGATTCTTGCAGATGGAAAAGCGACTTGACCGTGACCAGGACCTCAAGGAACACTACATACGTTTTATGGCTGAATACCAACAGTTAGGCCACATGGAACGAGTAACCAATAATTACTCAGTTACTACGAGCAATACTCCGGAGTACTTCCTTCCACACCATCCTGTAGTAAAACCATCGAGTACAACAACTAAGGTTCGAGTAGTTTTTGATGCATCTGCTAAGACATCAGCCATATCTTTAAATGATATCCAAATGGTTGGCCCTACCGTTCAAAGTGATATCATTTCCATCATATTACGTTTCAGACTCTACACATTTGTACTGACAGCTGACCTGGAAAAAATGTACAGGCAGGTGAACATACATCACTCGCAAAGAGACCTACTGAAGATCGTCTGGAGAGAGAACAAATTGCAACCTCTGGAAGAATATAGATTGAAAACCGTTACATATGGAACAGCGTCTGCTTCATACCTGGCAACGAGAACTTTGAAACAACTTGCAATGGATGAAAGTCACCACATCCCTAAGACTGCCAAGATCATCCAGAACGATTTCTACGTTGATGATCTCATGACAGGCGTTAACTCAGAAGAGGAAGCGATATCCCTTCAATCGGAATTGATTACAGTACTTTCAAGGGGCGGTTTCAATCTTCGGAAATGGAACTCAAACTCCGCTAAATTGTTGACGAACCTACCTGCTAATCTTTGTGAACGTCAATCTCAGGAATTCCCTAAGGATGGCGAACCAACTTCAAAAACTTTGGGTCTTTGGTGGGATTCTGAGAAGGATGTCTTTAAATTTAGATATTCCCCACTTGAAACCAAATCGAATAAACCCCAGATAACCAAGCGAGGCATACTATCGGAAATCGCAAGGCTTTTTGACCCTCTTGGACTAGTGTCTCCAATAATCATCCGTGCTAAGATGTACATGCAGGAGCTTTGGAAACAGAAGTTAACATGGGATGAGTCTTTACCCATGCACCTGCACACCCAATGGTGGCAATTCATGTCCTGTTTGATGGACTTAAACCATCTTATTATCGACAGACATGTCGCTCTGTCAACTGCAGGGAACCTATGAGATACACGGGTTTTCTGACGCATCTGAGCGCGCATATGGAGCTGTAGTATACCTCAGACACACCGATTCACAAGGCAACATTAAATCCCGCCTCCTTTGTGCAAAATCTCGCGTTGCACCCTTAAAAACCATCTCGCTCCCGAGATTGGAACTTTGTGCTGCCCTGCTATTGGTAGACCTGATATTACATACTACCCAAGCTTTGCCATTGCAACCCCACTTAGTGAGGTGCTGGACAGATTCAACCATTGTTTTGTCATGGATCGCAAAGGAACCAGCGAGGTGGACAACATTTGTGGCGAACAGAGTAGCCAAAATTCAGGAAGTTAAAGAAATAACAGACTGGAAACACGTCAGCACCGAGGAGAACCCCGCGGATCTCGTCTCTAGGGGTACAACGACCCGAATCCTGTCTAATTCCACTTTATGGTGGTGTGGCCCATCATGGCTCTCAAAGGATTCATCGTACTGGCCTGAGGACTTAACATCTATGACCGATGACATCCCAGAGACTCGAGTTCCAAAAACCTCGACATTCTTAGTCAATAATGCTCCAAGAACTAACGTTATTGACGAACTTTGCCAAAGGTTCTCATCAATAAAAAGGGTAAACAGGGTTTTAGCATGGTGCCTTCGCTTCATATGCAATGCCAAATCTATGACACGAGTTACTGTGCCCCTAAGTGTAATGGAAATCAAGCTCGCTGAGCTGGTCGTATTAAAACATGTACAGCGTAAGGAGTTCGCACAAGAACTAGATTATCTTTCTGACAGTGGGACATTGAAGCAAAGACACCGGCTCAGTTCCCTATCACCTTTCATTGATGAACACGGAGTAATCAGGGTGGGCGGTCGTCTAGCCAAGTCAGACCTACCTTACGATGGAAAACATCAAATTCTGCTTCCAAAGAACCACAGATTAACCGAAATGATTGCAACTGAAGAACATATACGACAACTCCATTGCGGCCCCCAGGCCCTGCTCTACTCATTAAGACAACGCTACTGGCCCGTAAATGGACGGAATCTAGTTAGGAAGGTCACACATAAATGTGTTAAGTGCTTTAGAGCCAGGCCCAGAACAATGGAACAACAGATGGGGGATCTTCCCTCCTTAAGGGTCACCGAAGCCCGACCGTTTTTGCACTCTGGAGTCGATTATTGCGGCCCGTTTCACATAAAGCAGTCAAGGCGACGGGGTGCTACCACAACCAAGGCGTACGTAGCAGTTTTTGTGTGCCTGACCACTAAGGCTGTGCATTTGGAATTAGTTAGTGACCTCACTACTGAAGCATTTTTAGCAGCCATGCGAAGATTTATTTCTAGGAGAGGTATGTGTGAAAAAATTCTTTCCGATAACGGAACAACCTTTGTAGGGGCAAATCGGGAGCTAGGAAAACTTAAAGATTTCCTTATAGCAGAATCATCTCAGATCACTCACAGGTCAAGTCTCGAGGGAATCGACTGGATTTTCAACCCTCCTTATGCTCCCCACATGGGTGGACTGTGGGAAGCTGCAGTTAAATCATTGAAACACCATTTAAAAAGGATTGTTGGAAACTCATCTCTAACTGTTGAAGAAATGATGACAATACTAACTCAGATAGAGGCGGTTTTAAATTCCCGTCCTTTAACCCCTATCTCTAATGACCCTTCCGATATTAGTGTCCTGACTCCTGCACATTTCCTTACCGGTGGCTCACTCACTGCATTGCCGGAGCCATCCCTAACGACCTTACCAGAGAATCGTCTCTCCAGGTGGCAGCGAGTGCAGCAGCTCATTCAACATTTCTGGAGGAGGTGGTCGAGAGAGTATCTCAGCAACCTACAGCAGCGGAAGAAGTGGAAGCTTCCCGTGCCAGCGCTGACAGAAGGCAGCATGGTTGTAGTGAAAGAAGACAACTCTCCGCCCCTCTCGTGGCCTCTTGGCAGAGTCGTTCTCCTTCACCCAGGAAAAGACGGACTGGTGAGAGTAGCTACCGTAAAGACATTGTCCGGTGAAGTGAAAAGGTGTGTAACCAAACTGTGTCCTCTCCCAATTGAAAACTGATGCTTTACAGTTTACTTAAATGAAATTTATCTAATAATTGTTTTCCCTTCTTAATTGTTGCACATTTACTTGTTCATTTTTTGCAAATAATTTTCGTCCAGTAATTTTGTTTTGCATATGGAATAGTTTAAATTAGAGTTTGTTTCATTAGACCTTATGGCGTGATTGATCTGTACATATTGTTGCCTTTGATTATCGAGAGTTGTGCATTTGCTTTGAAAGTACATCTATATAAATCAGATTTTTATTGAGTATAGTTAGTTATGTTTGTTTCAAGAATTATGTCTATAAAATTAATCTTTATGTATGGTATTTTTGCTTGTTTCAACTATCGTGCTTTGTATAATTTGCTATCATAACATCGCTTAGTCTATTTCTGTTAAAGTTTTCTTATTTTTTCGGGGAACTTTCTCTTTACATTTCACTGCATTTTTGTTGTACTTCTTTTCAATTATTTACAATTAATTCTTTGTCTATTGCCTTAAAAGGTGATTGTTCATCTAGCTTGCACTCGTTGTTTGGTTTGTGATTTTGACATTTATTTACAACTATTTATACTTTGTACATATCAATTTAAATTTACAATCACCAGGGCATTTAAGTTTTAAATTGTTATTATCTTCCTGTTTCATTTTAGTTTTGAAAGTGATACTTTCAAGGTGGGCGGTATGTTGACGCCGGCTGTAGGGGTTGTGGAGGGGGTCTATTGTTTAGGCCTTCGCCCTCAAGTCAACCCTGCAGTCGTCCGTTGTCTGTCAAACGTTACAGCTCGGCGTCTCGTGTTCACCTTTCATTTTTTGACTGGATCTTTTTACATTTAATTTACATTCATTCCAGTTCATTACTTGATTTCATTATTTGTACATCATTTACATTTATTGCCAGTGTTAATAAACTCAGTTTTTATTTGCCAAGTGTAATTAGCTAAATTATTTCTACCCAAATTTGCTTAATCCGCGATCACGTGTGTCGCGACGCAAACATCAACATTCAAGAATATTTATCATAACAGTTTTCCTTCCTGTTTATCTCAACAGTCAGAATTCTGTTTGCTATGAATCCCATTGATGCGTCGATGTATATTACTGGATTGCTCGCGCCGTGTTGCAGCGAACTGATTTGCAGTCCGGCCGACATCAGCGCTGTGGGGCTACAGCGCTAGGCCCTAACACGGGCAGCATGGGGAAAAACATGACGCGCGCTAAGTTAAATTACATTTTTAAGCCAATCAACATTTTTTTTAGATACCATAGGTTTTGATTTGTGTTCTCAAGTTTATTCTGCATCCATAGGCATACAAATTAACCATACTTATTGTTTTTATTTTAAAATAAGTCCAATTTAGAATAATTTAAGTGAAATGTCATTTCCAATTGCTTATAAGAATTAAATTTACCTTTTATAAATTTAGAAACTTTTTAAACCGTTTTTATTTATTTTTTGTTCTAAAATATTACAGTCATTTGATTCAATACAGTAACATATTGTTATAAAATAAATTGAAGGCTAGTAAATTGCAATTTTTTAATTAAATTTTATATGTAACATTAAAATTGGTTGATACAATGCTTTTACCGTAGTATAAATTCCAAATTTCAAAATGTCTGTCTTTTTAGTACACGTTAGGGTGGGAGGGTGGGATTACAAACAATAAGAAAGTCGAAAGTTACATTCTATAATCATAGTATTTATGGATTATAAGTTAAAACTAATTTGTAACCTGTTAGAAATTCATATAGGGCCTATCTTAGAATATTTAACAGTTCTGAACAAAATTAATCTTGTCAGTTTCTGCCCACACCAATACCTTTTCGCCCTATGATGGCCAATTGTTTTTAAAAGTAATTTTTCAATTAATTTAATTTAAAATGTGATAATTAACCTCATCTACACAGTTAGAGGAATGATCTTTTAAAACAGAGCATTTAAAAAAAGTTGCAGGTTTGGTTTCGGACTTGCTTACCTCAAGTCCGCAAGGCAAGTTTGGTATTGAATTGCCTATCTGACAAAATATCTAACTAAATTAACAAACAACGCTTATCAGTTTCATCCTCTAATTCAAGGGGGTAAACTAATGTTAAGTAAAAATTCAATGTTGCCCAATGTCAAAAACATAATTCCCTTCTTTACAATTACAAGACACACACGGTAAAATTATTTTTATTTTCTTACGATGCCTTTAACTTGGACTGTGGTTTTTATCATCTATGTAATTTATTTGAAAATATGTCTTCAATATAACTGTTAAGTTCGACCAAATATTCTTTAATAAAATTTCACCACTTTTAACTTGCTATGTGAATATAAATTTGAAAGTGTTAATTTGTACACAGTAACAAATTATTGAATGAACGACGAGATCTGTAAACTCGGTAGCCTCAGTGAGAGCACGAGACTCAAAATGAACTTCTTTGCGGCACTATTAATTCGATTGCCAACGATCAAATTATGGTAGGTTTCTTGATCAAAGTATGAAATTCATCTCAACGACTACAACTTTCCCACTGAAAGTTTGTTTCTGATTCAAAAATAAAAAATTTCCTTGCTCTGTCCGACCAAATTTATTCTTAAACATTTCCAATTTTTATAACAAAAATATATTTTAGGAACTAAAAAATATCTATACTTTTAGATTTGGTATTTAACACAGAAACGGAATATATAAATTTCATTGTACTTTAACCACTCTGTTGTGGTCCAGGAGCGTGTAAACGGCGGCGCGCACTGTCGTAAAATGACGGCGATTCAGCAGTGGACCCACAGCTCTATTCATGTTGGACCGTAAAGGGCTCATTTGCGGTTAAATCCAGTAGTATGTATTGATGCATTTATGTTGGTGATTATAAATTAATCATTATAATAGGTTTCCTGTCCTGATGATAAGACTATTATTTCAGTTTTAAAATGTTTGGTTAAGGCGTAGAGAAAAAATACTGGTGTGATGTAGATGGGCACACCAGCTGGTGCTGCACACCAAGCCTCTCTTTTTTCTAGCCACCTTTTGCTTTTTGGAACTTTTCAATCCTTAATCAAAACCGATGTGTATTAACATGTGTGTAACATTCTTTAGATCAAGCACCCTTAATTACCTTTAGAAATACACGGTGTTCCAGAAAAAAAAGAAAAAAAAACCTATGTTGTAGTGTAAAATATTGTAATAGCAGGCTTACACAAATTTCCATTTATGCAAATTAACAAACTAACTCTCAAGATTTTGTGGATTTATTATAAAAAATTTCAAAATGGCTCCCATTATTAGTTAAAAGATATTCAATACAGTTCAATATCTGATCACACTCCATGTCGCATTTTATCAATGATGCTACTAACGCTGCGTTGATTTTCGGACGTAATTCTAGAACATTGAAGACTTTCGACTTGACTTGCAATCTTGACCTTATACAAAGTCCCAAACCACAACGTGTTCTAAAACGTCTACACTAAATTATGAGGTTTTTGCTGATGTACCACTTACCACTGAGCATTCTCTTGCTCTTAAAAACTTTTTCGAATTCCTCTATCAAATGATAACTTAAATAATTATCTATGAGCACCTCAATGTATTTCATCAGGCTACAAATTGTTCAGTTTCATTAGGACACGGCAAATTTATTCTATGGGAAGAGAAGAGATGGAAAATAATGTAAGTAAAACAATGAAGTACGGTATTACAAAAGAATCATTTTATTAAAAAATAAAAATTATAAAAGTACAAAAACTATACAAAATAACTATGGGACAAATGTTAATTATAGTTGTTGCATATTAGTAATAAAAATTTAATTCATTTTATCAGCCCAAATCTTGATGGCAGGGTTGTTGCTGGTACGGCCAACAATAGAATTGACTATATTGGATAAGTCAAGCTCACAACTTTCAAGTCTTGAGTCATCAAAACTAATGAAATCTAAAGTAGGTAATTCCATATCCTCTTGTTCACAAGGATTTTTATCTTTATTGTTTTTCCTCAGAGGGGAACTGTCATTACTATCATCTGATAAATAATGGTAAGATTTAGTCAAGTCGGGTTTTCTGGTTGGGGTTCCAATTGGGGTGCTGTGCAAGATAACGTTTGTTGTCTTATTTTCCTGATTATTTGTGATTAACGGTTTGTCTTTCAAAAGAAACCTATCGAGGGTCTGAAGCCCATTAATGGTTTTATTTTTACCTCTCTTTTTATTTGGCTGCTTTACCTTCTGCCCACTTATGTCTAATTTCCCCAATAGATTTTCAACATCATCCACAGCCGCATCTTCACAAGGCTGAGTTTTCTTCTTTCTCCCTTTACCTGCTGAAGATACATAACCACTAAAAATATGGGTTTCTAGGTTCACTAATTAGTAACATATCAAATAAATATTATTAATTGGGAATGTATAAATTTGAATAACTGTTTAAGTATTTTACTAGTAAATGAAAACCTGTTTAAAGAGGAAACTAAGTTTACTTAATGTTGTACAACCTCGAATAAACAACAAAACAAAATTTGCTAACACTGTCTTTATCCAACAGGACAACCACCGTTTCAAAAGATCAAGCTTTCAAATTTGTCTGTGTCAAAGCGCTTTTGAGGGTTAAACCATTGTATATAAATGACAAAGCAGACAAAATTATACTTCTAGGCATTGTGAGGTTAACTCAGTAAACAATAAGGCTCAGTAACATGGCTAGGTACTAATACACGGGAAATATCCTTACCTTTCTTTGGTTTCTCTTTGGATTTCAAGTAAGCATCATGCAGCTCCGAGTAAACTTTGGCCACCAGTTCTATAGGCTCTACTGTCGTGAGTTCTCCCATTCCGTCATGGTTCCAGCGCAGCTCGTACGAAGCCACTCCGCGGACTGAGCGTTTCTTGACGATGGCTTCCAAACGTAGTCCGCAGCTGGCACCTTCGTGAAGCAAGTGCCACCTGGTCACTAACGGCATGAACTTGCTGCTTATATAGTCATCTTCCCAGGCGAGCAAGCGATCGGCCAACCCCTGAAGGAGAGTCAACAAGTTATTTATAGCGGAACTAAACATCTTAAAGAAGAATTAATTAGTGAAAATAATATTATGGTGCTTTTTTAATAGATGACAAAAATTTGAAATGCCAACTAACCAAATTTAACTTTTTCTAAAACCTTATTTCCACAAAAAGGATTGTTTGGTTGACAGTTTTACCACTTGGAAAAATCCAAGAATTGATTAGAAATAAAAGTTTAAGTTCATTATTTTGATTTTATAATCCTGAAAAGGTAAATAGTAATGAGTTTTAGAGAAAACAAATTCTAAAGGTAGTTTTTCATTAGTAAAATTTTAAAACTTACAACAAAACTAGGTAAGGATGGTTTAAGCCAAACAAAATTTGGCAGATCCTTTGACTTGGCTGTCATGAATTCAGAGATTACTTCTTCGGAGGGAAGCTCGGGTCAAGAATGGCCTTCTTGCGAATGTTCCATTCTAGCTTGTCTTCACTGAGGAAAAAAAATCAAAGACAAGGTGTAGCCTAGTTTTAGCAAATAAATAATTTTATAATTTTAAATATAATATTATATTTTTGAATTATAATTTTAAATAATTCGCTAAAATTAGAAACCCGTATGAACAGAAAGAGAGTTTCCGGCAAATTTCTATTAGCCTAATTACAAGTACTAACAATAGCAATGCCAATACTTGTTGCTCCTAATTTCAAGTAGGAGACAACATAATAAGAGTAAAGTTTCATAAAAAATTGTAAATTATTCTTCATAAGCAGTTATATATGAACTAGCTGTTATGCTGAAAAAACGATGAATTTTTTGCCCTTCAAGAGAGCTTGTTCGCTACGCTTACTTACCGTCAGGTTTAGCTTATCCGCTGTGCTCACTCACCGCAAGTCAGTAATATCCTTTAGATTTTTACTACCAATCTTCCCTCAATACTTTAAATGACAACAGCTGTTTATAGAATTATTATTCTTAGGGCCGGTTTCCGAGTCCGGGGATAGTTAATCCTGGAGTTAGTTAATCCGTGGAATAAGATAATCGGTGGGTTAAAAATATTAAATAATCGGGTTTTGGAGATCGGGGATAACTTACTTAACTCGCGGATTATCGTAGTCCGAGAATATCTTTATTCTTTAAATTATGCCATGGGTTAGGAGGGAATTGCTGGGAATTCTCTATTTTGAGTAGTGGCATTCACGGCGTACAGCCTACAGAGGACACTCTGTCAAAGGATTTTGTTTACGTTTTTGGCCACAGCCCCGTGTCTCGTCCCTTATCAGTTGACAACGCAACGTTCTGTCTTGGTGGTGTGCTCTCTGTGTATGTGTGTATGAAGATTCTGCGTGACATTATGTTCAATAACCTCCTTTGATTAAATTTATTTAACTATGGCACAAGTAGAATGTGAGGAAAATGTTGAGAAAGAACTGAAGAATAGAAGGGAACTGTTTTAGTTTATTAAGAAAGTATCAGTGTGATATTTTTTTAACAGTGACATAGAAACAAATGATTGATTATTGACATTGACATTCTTTGGAATTGAAAATTTTTACTGACACTTCGTAAAAAAAGGATCTTTTCAAACATTTTATTTTACCATATACTAGTAAAATATGTGCATTAAATGACTTGCTTATTTGGACGACGTTGTGATTTTATTTGATGAAAATTAAATTTAAAAATAGGAACATGTTTATAATATTAAGTAAAAAAAAAAAAACTATTTTTTGTCCGTAGTAGCGTTGATCCCGTCAACTATACCTAGAACACTGAGGAACCCATTTTGCTAAAAATATATTTTTTTGTAGAATAGTAACCAGTATTAAACATTTATGCATCAGTTTTTTATTTCCATTTAAATATACAATACTTCTAGATGTACAATTTGCAAGCAGACGCTTTTGATATGTGTCATGGGAAGCCCTGCGACCATTTTCAGAAGGCCTTGGGGTAATCCGTCTCGCAAGTTAATGAACACTTTCTTAACCTAAAACGGGGTTTAAATTGTTCGTTACTTTGTGTCGTAAAATGGGTTTACAGCTCGTACACAAGTCTCAGTTGAAGGGGTGGAGGCGCATATCTGGGGTAGTCACAATAATCGAGGCGTTCCATATCACATTAATCTAGAAACAACCATAACCTAAATGTCTAACTGCCAACCTAATATTGAGTGAATCTCATCACTAATCTCAGGTTACAGTGCCTACTGAAAAAGATATTCCTCAACTTAACCCTACCCTTCGCCAGGATTAAAAATGGTCAAAGATATTCCTCGACTTAGCCAAAAGATAGTCCTCGACTAAGCAGTTGTGAGTAAAACTTTAACTCCGAAATTCAAAAGAATAAAACTTAACTTGAGGATTAAATAGCACCTGACTCGGATACCCGCGAGGGTAAGTCCCTATATATCCCTCCCGAGTTAACTCTCGGGTTAGCGATATTCCTAGAGTTTAGGTATCCTTGAGCTCCGAAACCCAATTTCTTTAGTCCTAGACTAAAAACTGGTTTATACTGGATTTTAGTCCAAGAATAGAGATAACCCTGGACTCGGAAACCGGCCCTTAAATGTAATCATATATGTTCCAATACAAAAATGTTGCTTCCATAAGGATAACGTGGAAGACTGTGGGATGGAGCTATATAGAGGAATCCGCATAAAAACTATCACATTTTCATATTCAGGATGTAAAGAATCAGTGTACTAAATTTCAACTCATTAGAAAAATCTTGAAATAATAGTTCATTGAGCCAAAATAGGATTACTCACACGGATTGTGAGAGGTTGTCAGCAAAATCATCTCTTCTCCATGACCTCAATCTAAAAAAAAAAAAAAAAAAAATATCATGACAAAATAAGTTAATGAACTTAAGGCTATAAAGCTATTGTAAATTAGGTCACAACCAGACTCAGTGATTTCATGTCCAACCAATTGGATTGCTAGAATCTTTTAATCAATAAGTAAACTTATGTCACTCACTGTGAGAACGAGGCTTGCATATTCGGATGCTGACATAGTACTATAAAACTGAAATTGAACATCTAGAGATAATAATTTAATTTACACATGTTTTCCTATTTCAACAAAATAGATGTTTACTAGAGGTATGGGTGAAGTGATGAGTTAATCATTAATAGTTCTCATTCAGTCATCTCGATAGTAGTTCACTTGCTTCTATTCTGCCTTTAACATGTGTTCTCTAATTATATGTTTTACTATCTACAGAAGTTTTAATTCAATATAGATTATTCCCCATGTTAATTTTATGCAAAAGGCGTAGAAATGGATAAAATATATGTTTAATTTATGAATTATTCAAATTTGACCTTTTCTGATATGCAGGTAGTCTTTAAATTCATTTAGTATTCCATTGCAACTTGTAATAGTGTAGGGGCATATGTAAATATAGGAAGGTTCGTGGATTTTGAATGAAGCAATTGTATGATTGGTAATGACATGTAGAATCGTGTACTACCGGGTGGGTGTTTTGTCTGAAAGTATGGCCAAGCTGGTGTATGACGTCATTCTTCCAAAATGGCCGCTAACGGCGACATTGATGGCTTTCTGGCGCTATAACCTCTTTACGGTTGATTTTATGAAAACTTTTTAAAAGTAGTTGTTTATTCATAACAAGACAAGGAACAAAAAGGGCAATTCAACTTGAGAACGCCATCTTGAAAAAATGGCCGCCATTGTGGATCTCGCCATTTGTGTTTCATATCAAAAAATAAAACCACTTCTAAATGTGATTGAAACGTGAAATTTTCTGCCGATAATTTAAAGGGAGGTAAGTACTACATTCTGACGGGATAGTAATTTTCAGCCGCCATCTTAGATCCGCCATCTTGGATAAGGTAATTTTAAAAAGTGTAAACATAGTGTTGTGGCACATCATTTCACACTGCATTTTCATGCTGATTGCATTTCCGAAGTCCGTTTTTTAATATATTTATTCACTTTCGAGATATAATCAAAATAGCCTACTATTCTTTCCTTACATTTCTTATAGACTTTCTGCACTTTGATTAATATTTAGGATCATTTTCTAATAACTCCAGTCCTAGTCTAAATATGCAGTTCGTTGAAGTCTTAAAACACTGTAAGGGCTTTAATTTGATCTATTAATCATTCAATTGGATGAATTATAGGCGAGTTAAAAAGCTCAATTCATCAGAAAACTTTTTTTATACATGTTTTAGTTAACTATTAATTCCTTGGGTTATAATCAAGATACAATGATCGTTTTTAGTCTTAAATAAATCTCAAAAATATTGGCTTTCATTTGAGATGCTAATAATAAAATCAGACCATTTTAAAGCTGAGTCATGATCTGTCATTAAGGTGTAAAATTAATTAAATTACAAATTTTGGTATGAAGAGAGGATTATGACTTACCCCTGAACGTGTTCAATTTTTACTATCTAAAGACCAAATAAAAGTCAAATTATAAATTAAAAAGTTGAGATTAAAAAATATTATTAATTTGACCCACACATCAAAATTTTATGATCAATTTTGACTGTGTTTATTGATTTTTATTTTTACAAGTTGGCTACACTGTCTAAACAGAAAAGTATTCATTTGTCAGCTGAGCGTTGTAGCTGATTGTTTACTATTTACTGTTTGATTATGAATAATGAAATGTGTGTGAACAGTGAATAATAAGAAAGTTTGGTGTACGTTTAGTGTATTTTGTTTCCTTTTTTTAGATTTATATGACGAATCTAATGTATTTTTTTACCTGAATTTGACTTCACAACAGAAAGTTGACAGAAACACTAAACGAAAATATACTCTTAACGTACATATACAATAAAAATACACTAAACGAATACCAAAATTTCTTCCTATTCACTGTTCACATCAATCTCATTACTCATAAACAAACAGTAAATAGTAAACAACTGATCAGCTGACAAATGAATATTTTCCTGTTTAAACAGTGTGGCCAACTTGTAAAACTAAAAATCAATAAACACTGTCGAAACTGATTCTAAATTTTGATGCGTGGGTCTAATTATTATTATTTTTTAATCTAAACTAATTTATAATTTGACTTTTATTTGGTCTTTAGATAGTAAAAATTGAACACGTTCAGGGTAAGTCATAATCCTCTCTTCATACCAAAATTTGTAATTTAATTAATTTTACACCTTAATGACAGATCATGACTCAGCTTTAAATTGTCTGATTTTTATTATTAGCATCTCAAATGAAAGCCAATATTTTGAGATTTATTTAAGACTAAAACGATCATTGTATCTTGATTATAACCCAAGGAATTAATAGTTAACTAAAACATGTATAAAAAAAGTTTTCTGATGAATTGAGCTTTTTAACTCGCCTATAATTCATCCAATTGAATGATTAATAGATCAAATTAAAGCCCTTACAGTGTTTTAAGACTTCAACGAACTGCATATTTAGACTAGGACTGGAGTTATTAGAAAATGATCCTAAATATTAATCAAAGTGCAGAATGTCTATAAGAAATGTAAGAGTATTTTGATTATATCTCGAAAGTGAATAAATATATTAAAAAACGGACTTCGGAAATGCAATCAGCATGAAAATGCAGGGTGAAATGATGTGCCACAACACTATGTTTACATTTTTTAAAATTACCTTATCCAAGATGGCGGATCCAGATGGCGGCTGAAAATTACTATCCAGTCAGGATATAGTACTTACTTCCCTTAATTTATCGGCAGAAAATTCCACGTTTTAATCACATTTAGAACTGGTTTTATTCTTTAATATTAAACACAAATGGCGAGATCCACGATGGCGGCCATTTTTCAAGATGGCGGCGTGTTGTCAAGTTGGATTGCCCTTTTTGTTCCTCGTCTTGTTATAAATAAAAAACTACTTTTAACAAGTTTTCATAAAATCAACCATAAAGAGGTTATAGCACCAGAAAGTCATCAATGGTACCGTTAGCGGCCATTTTGGAAGTATGACGTCATACGCCAGCTTGGCCACACTTTCAGACAAAACACCCGGTAGTACACGATTCTACATGTCATTGCCTATCTATCGCCACCAATCTTACAATTGCTTCATTCAAAATCCCACGAAATTACATATGCCCCTGAACTATAATTAAATACAATACCTGTCAAGGACTTGTTCGTCTGGTACTGTGGCGAGAAACTTAAGAGCGGATTGTTTGCCTACGCCGTGCACCCCAGACTCGTAATCGCACCCACAGATCAGTGAGAGAGCCAGTAACTTCTGTCTTCCAAGGGACAACTTCTCCTCATATTCTTCATCGTGTACATATCACAAGTATAGGCCGGGCTCATTGTAAAGTTTCTAAGCACAACTTTCGCTCCATACAGAAAACAATCACTGTCTTGAGAATCACAGCATCTACAATCTAAACCAACAAAAAATAATTTAAGTCTTAACACGTTGGCTACCGACGGTAGGAAATTTGGGTCGCCGGGACTTCCCAGCAGACCGATCCTAGTACTTGATCTCTCATCACAGACCGAGTCATTGTGACTAACACTAACCCAGAGACCAAAAATTTTATTTCGCTATTTTAATATAATTTGATATGTAACATATATATTTGCTTATAAAAGTTGGGGAAAAAATTTATTTTAGTACTCTTTTAGCATTTTTATTGCGTCACATATGTGTGACGTTGGTCTATAATAATATTTTGTATTATGTTTGTTTGCTATAGACCAACTGTCTCACATATGTGTCATGAGTTGGATGACTGGGAAATAAATGAAAAATAGTTTTACTACACTAAAAAATACTAAAATATACAGGACAATGTGTCACGCAATAAAAAACGCCATCTGGAATGTTTAGTAAACAAACACTAATGGCAGCATGTGAGCAGACCATATGGCCAACTTTGAAAATATGTAAAAAATCAAATTGAGGTCCTACCCAGAGACCAAGCGACACACATGTGTGTCACACTTTCCTACAGTCCGATAAACAGGTTTTAGGTCGATTCAATGGACCAAATGGGCGTGGAGAGTCATTTAACTGAACCGTGACTGCGTCCCATATATGTGTCGTTGGTACACTGGATTCGACCTGAGCGTCCCATATGTGTGTCGTCGGTACACTGGAAACACCTTGAGCGACACATATATGTGACGCTGGTCTATATTTAAGGTTTTCTTTTAACATTACGTCACATATGTGTGACGTTCGGTAGCCAACGTGTTAAGCTCAGAATAAATTGTTGTCAGAAAATTTTTCAACAACCCAGCACAGCAGAGAAAAGGGGTACTATTGTCAATCAAATAAAATGTCTTAAATTACCTTAAAACCAAAACGTTTATGGTAAAATAAATACATCATTGGAATACTCTTAAAGTCAGTTAGCAACGGAACAGAAAGGCCAAGGGCAAGTCTTTAAATAAAGCCAGCTCATTATTGTTCACATCGAGTTTGCTTGACATTGAGCCGCTGGTTCTGTTGACGCCGGTCTGACCAGGCCTATAACTGCTGAAATAGGCCTTACTTGTAAGAATCTCTTCAACTAAATATTTTCAGTTACTCAAACCTAAAGGAAGCTTAAATATTGAGGTTATTATTCTGTTAAACCTAGTCTGTGAATTGTAACTGCAAAATATCTCTGTGTCCAATAATGTATCCATGAATGTTACAATAAAGTTTAGTGATGAACTTACAAGAACTTAAAATTATGTTTGACATAAAGCAGGCACTTTCCAATTAAATGCCTCTTCATCTAAATTTATGGGCTGAATTGATGAAGTTGCCAGGATTAGTCATCTAATCATCTAAACTTTATGTTTAAAAATAGAAATTTTAGTTAAAATGGAAATGGTGATTACTAAAGTAGTCCCATTGGTGGAGGCAAATCAGAATATCTAAAATTTAAACTTCATTAATAAGCTATAAATGTAGGCTATATTAATTTCACCATTTATTAATTAATGTAAAATTTTCTAATCAGCTAAGAGAAAACTTACCCCAACTTCATTTAGCCTGGAGCAAAGTGCCTCTGCCTCACCTTCACTCTTGTAACACTTAACCCCCATACTCAGGAGAAGATCTTCACACTGTAAACATTGACATACATAAGAATAATTCCGAAACGTAATTGCCAATTAAATCTCTTTGTGTATACTACAGTGTTAGCAGTAATACTTGTCATACTTGAAGTCATCCCACTGGAAGCCAGATAGCCGTGATCGTCAGTCGTTTTTTCTTCTTATTGTTGTAAATTTATGTACTTTCTTCCCAAAACTCTTAAAAAATGTAATGGGCTTTTTCAATAAAATAATTTTTTAGCCCTCATCTAAATTCTAGGGTGTTACTTTTATTTCTTATTTCTTCTAGTAATTTATTGTAAACATTACTTGAAAAGTATTGAGGTCCAGATTGTACAAGTGTTGTCCGATGTCTGTTAAGATGAATCTTATTGTATTGATGAACTTGGAGATTCCTCTTAAAAAATTTCAGATCATTTAAAACATTTGTGACAGATTCTAATATGAAAACTGAAGATAGAGTATCTTATCGTTTCCAAACAACATTCTACAGTGCTCAAGATAATGAGATTTACTAATTATTCTAATGATTCTCTTTTGAAGTAGAAACACTCTGAGATTCTAGGCAGTTTTCCCCAACAAATAATCCCACAACTATAACTTAGCACACTGTGGAAACATCCATAGTAAACCTTTAACAATAGATCTGTATCCACGTTTTTTGTAATCTTATAACTAGACAACATACTAAGGACAACCGGCTCACCACATGATCAGACCATCTAAGGTACTCCCAAATACTTGACTCCTTTTTAAGGTTTTAGATGCTTATCACCTATTTTTAATCGAGGACGAATGTCATGAGTTTCGGTGTTGAAGAAATGGAGCAAACAAGTTTTTTCTTGGTTTAAAACTAACTTATTGATTTCAGAGCGCACCATTCGCTCATTTCATTGATACCTGTTTGAGTTTTCACAATAGCGCTATCTCTTCCAAATTCAGATATCATTTGAAACACATCATCTGCAAATAACCACAGATCACCTTCATGTGCTGCATCCGGTAAATCATTCATAAATTAAGAAGAGAACTGGGTCCCATATGCTTGTGGTACTCCTGTATTGATTTGATGTTGAACATCTGAACGGCATTGTCTAATAAATAACATTGTAAGTACCCATGTGTCTGACAGTAACTAATTGTGACCTATGTTTAAGAAAAGACATAATCCAGTTCAAAGGTTTGACTACAATGCCTAGTTTCATCAATACTAGATCAATTTGAAGAAGTTATGCTTAAAGACAAATAAATATCTGTTGAATCTCTTTCAAAAGCACAATGTTTATTCTCTACACCTCTACCGGTATTTTGTTTTATATTTTATATCAAGTAAAAAATCTCTCTTCAATAGTTTTATTAATTTAATACTATTTTTTAGTGAATTTCCTTTATAGGGAATATGCTATTACAGTAGTAGCCATGGTAAAACCTAAGCCGGGTAGGCCTACCATGTTACTTTACATTTTGAGGTCCCCAGAAGCCAAAAACACCATTCTTTCATTTTCATATATATATAGTAAATATATGTGTAATGTGTGTGTGTGTGTGTGTGTGTGTGTGTGTGTGTGTGTGTGTGTGTGTGTGTGTGTGTGTGTGTGTGTGTGTGTGTGTATGTGGTACTGATCACTTTTGAAGGGGACTTCTCATTTTGATGAAATTTAGTGTGTGTGTGTGTGTGTGTAAGACCAAGTCTATTTTCATGAGTTCGCGAACCAGTATGATTGGGTTATGGTAACGGGGTTTTATGCGGTTTCAAAGGGGTCAAAAATGGGATATTGGCAATTTTGGACATCAATTTTCAAAATTCAACAATTTTAACTAATATATTGTTTAAAATAGCTTCAAAAAGCAAAAATTTAGCATTTTCAATTTTATCTTGGTTTAACACATTACAGACAAAAGCCAAAAATAGGTTTCCCATGTTAATATTTTGAGAAATAAACAAAACACTGTATCTGGCTTATCTATTGACATAATTTGGTAAAATTAGGTATGTACAATCACAAGGTAGGGTTTAACTGATATTGGCTTACAACACCCACATGGTGGCAAACCCACATTCTCACCCCCATGGAGATTATGGGGAAAATTAAAAATTGCCGAATATCAATATAATTTGATATTAACCTTACCTAAACATTACATTCCCTAACATTTCTAACAATATCCCATGGCAGCAAACCTACCAATAATAATAATAATAGGGAATAATAGGGAAGGTACAAAATCTCAAATTCCCTCTGGAAATTCCCTGAGTACGCAGGTCTGCTAAGACTCACGTATTTAGACTCTTACCTTTTTCTGTAAACAGTTAAGTCGTCCTCTGTTTCCATTCTTGTTTTTGGATACAATTTGACAGTCTTTTGAAGCTTGATTTCGTCGAGCAATTGTGTCATGTTTTAGAGCTGGTGCTTTCCCATCCATGATGAATATTGGTTTGACACCAAGCAAAAGCAAATATGAAGTTCGAAAAAACAAATTTCTGAAACAGAAGATTTTTGTTGGCTCGGGACAAGACTTCTGAGGATCATTATGTTATGTTATGTATGCCAATACTATACCCCGTTCAAAATTAATTTATGGTCAAAAGACAGAATTTTATTTTTGACCACAGGAAAAATGCCTACAGAACTGTTCTGAATCCCCCTAAGTTATTTCCTTTATAATCAGCTGATATTTTAATTTCGCTCTTGAAATTCAGAGAAGTAAATAGCGCTAATTATCATATTAGAGCCTCTACTTCTCATAATTGCAGTTGCAAGTGCTTCTTTGTACACCTTGAACATCAAAATGAGTACCTATATTTGTTTCCGAAAAAGCAAAACAATTGCATTATTAATCAACTGGAAGTTAATATAATGGTCAGTGATTCTGATTGGTTGAAAATTCTTGGCAGCGGGAGAAGTAAGAAAAATTGGGGGAATTCAAATCTGCATTTCGACCTCACAATGATTTTGAACAGGGTATAATATTCAACTCTAAAAAACAATCAGTCTTAAAAAAAAAAAAATTAAGTTGCTACATAAATTATATTAGGCCCTATAATGTGAGCATGATTCAAGGAAGGCCTTTTTCCTGAATACTTTTTGGCACGTTCTTGAAGTAATGCGAGGTGGATTTACTTGTGTGCTTTAGAGAGGGCCCTCTCTTATCAGCTCCAAGTTTTTACTCCGTTTTAAGCAAACTAAGGGCCCTCTTGTGGGCCCAAAGTTTTTACTCAATTTTAGCATTTCATCTGAATGAAAATTTTTCACAATCAATTAAGTCTTGTAGATAAATTATAAAGTTAGGTAGGGTAACCTTTTTGAATCTATTCTAAACAACCAAATAATCTATATTATGACCCAGATTACTTAAAAATCGGTTGTACTGAAATATTACCTTTACCGACATTAGGTCCCTGTTTGCTTTCTGTCTCACATTTTATTAATTTTATTGTTGAAGTTGTTTTTTAGAAATATTTTAAAAAGTTTGAAGGCCTATCCTACTAATACTTAGCCTAGTAGTACTGAGTAATACTTAGCCTACTATCCTTTATTTAGTACCGTAAGTTACTTCACAAATTTCAGGAAGACTTTTAAGTTACACCCCCCAAAATCAACAGAGACATAAAGAAAGAAAGTGACTACAGATAAAATCTAATTGTAAAAAACTTTTTCCGCTCACAAGCTCAATCTTAGGCACATGAACTCGCTGCACTTCCGCAGACGCCTGGTGGAACTAACAAATTAAAATTATCAATATATCGGTCGTATTCAAATGATATATGTATATATATATATCATATATATATATATATATATATATATATATCATATGGCTATAATAGCCAGCTACCAACCTAAAATAATAGGCTAATAATAATAAAATAAATAAAAGAAGTTCTGCAGTGCAAAGCACCTGCGTCATTACTTCTAAAATTAAACTAAAATAAACATTTATGATCTCTCTATATAAAGCTAAATCCAAGGTGCTAAGCCATTGCAGCCCAGCTTCACTTGCACAATGTAGGCCCAACAGCCCTTCGGGGAGAGCACTCAAAGTGCACTCTTTGACAATGTGAGTCATAGTCTGGAACCTTGCCCCACAGCTGCATGACTGATCTTCTGCCATTCCCCATTTGTATTTCCAATAATTACATCTTCCTACTCCAGTGCCGAATCGATTGATTAAAGTCCACTGATTCCGAGGAAGATCCATACCACTTACTGCTAAGGTCGGGTAGGCAATCAGAAGGCAATTCCAACCTTTGAAAGATTCCCAGGAGGCAGTCCAGTCGGTATGGATGGAAAAGTTTGAGTCCATCAACTGGGATGCTGTCCGCAGAGGTGGTTTTCGAGACCTCAGTCGGCCCGTCATCTGGGGTAGGTAATCATGGATCAAGGCAGATGTGGAGCAGATAATATCTTAGTATTATGAGCATTAGTAGGCTACCTAATGAGTGCATCCCTTTGTCTGGTTTCAGGTGGAGCGATATTACACAGGACCGGGAGCCAGGGGACGGGGGTATTCATGAGTGTACCACTAATGGCTCTCATAGCCCTGTTTAGCTGGACGTCGACATCTCTGACATGCACACTGTTCAATCACATGGGAGCACAGTACTCAGCTGTTGAAAAAACTAGGGACAGAGCACTGGTTTGCAGAACTTGTGCGTTAGCTCCCCATGTGGAGCCATCATGGTGATGGACAATGTTAGTCCATAAATGATAAATTATCGTATCTTTTATAAATATTGATTGTAACTCAATGTAGGCTATCACATCTGAGTAAATAAATGAAGTAGGTAATGAAATAAACTAGGCTATTAAACTTGAACTATGTAGCAAATATTATAGGCCTAGTAACTAAAATAGCTCAATTAAAAATTATAGCCTAAACACCAAACTTGATTAAGTTCAACATACTGTAGGGCCTAATCTAAATTCAATTGTAACAAAAACAAATTTAACAAATTCAACATACGGTACCGGTAATCTACTATCAAAATTGTAACAGAAACAAATTTAACAAAATATCAAGCCTTTAAAACAACATCATATAATATGATGCAAATAGGGAATCCCTCTTTTTTAGTTAAGTTACGTCCCGGAATATGATACACTTTTTGGTGCATTTAAATAATGCAAAAATGGATCAGCTCCCGACATTTAAATGGTTTTTTTACAAAGGTATTCAGCTAGGCCTAGATGGTCTGCTATGTTAGATTATTTGAGTCCTGTTTTCAATGACTTTTTTGGCACTCCATGACGATTCTATTGTTTGAGTGTTAGCAGATGTTGTTGGATCTTTTCAGTAGGCCTACCCGATATTTTTATACATGAATTATGGATAGATACGGTACGGTACTACTGTACATTTGATAGTTTTCAGTTGATATATTGATCGTATCGATCAATAATTTTCATTCGATAGTTCCACCCATTGACTAAGGATACAAAATAGATACAAAGGATATCTATTTTGTATCCTTAGTCAATGGTTCCACCTGGCATCTGCGGAAGTGCAGCCCATGAGGGACTTTTAAAATTCATGTGCGCTTAGACATAGTGGGCCTATGCTTATTTTATTTATGAGCCTGCACGTAGATTGAGTAGTCTTATTGCAGAAAGTCAATTGCTTCTCACAACAGGCCACATAAATACCTCTTTTTAGTTAAAATCTAAGTATCGTGCAACTGAAATTACCTCAGATACATATTCATCACTGAATTATCCCCAATATTCTGGCTGTCAACAATCCAGGAGCTTAAATCAATTGCAATTGTCAAGCCTTGAAGCTCCCAAAGTGATTTCTTTTCACAAGTTGGACTAAGAACACTCCACAAATCCTTGACACCCATTTTGAAGTTAAACTTTCACATCAAAATGTTGATTCAAAATATAATGATGCAACATATCAGTCGCCCATGCCTCGAAATGCTAAAGAAAGTAAGTTTCTATGCCTCTCTAACACGAAACAAAACAAACTTAGTTACACTTTGTTCCAGCTTCTTGTAAACTCTTCTAAATTTTTTTGAACTTTTAAACAATTAATTATCCTTCAAACGTGAGTCCTAATTGTACAGTTTTGCAGACTTCATATTTTCGTATTAATTAAATTAATTATTAACGTTAGTTGAATATCATTTAGATATTTTACTTAAACTAAACTCAAATTTACTCAAAAGTTGTTCATGCTTGCATTTTTTACATTTAAAAACCAGCAGACGACTAACGGGCTCTCTTCCAGTGTTGCCACCTCGTAACTCGTAAATATCATTGAGTAAAAATATGGACGTTATTTCATAACGTATGGAGTGGTCAACAAGCAGTGTTAAAATATGGAGACGCTGCATGACAAGATTGTCCGCTAGGGGCGCTAATAACTGGCTATCGATGCGATATAATCGAAACATTTAAACAATCAAAAGCTCGATTCGATTCAAATCCTCCTTTAGTTTTCAATGATAATCATGAATATCGAGTTGATGCGATATGTAGTCGATTCAAAAGACCGAAAGCACAATCGATCGATAGTTGTCTCAAGACAGGACTAAGTCCTGTGGCAAGCGTTCCTATGGCCCCTATTATACACGGCGGCCAGCGTCGCAACCGGTCACTCCAACAGTGGGGTGACTGGTTGCTCGCTGGTTTTCTGTGCCGGTCACCGGTGGAGCAACCAGGAGTGTACTGTGGAAATTTCCGCTGGAAACAGCCATCAGTAGCTACAATGGTGCTGTGTACAGAGGACGTGCTAATACTTGAAATACTTGAAGTCTTCATCTTTGACCGGTCAAAGCCGGATAGATTGCGTCAGTTATATTTACTAGCTCTTCTTATCAAGAAGAGAAGGCAAAGAGTTAGGAGGTTTCGGATGCATCCTATGTTGATGACCAGACATAGTAAAGGACTGTACTATATGTTATTTGACGATCTTTGTTCAAGTGGAAGTAAGTTTTTTAATTATTTTCGAATGTCAAAACCTTTGTTTGATGAACTGCTGGAACACATCAAAGATATCATGTGCCAGCTACCCCTCTAAACAAAAGCATCCCTGCAGAAGAAAAATTGGCTCTCACATTGAGGTAAGTACAACTTTTAAAGAGTCACCGGTTGCGTGGCAAGCCGCCCTGGCTAATACGCTCCGTATACTCCAATGCCCCGCGTGGTCGCTGAGCAACCCGTGGTCACTGTGCTGGTTGCAGAGCTCGGTAACCAGTTGCCGATGGATTTTGGTCGCTGAGCTGGTCGCGCGGCCGGCTACCCTGGCTAATAGGCTCCATTTTATTACATGGGCGGCAACCGACTAAACCACCGGTGGAGTGACCGGTTGCGCGGCTGGCCGCCGTGTTTAATAGGGGCCTATCTTCCCTATCAGTTTTCCACTCTATACGTTATGAAATAACGTCCATACCGTATTTACTCAATGACTATAGCATTGACTTTGTAAAGTCAATGGTTTTATCATAAACAAGAAGAAAAATTACCCTTATTCGTTTTTTATTTACCCTAACAATCACCCCAAAGTTTAATTTGTGCTTTTAAAACACCTAAAACAAGATAAAAAGGCAGTTAAATAAATTAAATAATGCTTAAATGAATCAAAACAAATATAATAAAATATATTTGTTTTAATTAGGTCTAATTTAAATTCATTTTTTGTGTGTTGGCACACAAAAATAGAAACCTTTGCTGTCTTTAGCGAATTTCCCAATAGGGATTACGATATTACGGTAGTAGCATTGACTATGTACACTAACGAGAGTAGACTTTTCATAGCACGGTACAGTACGGCAGCAGCAATATTGCCGACTTCAGACACATAAATTATATTGCTTACAAATAAAAGCTATCTAAAGTTGTAAAAGGAATTGAGGAGATGCTAGATAAATTACAATACAAATGTCTTAAACTTTGTTATAATATTCAGATTACAACTTAATATTCTATATAAATGATAGACGAATATTCTATATATAAATGATTGAATTAATCCTGGAATCGTCATTAATTAATGCTGATTCGTGCATACCTTGATATTTCCGTTTCCTCGTTTTGTGCTTGCATGAGGGGTAATTTCTTTCTTCCCATCAAAACAACCAATTAGGCTTAATATATTACTTATTCAATTCATACATACATATGCATATATTGTATATAATTTATTAAAATTTAATTCTTCCCCGTTTTGGCACCACTAGGCCTATACTACTGAAGTCCTGGACGCGCCTATGCTCGGGATGCCACCGCGCACTGCGGGCGCGCCACTTGTTAATAGCATATAGAAAATTTGAAAGATTTTTACTCTATCTCGGAAACAGTTGTTGTTACTCTAAAAAAGATATTTTGTTGTTGTTAATGCTACCTATTGTTGATAAAGTTGTAATTCATATTTGTTACTGTAATGATTTCTTGCTTGGTAGTTATTTATTGTTGATTTTTGTTATTGTTGTTAACTTACTAGTATTGAAATAATTAGTGCGCCATTGTTAATTTTAATTCTGTAATAAATTATCTTCTGCTTGCTTCTTGTTTGTTATCCATTTCAAATTGGTGTTGTTGGAATAAATATATAAATGAATAAACAGGTTGATTAGTTACAGAAAATATTACTTTAAAACAGGGGTAAATGTTACGAAGGGTAAAAGAATAAAATGGATTAAAGAAGGGTAAATGTTTGACAGTTTAAGCCCAAGACCATGTATGTAGCGTAAATAATGGCCAAAATGCATACCTTCAATAAGTAACTAAATTAATTTGGATCGGTGTTTGTATAGTCCAGTAAAACCATACAGTAAAACAAACTCTCGGTGGGCTACCATTTGACCGACATGATGTTTGGTCGTTTGACGAATTGGTCGACTTTTAAATATTAAATAATATATATAAATAAAACCGGGATACCAACTGATCGACATGTCATTTGGTAGTATGACCATTTGCACGACTCTCAATAATTACTTAATAATAATAAAATAAACCACTGGAACCAACTGACCGACATGATGTTAGGTAGAATAACCATTTGGATGACTTTCTAAAACTAGTAATAATTTAATAAAATCATAAAACAAATTTCTCGATATGAAACTTGATCGTATCACCATTTAATCGACATTTAGACATGTTTAATATTTTTCAATAAAAACCTAAACCCAGTTGACCGACATGACATTAGGTAGAATGACCATTTAGAGGACTTTTCAATAAGTAATAATAATTTAATAAACATTAAACACCAAAAGATCGATATGTTACTTGACCGCATGACGATTTTCGCGACATTCGTAATGTTTTTAAATAATTAAATAAACAGGTGAATCCAGTTGACAGACATGAGATTTGACCGAATAGGCGATAGGTCGTACTGTGGTGGGGCCAGGCGCCGTCTGAGACCGCCCCTCATTTCCTGTTAGAGTCGTTATTCGACAGTGTTGCCAAATCGTGAGCCCCCTCTCCCCTCACAACTCACGGCCTGGGCGGGCCTGTCCCTCCACTGCGGCTTTCTACAGTGACGACGTGCTACGTTTCTTCATTCAAACCTAATGTATATCTTTAAGTGCATAACTGTTATTTTAATTTTACTGGAAAAACAATTACAAATCATTTTTATTTAGTATTAAGTATAGAAACTTATCGGGTGATCTATTTAGGCTAATTTCGGAGTGATTTTAGTCCGTGTCACTGACAATGATACGCTGTTTAGACGTGATTGTCCGATGACTCACCGTGCCGGAGGGTTGGACATTCATATTGAATGGGTGTGTGTGCGTTTAGTACATAATAAAACGTGTGCGACCAAATATTATGTATTAATATAGCCAGTACGTCGTACTAGCTATTAATAGATCTTTTGTAACGGCGTGAAATCTTGTGTCATTACTTTTTATCAGTATTGTGAATTATTAACATAGTTGCAGTCTAGTTATCCTAAATATGTGTTTTTACAAGAATTTTCATCTACATAAGTGATTTTTATAGTTATATTAGGAACAAAAAGATAATTTGCACCGTTTGTGACAGCATCCTTGCAAACTGTAATATCAAGCAAATACGAGTTGTTTTGTTAAAAAGTAATAGTTATTATTTATTTCATACTATTTTACAATAAAAATATCTTGACCTAAGATGTTTAGTTCCTTTTGTGTAACTAACATTTTTATTAAATATTAATAAATATTTGTATTCTTTTCGATAAGTTTTAAATGATTGCAAAGTTACCATTCTTAAAACAAAAACTCCTTGTTTAATACGTTAAAAATACTCACAATATAGTGTTTCAAACTAAACAATGTAATATTTTAATTTTTTTATACGTGAGGCCATAATTTGATATATTTTACCACGCGACCTCTCGCAGATTAAAACAGAGGGTGACCCAGGACCCAAAAACAATTTGGCGTTCCCTGCGGACTTATACCGTTCACACAGCTACTGTTCTTGGGGTAAAGTCTGTGATGGAAGTTTAGGAATTACGTGTAGAATTAGTGGTATGAACACCTCCAGATATACGTAATTTTAAAGGTCTAAGGTATAAATACAAACCAAAGACATAGTATAATGATGTGTGGTTGAAATAAGAGGCAGCACATAACATATCCTATACTCTAATACGAGTAAGGTATATATTTGTATGAATGTTTGCACACGGATCTCAAAAACGCCTCAAACAATTTTCTTGTAACTTTGAAAATAACTTAATTCTGGTATAAAAATAATATAAATACAGGTGTCTATGCCAGGAAAAATCTTATTTCTTTATAATCTTTGATTTAAATTTTAAAAACTGTAACATTAGTCTTATGGAGTTAAAAACGAAACAAAGAAATAACAAAAACAGCTGTCTCAACAGTCAAAGTGCAGACCACGTGTTCCATAAACATGTAGTATTTGCATGGCAGCCAGTTACTAAATTATTAAATGGTACTACTATCTAGAAAATATAATTTTTAAAATTGTACTTCATATTGCTGATTATGAATATTTGGTTAAATAAAAGTCATATAAAAGTATAAAACTACTAATAGAATTCAATTTAAATTTTAAAAACAAAAGCATTGCCGGTAGTGAACACTGTAAAAGGGAAAGGAGATATTTTCACTCTTGTTGAGTCATTTCACCCCTTTTCTAAAGAGTTGAAATTGAGCCACTTTTTCAGAGTGAAAATTCTTTACCTCAAAAGAGAAACTTTGATCACCCACCAAAAGAGTGAATGTTTTCGTCCAAATTTGAGTAAAAACAATCCTAAAAGAAATGATTTTAATTTTTAAAGGAGTGAAATTAACTACTCAAAAGAGTGACTTTTCACTAAATGAAGAACTAATATTCTTTCATAAAAAGATTTTTTTTTTCGTTAAACCTAACCTAACGAATCTTTTCAGATTAGGCGGTTTACAGACCCTTGTATAATCCTTGGCTTGGCTCATCAAGCTAGTTATTGACAACTGATCAGGGCCGCATTTAGCCAAACGGCGCCCCTAGGCACATAAAACAGTTGCGCCCTTCCTGCCGCAATACCGGCCACGAAATATAAATAAAGTCACGATTATTCTTTCCGATACGTGTAGTTCCAAAATGACAGCCACTTAAAATCCAAATATCTCAAAACCGGTAAATTGTACCAAAATTTTACAAGAGACATAAAGGTTGGCAGAGTTATTAAATTAACTAACATTACCAAGATTCTACAGATCTAACAACAAATAACGGAGTTATGCACTACGGCGGCACGGCTCGGACGGGCGTCATGGCATGGCCAATAGTTTTTTGAGCGGTTGCGCGTACTCACACTTATTCTGTGGTACTAGCGGACACCCGGCGTTCCGGCCATCCGCACTTTCCGTCCAAAGATATCATAGGCGTCATTTCAGCATTCTGATTGGGGGGGGGCAAGATTTTCATAAGGTCATACCATACCCCTCCCCCCCCCTTCTTACAAATACGCCAAACATCTTAAATTTCGCTAATAAATGTGCCGAACCACATCCCACAACCCTATCCGAGGCTGAAAAGGGCAAAGCCCTATAACAGCCGCAATGGGCTCTTCCAGCTCACTGGAACGTCACGAAGCATGTTAAAAGCTACTAATTAAGTTGGTCTACAATGTTTATGGACTAAGCTGTCCATAAACTGTGAACTTATAATATTATCTCACAAACCCATGAAAACACATGTAACCAATACCCTAATGCATGTAAAATTTGATTATATAAAATGTTTCTATATGTAGCCTAGAAGGTCATTATTCTTTAGGAACTGACAGTGGTTACTGTGATGTAAGACACCTTAAGAAATTTAATGGTTTTAATCATGATGAAAGGGGTTTTAATTGGTTAATTGATGCTAAATCGTTGAAATAAAAATACAAAAAACTTCATTTTATAAGTCTTTAGTTATTTTTATTGTATATTACTGTATTTACAACTTAAAAAATTTACAGTCGGATACACAGACTAAAACTCTATAGGTCTACATACGGTAAAACACATTGTTTTATCTTTATCAAAAATTATTTTTTGACAAAGCACCTTTGCAGTCTTCCGTATAATGGACCAAAATATCATTTAACTATTGTTGGTTAGTATCAGTACAGCCACGGTATACGTTGCCCATTACATTACCTAAATTGCTATTGAGGACAAGAAAGGTAAAAAATTACTATGTAATCAAAAAAAGATAAGTAATGATTTACAAAAATATCTATATACATATTTAATACGTGATACGGGTTTTGTACAAAGAACTCCTCCCACAATTTTCAGTAGATTGTAATAATTTTAGTGTCATTGGATAGAGCTTGGCGTTAAGTTGTTTCTAAAGTAAATCGGTAAATTCCATATAAAAGAGGGGAGACCTACAAGTCATTAAAGTTCGTAATGTTTCCATTAGATAACCCATCAGTAAGGATATTGATTGATTTTCAAGTAAACAGCTGTAAAGTTTAAACATTGGACATCAGCGAAAGTACTAGGCCTATATCTACCTTTTCACACAAAAGGGGTTATGTTTAACCAAGGCAAAGGCTCTGGTCTACCTGAGCCCGAACGACGTTACCGAATGCCGCCTCGTGGCCGTAGCGCTAGGCGAGTTTGATGGCTGCAGAGGTTTACGAGAATCGTGTTTTAAAATTAAATAATTAAGATAGAGACTTAACTTACCACTCTTAACTTTTTCTAAAAGTAGAAAGACGGATCTCGTCTTCTCTGGTTTTAGAATTTTTAAATAAAATTTCTAATTTCAGCTATAACCGCCTAAAATCATTTGTTTTTTTATAGTGTGGAGTTTTATAGAAGCAGAAGTTTACGGGAATCGTATTTTAAAACTAACGAATTAAGATAGAAATTGGCTCTTAACTTTTTCCAAGATTAAAAATACGGATCTCGTCTTCTCTGGTTTTAGAATTTTTAAATAAAATTTCTATTATCAGCTATAACTGTCTAAAATCATATGCTTTTATCGAATTTTAACTGAAGTTTTCTATTAGTTTTGATGAAATAATTTCCAAAGTGTACCAAAGGGAATTTAAAACCTTATTTAAAAATTCTAAAACCAGAGAAGACGAGATTCTTCTTTCTACTTTTAGAAAAAGTTAAGAGTCAATCTCTATCTTAATGAGTTAATTTTAAAACACGATTCCCGTAAACCTCTGCAGCCAAAATTCGCCTAGCGCTGCGGCCGCGGTCGCGAGGCGGCAGGTAGACCGGAGCCTTATGTATGCGGAAAATATTTAAAATAAAGCACAAATTGAAGTGTAAAGGGTTCTGAATTGTATATTGAAAGATGTTTAATATTGTGACAGTGGTACTGGTTGCCGGACACTTTATTTATCTCATTTTCATTATAATTGATGTTATATTATAAAATTATTCTCATTCAAATTATGATTCAAATGTTTTTACTTTTTTTTAAACTTATGCTTTCACTTCGAGATTTGGAGGTAAGTGGTTGAGGACAATGATTTCACCAAACATTGGAATTATTTTGCGAAACATCGGCATTCAGCTATTCTCACTATTTGAATAATTTGCATAGGCGTCATTTCAGCATTCTGATTGGGGGGGGCAAGATTTTCATAAGGTCATACCCCCTCCCCCCTTCCCACAAATACGCCAAACCTCTTAAATTTCGCTAAAAACTGTCAATAAAAGCTAATTAAGTTTACATTGTGACACTAAGCTGTCCATAAAATGTGAACTTATAATATAATCCCACAAACCCATGAAAACAATACCCTAATGCATGTAAAATTTGATTATAAAACATGTTTCTATTTGTATAGAAAGTCATTATTCTTCTGGAACTGCCAGTGGTTACTGTGATGTAAAACACCTTAAGAAATTTAATGGATTTAATTGGTTAATGGATGCTAAATCATTAAAATAAAAAAAACCATCATTTTATAACTATTTAGTTATTTTTATTGTTTATTATTTACAACTCTAAAGTTTTACAGTCGGGTACATGGACTAAAACTCAATAGGTTTGTATTGTAAAACATATTGTTTTATCTTTATCAAAAATTAGTTTTTGACAAAGCACCTTTGCAATCTGCCGTATAAGGGACCTGAGTGCCTGATAGGAACCGTATCAGCTTCCTATTCTTCCTATTCTTTAATTATATATTTAATCATTTAACATTTAACTATTGTTGGTTAGGATCAGTATAGCTAAGGTGTATTGCCCATTACAAATTACCTAAAAAATTAAATTTTTATTGAGGACAAGAAAGGTAAAAAATTACTAAGTGATTAAAAAAAGATAAATGATGATTTACAAAAACATCTATACATATTTAATACGTGATACGGGTTTTTGTACAAGAAACTCCTCCCACAATTTGCAATATATTTTAATGATTTTAGTGCCATTGGATAGAGTTCGGCGTGAAGTTGTTTCTAAAGTGAATTGGTAAATTGTCCATTAAAAAGGGGGACCTACAAGTCCTTAAAGTTTGTAATTTTTCCATTTGATTACACATCAGTAAGGAAATTGATTGATTTTCAAGTAAACAACAGTAAAGTGTAAACATCGGACATCAGCGAAAGTACTATATCTACCTTTTCACACGAAGGAGGTTATGTTTAACCAAGGCAAGGCTCCGGTCTCAGTCTACCTGAGCTCGAACGACGTTACCAAAATGCCGCCTCGCGGCCGTAGCGCTAGGCGAGTTTGATGGCTGCAGACAGTGCAGAGGTTTACGGGGATCGTGTTTTAAAGTTGACTCATTAAGATAGAGATTGATTGACTCTTAACTTTTTCTAAAAGTTGAGAGACTGAACTTGTCTTCTCTGGTTTTAGAATTTTTAAATACAATTTCTAGTTTCAGTTATAACTGTCTATAATCATCTGTTTTTAGTAGCAAAAATGTCTTTAGATGCAGAGGTTTATGTCGATCGTGTTTTAAAACTAACCAATTAAGATAGAGATTGGATCTTAACTTTTCTAAAATTAAAGAGGTCTCTTCGGCTCTGTTTTTAGAATTAAAAAAATTTTAATTTCAGCTTTAACTGTCTAAAATTATCTGTTTTTCTCGATGCAAATGAAAGGGTTTTAGAACCCTGTTAGATAACACGGAATATCTTGGCCTGTGATGACCGTTTACAGTTCAAACAATTGGAGTAGAGCGACAAAGTTGCAGATTGTCTATCTTTTGCTAAATTCAGCCTAGAGCTACAATTAATGTGTCATATTAAAGAAGAATAACGGTGCTAAATTTACTTTCTTACACTTTGGTAATCTCACTTTGGTAGTGTTATCAAAGCTAATGGAAAACTTTAGTTAAAAATCGAGAAAAACAGATGATTTTAGACAGTTATAGCTAGAATTATAAATTGTATTTAAAAATTCTATAAACAGAGCCGACGAGATCCGTCTTTTTAATTTTAGAAAAAGTTAAGAGCCAATCTCTATCTTAATTGGTTAGTTTTAAAACACGATCCCCGTAAACCTCTGCATCTATAAAACTTACCCCTAGAAAAAAAACAGACGATTTTAGAAAGTTATAACTGAAATTATAAATTTTATAAAAAAATTCTAAAACCAGAGAAGACGAGATCCGTCTTTCTGCTTTTACAAAAAGTTAAGAGTCAATCTCTATCATAATTAGTTAAGTTTAAAACACGATTCCCGTAAACCTCTGCAGCCATCAAACTCGCGCGGAACTCGCCTAGCGCTACTACGGCCGAGAGGCGGCATTCTGTAACGTCGTTCGTGCAGGTAGACCGGAGCCTTAACAACTCAACAGACGTGAGATAGGACTTCCTGCTACAGATGACGATTGCAAAATGAGTCAATTTAAGAGTTTTGTGTAAATAATACAAAGTAGACATTTTGTTAAAGTCTGATTCAGATGTTTATAATTGTTATATACAAATATTTCACCATATTACATAACCTAAAATTTTAATTTCCAATTTAAAAAAAAATCGCCGAAATTATTGGGGGGGCAACTGCCCCCCCTTGCCCCCCCCCCCCCAAATGACGCCTATGATAATTTGTATAAAGGCGGCTGATTAGGGACTTCGAAGCCCGCAAGCCGTTATACGTATTAAGCTATGCAAAAGACCAAGGTATCTTGGTAACAATGGCAAGGTGTGTGTAGGCCCACAAAAAATGTTTACAAAAAGTTTTTATAGAAAATGAAAATTTCTCTGTTGTAGGAAATGAAATCAGTATAGTAACTAAAATGCTTGATTTCGAGCAACATGTAGCCTACACTAGTTATTGCATTAATTCACTGTATTTCTTGGTCAAGCATAAGAACACGTTAGTTCAGTTAACTGACCATGCCGAATTGAGCCGTCTATTTCGCCGCGAATCAAAGTCATTTATTACTTTTGTAATGTCGATTTCTACATATCTTTCTATTTCCAAAAGCCTCAGTAAACACAACTTTTCTTGACCGATGGTGTTCCTACAATACATTAATAGTAGTTTTCATCACTAGCAGCAAAAGTGAGTCTTTTTGGTGCGCAATCGTGTTTTAAAAACGAGGCGCAGCCGAGTTTTTAAAAACGATTAAGCATCAAAAAGACACTTTTGCTCCAAGTGATGAACAACGTTTTTTATCATAATGCGAAATTACACTTTTTATCGTTAAAAGTGTATTAAAGTTGTGTTTTCGAGGTTATACTGTATTTACAAAGTTGGTAATATGCAGTGTTTACATTTCTGTTATTTACAAACAACACTCTTTTAACGTTGGTATTTCAAAATTCTGCTCCTCAACATTAATAAATGAATAATAATATACTTAGAAAACAGCTGACTTTTCAATACTAGGACCTAAAAAATTCTCCACTTGATTTTTCAGTCCTAGGACAACAAAGAAACGGTTTTGGTACAATTGAGAGAACAAAAAACAGGCTGATTTCGTGCAGAATGATAAAAACAAATTTTTAAAATTTTATGACACAATCAACACATCTGTCTCGTTCACTTGACGTTGTTGTTGTCCAGCCTTCAGACCCGCGCATGCGCCTTTTGAATTAAACTGATACTGCTGTCTGCCTCTAAGCTGCGCTACCTGACACATTGGCGCTCTTTCTGTAGCAGGACAGACGTGAGATGGGGACTTCCTGCCAAAAATGACGATTGTAGATTGAGTCAATTTAAGATTTTTACGTAAATAATTCAAAGTAGACATTTTGTTAAAGACCGATTCAGAAGTTTATAATTGTTATATACAAAAACTTCACGATATTACATAACCTAACATTTTAATATCCAATTTAAAAAAAAAATCACCGAAATTATTGGGGGGGCAACTGCCTCCCCCTTGCCCCCCCCCCCCAAATGACGCCTATGAAAGATATCAGTCGTTTTAACAACTTAATTACTATTTCGAGCTGGGTAGAACGACGAAAATAACTCACTGCACGTCTCGGAGAGCCGTCACGGTCGGTACGGTAGCTCGGAAATGTCCTGAGATTCCTTCTCCAGAATCTTTTGCAAAACTGCGGTAGGTGCGAATCGTACGGGAGTGTCCGTTGAGTGCCGTTTCGCCCTAGTTCACGCACTCATGAGTTTCAGTGTTAAAACCTTTTAAAAATTGCGGTATTGCCCATCTGCCTGTGCCGTTCCGCCGTTGAGCGGACGTAGGTTATTGCAGTTTTTCAGTAAAATAACCTTAATTTGCATTAATTAAAACCAAAATCGAGGTTTTTAAACAGAAAAATCTGAATAGCTCCGTTACTTTTGTTAAACCCTTATCTTCATATCATTGGTTGTATAATTTATTTTGTTAAAATTTGTGTCTCCTGTAAAATATTGTTCAACTTTACCGGGTTTGAAATATCTGAGTTATTTTTTTTAATGGTGACCATTTTTAAAAATATTTGGAAAATATTTTTCCCTGAAAATGAATATTGGTGTGATATAATTTAATGCCAAACATTGAATTAATATAGTGATCAGTTACGGATATAAAAATTAAGTAAAATTCAAAGTGGCGAATAGAGGCTAAACAGAACCGAAATAAAAAAAAAATGTACTACACATTTTAGATTTTTATTTTGATGTGTAGTATACAAATATGTGTAGTCAGTGACCGGATTTAATGACAAACTGTATACAAAAATATATATTGTGATATTTTAAATAAATCAAATTCTCTCAAATGTATAGTGTCATATTATACTTGGCAGTAATTGGCATATAACCTGTCACTGTTACTTCATTGATTCAATCTTCCTCACTTATTTAAAAATTCAATCTAGAAGTGAAACATTGACAATACCATATTGAATTGAAAAAAAAAATGTATATAACCAATTGTTTTAAATAAAAAATAACTGTTGGGGCGGTCAAAACTTTATTTGGATGATGTAAAAAAATCAAGGATGGAGTAGGCCTATACGATTTGTTTCGTTACTGTTACTTCATTGATTCAATCTTCCTCACTTATTTAAAAATTCAATCTAGAAGTGAAACATTGACAATACCATATTGAATTGAAAAAAATGTATATAACCAATTGTTTTAAATAAAAAATAACTGTTGGGGCGGTCAAAAATTTATTTGGATGATGTAAAAAAATCAAGGATGGAGTAGGCCTATACGATTTGTTTCGTTTGGCCGCCGCCGCCGCAAAGCAACGCAGTAAGGTCTGCACAAGCCCTGATTTGCGTCGCCCTATTTCGCAGGCGTTTACACGGCAATAATTACGCGTATGAATAACAAAGTTCCCCTTTTTAACCCCTCGAAATTTTGCGCCCCCTAAAATTTTGCGCCCTAGGCCTGGGGCTAGTGGGCCTAGCGGGAAATGCGGTACTGCAACTGATAGTAAGATTATAAACATGGGTTATAATTTATATAAGTTAATTAGACAGACATTGGCTTAGGCCAACTCATGAGAGCAGTTTATTAGTGAACCACCATAAGGCCCTAGGCTATACACGTGTGAACTGTACTGGTGCTTATTAAAAGCAAAGTAAAAGGTATAAGCGCTAGTGTTCGCGTTTATTGGATATAATCTTCAATCTTCCTTTTTACCACTTTACCACTTGAACCACTAACCAACCATTAATCATAACGAAGATGGCGAAGGGAAAATCTTACTCCTGTGCTGTGAGAGGCTAATCGCTCATGCACGTCACGTGACTCCAGGATTCATCCGAAATAGAACGAAACCAGTTCTTTTTGGAAATAAAATTCAGACACTCTGAACTATATCGAATTTTTATTCTTTTATTAAAAGTATATTTCATCCTTCTCAAAATACATTTTTTCTACGCTCATTTTGAGTGAAATTTTCACTCTTTAAGTATTTTTTTGAATTCTTCAACTTAAAGAACGACCTATTTCACTCTTTGGATTTTAGCGTGAAAGTAATGAAAACAGCTATTAACTAAATTTTTAGAATATATGTTTTACAGATTCAACATGTTTTTGAATAAATATACACTAGAGTGCAGCACAATAGGCCTACATAGAAAGAGTCTGAAAGGCGATTGATCGGAGCGAACTAGCTCGTTGTAAACAAGAAATCAGCCATTTTGCACCAAGCATTTTAGCGCACGGTCTGTAACTGATACTACTTTAAAGAATATTCCTGTTTGAGTTTACGGAGGAAATGCTCTTCCCCCAGGTACTAACAATTAAACACATAACATATTAGGGGAAATTGTGTAAGTTATTAGAAATATAACAAATTCATATCAGAGCATATTTTAATGGATTTCCACTGCGCGACATAAGGAGACGTGAAAACTTAGGACAGGTGGAAGGGGGAGAAGGAGGGTGTAATGAATACCATTAATTGATTAACCTTACTTCAATGAAAAATTTAAATGCCTTTAGAAAAAAAATTAGGTCTCAAATGTGATTTCAAGGTTTATTTTAATACTAGCTGTTGCCCGTCACGGCTTCGCCCGCCCCTGATTTTTTTAAATTTTTTTTGATTTTTTTTCGCCCGTGATTGAATTTATTTTATATGTTATCAAATCTCTTTAAAGAGAAACGAAATCTCCATCCTTAAGAGTTATATTAAAACATTGAAGAATTGTAAGCAGAGCAATAAATTTTGCCGAATCTTTTGTCTAATTTCAACGCCATAAACCATATAGTAATTTTGAAGACCTGTAGGGAGGGGGGGCCTAAAGGACTTCAAAAACTATATTTGCAAGACCGTTTCTAAGTGAGTTCCTATATGTACATGTCAACCTCGTAGGCCCCAGAGATACATTATTTTGTAGTACGGTGGGGCAGAGCTCTACAGGAATCTATATTTGCAAAACCGTTTCTTATTCAGTACATATGAGTAAAAAAGGAACGTTTACATCAAATTTCAACACCGGATACCGTCGAGTAATTTTGAAGTCCAGTATGGGGCAGAGTCCTAAAGGACTTCAAACCCTATATTTGCAAAACCATTTCTAAATGTGTACGTATGAGCAAAGAGGAACATCAACATCAAAATTCAACCATGTATATAGGCTGTATAGTAAATTTGAAGTCCTGTGGGCGGAGCCCTAAAGGACATAAAAACCTATATTTGTAAAACCATTCTCTTCTCAGTGAGTACATATGAGTAAATAGGAACGTCTACGACAAATTTCAACCCCGTAAGCCCCAGAGAATTTTGAAGTCCAGTGGGACAGAGCCCTAAAGAACTTCAAAATCTATATTTCCAAACCATTTCTAAGTGAGTACATATGAGTCAAGAGGAACATCCACGTCAAAGTTGAACCCCGTAGGCTCAATATTAATTTTGAAGTCCAGTGGGGCAGAGCTCTAAAAGGACTTCAAAAACTATATTTGCAAAACCGTTTCTAAATGTGTACGTATGAGTAAAGCGGAGCATCCACGTCAAAGTTGAACCCCGTAGGCTCTAGAGTAATTTTGAAGTGCAGTGGGGCAGAGCCCTAAAGTACTTCTAAACCTACAGTATATTTTGAATACCTGTTTCTTATTGAATACATATGAGTAAAGACGAACGTCCACTTTAAAATTGAACCCCGAAGCCTCAGAGAATTTTGAAGTCCAGTGTGGCAAAGCCCTAAAAACATAAAAAAAACAATACTTGCAAACCGTTTTTTAGTGAATACCTATTAGCAAAGAGGAAAGTCCAAGCCGAATTTCAAAAACATTTGCAATAGATTAATTTTGAAGTCCAGTAGGGCGGAGCCCTAAAGGTCATAAAAAAACAGCCACTTTTGCTACTAGTGATAAAAACTACTATTTCAATGCATATGATCTTCAAATTGCGTCGCATTGCTGCCGCATCTCTCAATGTTTACAAGGATTAGGATAAAGATTAGCCACAAAACAACATGATAACGGGACCACGGAAGTCACCAATGGTCTTTTCAAGGACGAGAGAGGGAGGGGGAGGGGGGAAGAGAGAGAGGTGTAAGAGCATGGTAGGTCCTACTCGCCTTCGCCGAAACCGTGGACGTCTGACCGGAAACGTGGACGTGTCGCTCTCAAACACGCGCACTCGCAATGTGTTCAAAATGTACTTTAATTAATTATTTTCTTTACAAACAGTTGTTTTAATTACGTGACTTGACTAATTAGGCCTACGACTTACTTGGGAAACATGTTTATTGTCCAAAAAATATTTTCATCCAAAACACAAACAATATTGGTATGAGAATTGAAAACATAATTGTAAATTAATTCATCGCATTGTGTGTATAAACTTTGTTAGTTTCGTATTGTTAATTTCGTATTGATAATTGAGAATTGCTCTACTAATGTTTCTGCCTAAAAATTTATTTAGTAGAGCTTTTTCGGTGTGAATAACTGTTATGGAAATACATAAGACCGTTACTATGTTACTTTTCTATATGCCTTTGCGTTCATTTTTGTAGCTTATATGATCAATTTACTTCATTATTTTGTATGTAGATAAATTATAAATAAGATTTAATTCCATTATATGTTCTTTTACTTGGTAAGAAGTATTTCATTTTTTGACACTTACAATTAATTAAAAAAACATTATTTTTTTATTGGCATGATACGTGTTGTTTGTTATCAGAAATGAAAAACAACATGATTGAGTGTTGTAGACGTTTGTTTTCATTTATAATTAATTAACCTAAGAAAATGTGGTTATTAAAAAAAATATTATCCTACATTGAAATGATTTAGGCTCATTTGTTTATTTTCCTGGTTACAGTTTATGTGGCCTTCCTAAAGTTTGAACTTTAAAATAGTTTGATTTAAAATGATATCTAAAATTAAAAAAACTATGAAGATTTATTTTTAAATTGTATAAAACAATATATAGAACAATGCCTTATTCTAAACAATGTAATAATGATAGTGTCATTTTTTGGTTTCGTGACAGTAAATTCATGTTATGGAAACTTTTTAACAGTTCCAAAACTAAACATAACTGTGCAAATCGTCATTCAAAGTGGCGCGTAGAAATCCTCATACCCGCTGCACGGCTGGCGGGACAGAGCAGTGAGTACAACCCTTATAATATAATACCAGGTTAACCGACCCTTGCTCGTTGGTTTTAATTCAGTTTTAATATTTCCACCAACAACCAATTATTATACCTCTTCACGGTTAACAGCTGTTTCAAAAAGTCTGCTTAACATTAATGTTTCCAAGGCAAATAGTCTAATTGCCTTGAATGTTTCTTTATTTTTGTTTACATTTCGTTGTTATTTCGTTACCAAAATAGCAACCCATAAGACCAATGTTAAAAATTAAGATTTTTAAACTTAAATTTAGACCAAATTCGATTTTTCCTGAGATTGAGTCAATTTCTAAACTTATTTTTTGGCCAAAACACTCTTAAATGCAAAGTTTAAGCAAAAGTTTAAGCTAGATTTCGAGATCGTGGAACACACATCCCTTCAGACATTCCTCGTATTATAGTATAGGATATAATTCCTCCAAGGTACAAACCCGCAAACCGGCTCTGAGCCGGTCTCTCTATTTTGTGGTCTATTGGGTGGGCCTGCGTTCAATGTCATTGAAGGAGAAATTTTTCGTCAGCGAAGACCTGGGATACAACGACAGCTCCTGTTATGCCTTTTTTGTGCCTCCTAATATCACCCCCGTTAGTTTTACTTACATTATGTAGTGGTAGGTCTAATCAACTGCGTATTGAAAATGACAATTACTTATCCTACCTACATGATTTACGTTTGTAATATATCCATAGAACGAATTTCGGGAGTTTACTTATTTCAATTTCAAGAGTGCGAACGGAATGTACACAGTTTCAATTACTCAGGTTGTGTGTTGCATGAATGTTAGTTTACATGGCCCATTTGGCTTATTTCGTCACCTACTAAATAGAATGTCTAATACTAACTCCTCAGAATAAAACTAATAATAAAATGTACTGTTCCTGCAGAAATGAAGAGTAGGTAATAAAAATTAAAACCAAGTGTTTATTTTGTTATGTATGGCCGCGATATTGTGTTCGAATATTAGACAATGTTTCTATTATATTGAATATGATTTTCGTCACTTGCTTTCAAACATACGTGTATTATGATAAACAAGAATCGTTTCAAATAACATTTACAAGGACATGATTTATTCACATGGCTTTCACCACTCCGCATTAAATGACTACGCACACATCTGTACCTCACCGTGGAGACACGCAGCGCTCTACACGCACCTGGCTCTCCTCATTCCAGCGGATGTGTACGCCGGAGGCGTCGAGTTATTCAATATGGCAACGTCGCTGTTGCCCCCGGCCGTCCTTACCCTCCCCTCCGGTCACGTGCTTCCAATGAACGCTCATGCCACCGTGATTCCCAGACATTACTTGCCCTCATTGGACAAGGATTTCTGTGGTAGGGAGACCTGGCCCCACCACAGTACGACCTATCGCCTATTCGGTCAAATCTCATGTCTGTCAACTGGATTCACCTGTTTATTTAATTATTTAAAAACATTACGAATGTTGCGAAAATCGTCATGCGGTCAAGTAACATGTCGATCTTTTGGTGTTTAATGTTTATTAAATTATTATTACTTATTGAAAAGTCCTTCAAATGGTCATTCTACCTAATTTCATGTCGATCCACTGGGTTTAGGTTTTTATTGAAAATATTAAACATGTCTAAATGTCGATTAAATGGCGATACGATCAAGTTTCATATCGACCAATTTGTTTTATGATTTTATTAAATTATTACTAGTTTTAGAAAGTCATCCAAATGGTTATTCTACCTAACATCATGTCGGTCAGTTGGTTCCAGTGGTTTATTTTATTATTATTAATTATAATTATTGAAAGTCGCGCTAATGGTCATACTACCAAATGACATGTCGATCAGTTGGTTTCCAGGTTTTATTTAGATATATTATTTAATATTTAAAAAGTCGACCAATTCGTCAAACGACCAAACATCATGTCGGTCAAATGGTGGCCCCCCCAAACGCTCATGGTAAACATTATGGTATCGAGTTTCTCTACTATTTTAAATGTTTTTGGAAAGCACAAGAGATATTTTGGAGCAAACTTCAGATTCGGGTTCAGCAGCCCAAAAACAAATAAAACAGCAGAGAAACTTAATACCATAATTTTTTCATGAGAGTTTATTTTACTGTATGGTTTTAGTGGACTATGGTTTACAAACACCAATCCAAATTAATTTAGTTAATTTATTTTTAGTGTATTTTGGCCATTATTTACGCTACATACATACATGGTCTTGGGTTTGAACTGTCACAAACTTACCCTTCTTTAATAATATTTTCTATAACACCAACTAATCGAGAGATATAGTGAAAAAAACTCATAAATTATCAAATTATCTATATTTCAAAGTTCAAAATTCTTTATTTTTGGTAGCAGACAATATAATATTGCATTAAAAATGTAATTTTTTACAATAATGCCATACACAATACAGTATCTCAAAATAAGAATGCAAATTGATCCAAAATGTAATGTATTTTTTATAATAAAATAAAATAAATAAGCATTTTAACAGAACCCTTTTTTTAGATTTCAAAAGACTCATCAACCGGAGTAAACAGCTTTCTCCAGGGGATATTTTTTAAGATTATATGTAAATGATTTATCAGTCTGATGTTTTATTATTATCATCGGCAGATTATTATATAATTTAGGACCAAGATTTTGAGGAAGTGTAACTGAAATTTATAATATATGATCTATCTGCCTATGTTATTTCATTAACAAGTGGCGCTCCCGGCGGTGCGCGGTGGCATCCCGAGGTGGAAAACTTGGATTTTGTGTCAATGGGGTCAACACTCTAACAACATATCCAAAAATCAAAACTACACCGTACCCGACCTTTAGTACAGCAACCCCATATTTTCTTACATATTTACTAGACTAAAATGTATGAGTACTACGTCATGTAAGTGTAGTTAAAATGTATAAGTAATGTGTAATGCTTGCAATTGGTCACATTTCTACGAGTTTTCGTAATGTTGAGCTTTTGTAATTTCATACTAATTGCTAAATCCACCATTATTTAATAATATTTAGCGCTTACCGTAACCATTTACCGTATGTGCAAAACCTCTATAATAGTTGGAATTCCTTAATATTTAGTAAAATAACAATTAAATTAAAATTTTTTGACCTAAACCCTTTGAACCATGAGAAAGGGTGTTTTTTCTTAAAAAAAAAAAAAAAATTGAAAACTCAAAAACGCTGAAATAATGGCATTAAACAGCGATGAATTATTATTGTCTTTTATTTTTCAATGGTGACGGTACGTGTCAAAGATGCAAAGATTTTATATCGTTATATCTTTAGTAATGGGATATCTATCACTATCACACCTGAATAAGACTATGTCATGTCGTAGTTATTCGAAAAGAACAAAATTGTGCCACTCCCCGCTACGTCTTTAATAAATTTAATACTGCTTGAACACATTTGATACTGTTATAAATAACATTTTCTTTAGACTTGCAATATACAAAAAAAAAATAAAATAAAATAAAAACAATTAGGTATTTTACTAATAAGTTATAACCTTTAGACAGGTTTTAATAAATAAAAGTTACAGATAATATTTTTTGGGTGTGTTGTGGAAGTTACTGAATCACGATTATTATTTGTTGTAATATCAGCCATGAGCCAAATGGGCGGGCCCGGATTAGGGTAGACCGTGGGAATCACGCCACCATTGACTATGTACACTAACGTGAGTAGACTTCTCATAGCACAGGCGTGTTTGAAAACAATATACGATAGCGCGATCTTCAGCGGCATATATGGAAGTACAGGAGTCATATGAAAGGCAAATCAGTACTACCACTCTTCTCAATCAAGGATTAAACATTTTGTAATGAAGTTTTTTGTTCATGTTGTGATGAAATGTTTTTGCAGCTATATAAATCCAGCTGAATATAACAACATCGATGGCAGCGATTCTGGCGCCGCGTACAAGAAACTTCCAAATTTTTGCTTCAAACTAAATGCATTGGATGAGAGGTCTATTCACATTAGTGTTTATAGTCAATGACGGGAAATTATATTTCCATGCAGAATTGTTTAAGGGATTAATGTAAATTGTAATTAAAATAGCATCCTACAGTTCATAAACTATCTTTTAGTGATGTTTTTTAATTGAAATCTTTAATAGAAACAAATAACTTTTTTCTAAAAGCTTGTTCATAGTGGAGGAATTACCCTGGTACCTGTGGTTATTCCGCCATACCACTGGGGTTATGCCACCACACCTCAAAACACAGAAAAACATCCATAAAACAGAATAACAGAAAAGGATGTAATAAAGCAACACATATAGCACTAAATTAGATTCAATTAAATGAATATAAATGTATTAAGAAAGTTTCTTAAAAACCACTCGTTCAGAAAGTGGATATATTAGTCTATGTTATAATATTCTTAAAAAATATCTGTAAGCCAGAGAACTGGCTATCAGGAATAGTTAGAGTTTGACGTTATAATCTGAGCAAAAATCACATATATATGTAGTTTTCTGGGAAATCGTAACCATTGAACCATTGAACGCTGAGTGTGCCATTTTCAGCATGCGGCATTCTTATGGCCATTCGCCCACACAAGGATGGCAACATAACCCCGGAGTGATGTAGCGGCATAACCCTGGTAGGCCAAAATGGTGTAGATAGCCAATTTAGGGGAAGATAGATAGCCTATTATCCAAACTAATAGTGTGAAAACATGGTCAAATAGTCGCTCTTTTCAATATATATAATTGATTTTTCTAACTTGTAAATGATAATTACTTAACTCTTAGTTTCAGAAGGCTCAAAAGTAGATGACACTCACTAAAAACCGATTTTTTGTTATAACTTTACACCAACACACAATACAGTTATAAGCGTTTCTAATACTGATTGCCGTGTTTCCCGCTAGAGTTCAATGCTCACAGCCCCCTCCACACAACCAATGGCGAGATAGAAGGGGTGGCGGTATTACCCGGTGTTCGGCGATACCCTGGTCTCCCACAACACTTTTTGAAAGAATAGGCCAAGGTAAAAATTACGCCCCCACCCCCCCCCCCAAAAAACATTGTTTTTTCAATGTTTATTTATACTTTCCACCTCCCCTTCACTCACCGGCTTAAAACTAAACTTTTGTCACAAACAAATCTTGACTACTGTCAGAGTCTGTCTCTCCGCCCTGTATTTCCCCATTACTATTTGGTTCAAAATTTTGAACCTCATCAGTAAAATAATTGGTAAACATCTGTAATATAATTTTAGGGTCATCACCAATAATTTTAGGATATGTTTCTCACTGATTAATCATATTTTTTTATGGCTCTTTATTTTTTGTTTTATTTCCAACCTCAGATTTATAATATTCCAAACTGTTTTTGGGATGTTTGAGGATTTACTTATTTTCCCCTAAAAAACATTATTTAGCTTTTTCGTAAATTCAATCTTTTCCCTCCTTAATATAGATTTCATATTATTACTTTTACATTTTCTAATCTCTTTTGCAATTTATTAGTTTGCTCCTCTTGGATTTAAAATCATGACTAAGCCAATGATTCTTTTTATTATTTTTAGTTATTAAAGTTTTGGGGAAAGCTATATTTAAGTAAAAATAAATATTTAATGGAAAGTATTGAATGTTTTCAACTGAATTAATATACATAAATATACTTCTGATTAAATTTCATTTTATAATAACATAGAAAAATATTTAATATTTTCACAAGACAACTTACGTGTTTCTTGCTTCAAAGGTGCGTTGTCCCTGGCGCGACTCTTGCAATAGTCGCTCAACGATAGTCGCTAATCACGTCATTGTCCCTGAAGCAATTGTTCAATAGCGATTCTTGTTTTTTGTGTTGCTGACTTGTGAGCGAAGCGGTGCGATGAGTTCGAGGCAGATATCGCTTTTGAAATATCTTTTACTTGAGGAAGTTGATGATGGAGAATTAATAAAATTGTTATTTGTGACATGAGTTGGCACATGTGAAATATTTTGTTCAAGACAAGAACGTTATTTTAGAATTTTAATAACTAACCATTTGCAAAGTGACAACACACTGTTCTCAGAGTTTTTAGACATTTAAAACATCAGTTTCAGTTTGTGAAAAGTTTAACACGGCAAGACCTTACGATACCGTCTACCAATAGAAACCCCTATCCAATCACAGCACAAGAAAAGCTTACTCTAAATTTAAGTAATGACGAAACAGCATAATATAATTTTTACATTATTCGCTATATTAAAATAATGTATAGGGTATTCGGAACCTCTCTTCCGAAACTCCTTGAATCAAAATAGTAAAAAAACTCACGGGAACATGTATCCTAAAATCAAGGTTTCTACAGAATTTTAATTTCCCTGACTCTTCTGCCAAACTTCCCTGACCACAATTCCACCTAGGTCTCAAGTGTTTTAGCTTTATAGTTAAGTATTTGCGTGAAAAAACCATGTATTAAATGTTATTTTTAGTTTCTTTTTTGTCTTAGATTAATATTTTGTTAAGGGCAGTAAAATTTAATGATGTAAATAAAAATTACAAAATCCAATTTTATCTGAACCAGACCCATCAGCCATGCATTACATCAGAGCAGTTATCAACCTGCAGTACTATGGGGATTACCCCCAGCCTCCTTACCATTACATTTACAACAAATTAATAACAAGTACAGTAATAAAAAGGTCTTATTATCATCTAGCCTATATAATTTAAGATTCACTTAAAAATGCAGAGTTTGTGTTTAAATTTTTAAGTTGGCCACCACATTGATAAAAAATGGTAGATAAAATAAAAATTTGAAAACCACTGCAATGAACAGAACAAATAATATTTCCGCTATGTATAAATATTTTTATTTGTTTGCGAATTTGTAATGTTTGTGTAGGCCTATTTTAATAAGTTTAATTATGGTGAGGCAAAACCATTAACATTGGCTTCATAAAAGTAAAAAAATAAAATTGCCATAAGTTTAAAATTTTTTAATTTTATTATTTTTGACAATACATCTTTTCTGACAATGTTACACTCAATTGCCGAATCCGGACAATGCCCGAAATGTTTACCCACTTCGCGATGTGGTCAATGTGGAATACCCGCATCGCAGAGGGAGCATTTTATTCGAACATTGGCCGAAGCAAAATACCCAGACCGCGGAGTGGGTAATTGTAAATGCACAATTGAAGAAATAAACATGTTCTTCGGCGGTTGAGTAAAACCACAATACCCACGACCCGACTTGGGTAAATTTGATTGCCCACGTCCCCATGTGGTATTTGTAGTACTGAGAGGAGCCCTTTAGCCCCCTCTTAACCATATTTTACTGATTACGTTCTTATATTGTACGTTTCTACTTTATTCCTGTACATTTCATAGGTATTTTTCGTAAATCAAAATAAATTTAGCTATTTTTAGTTCTATATACTCATTTTATCTAGGTTGTTTTTTCAAGCAGTATTATTACTTATTTATTATAGATCTCGTCCAAAAGGTGTAATGAAAGTTGTCAATTTTGCACATTTCTCATCCAATGTTGCCTGCTAGAATGCATTAGTATCTAGTTTAGAAAACACCTTGGCATGGGACATTTGAGCTAATTTTTGCAGAAATTGCTGGTGAATTACCTGGCCAACTCTATGACATTGAAATTTGAAGTTACTGAGAGGCACATGAGTGTATAAAAAACATTCTAGCTAGAAACTAGGGGTGTGCGAATAGTGAATTTTCTGGTCGAGCCAAGCCGAGCCAAGCCCAGACAGCAAAAAAAAGATAATTTTTTCTGTAAAAATATCATATTCTATCTTCCCAAAAGGCCATTTTTGGCCATTAAATGAAAAAAGTAAAACACAGTCAACTACCGATTAACCGGGGTAATGACTGGTTGAAGGATCCCGGATAACCCAAAACCACGGTTAACAGATCTTCTAATTGAGTGAACAAGGAACACAATAAAAGAACCAACATGGACAAAAAACCAAGGTCAGGTGTTCTATTGTTTGCCATCTGTCAGCTGGGATGGGTGGGGAAGGTCAAGGGGGGGGGGGTCCGGCGCTGGGTGAGGGGAAGGGTCGCTTGGGATAATTTATTCAATATAAGAGCACGCAAACAAAAACAAGTTATTGTTCATCTTTTTGTGGTAAAAATTTAAGAACAATAAATTGTTTTAAATGTTTAGTTACCAAATTAGTCTAATAAATTTGTCAAATAAAATGTTAATGTAACTTTATCAAACATTTCTTGAAATGCAAATCAAATGCATTTTGAAATGTGTTGTTTTGCATAATATAACCCAAAATTACTAAGGGTCACTGAACAGCACACGAATCAAAACGATAATTACACAATGAAGTGGAAACTAATAGGACCTTTCTTTGGGCGAGGGTGTGTGAGAGTGTGTGTGTTTGTGGGTGCATGTAAGAGTGCGTGCGTGTGTTGACTCCACCAGTCAAGGTCATTTGCGTGGTCCTATTGCGTCGTAAACAAACCCCGCCCCACACCTGCCATCGTCTTACCTCCCTAACCCTGTTTGCGATCACACAGCTCAATTATAAATTGCCGTGTTTCTCTGCTTTTTTCCATTAATTAAAAAATCAAATAATTGTTAGTACAGAGTTTTCTTCTTAACTCTTTTTCTTTTGTGGAATTGTTGCTTCTGTAATTATTTTCAGCTCGACCACTCGAATAGTTTGGCATAACCTCGAGCCGAGCCGAATAGTGCTAGTATTCGACCACAACTATTCGACCACTCGAGTACTCGCACACCCCTACTAGAAACACAAACATTTATGACCTTAGGGTCTGTACAAACCTTGCCCAAGTACTTAAGGGTACGTATGATGCATTTAGGCTTTTATCTTTTCTATGGTTTTACATTCTTTGATCAACTTTATATTCCAGAAGAATATTAAATAAAATGTACTGTATAAAGGTTTTTTTTTTTTAAGAAATCAATAAATAGACAATGGATAATACACAAATCAGTATAATTGTTTTATACAAGTTTTGAACTAAAACCTTATTGGTAAGCCAACACTTAGAGCACAATAGGGTGGTAATCTTACCACAAAATTATAAAAGTTAAATGGTCATGAGTGTCCTTTGTTGGCGGTTGTTACCGTCTAGATCGGTGGTTACAAGCATCCTGATGGACGGCGTATGCGAGCGTCTTCGGTCTTCAAATGCATGCGTCTTTCGTCGGCCATTGCGAGTGTCTTTGGTCGGCAGATACGAGTGTTCTTGATCGGCAGACATGCGCCACTTAACAATCCAAGATCTGTCACGAAATTCCTGGTTTCCTCCTGGTTATTAAATGTTAAAAATGTTTCGCTTTCCAGCAACAGTGGTCTTGAACTGACTCATTCCCACGCTCAGACCCATAGTCTTTGTGGGAATTATTTCCAATTTTATGTTGTTCTGTAACACTGTTTGTACTTAATTTGTGGAATAAAGTAATTTGAATTTGATTTTCTGGTCTTTTTTATTTCCAGCTTTTCCCAAGTTTTCTTGGATAGTATACACTCTGTATTATTTCGATATTTTTCAGATTGACCGACCTTTTTGACATTTGACTATAGTCCGGTCTGTAAGGGTTGGTTAAGAGAGCTTTAACTGTAATAACATATTCATGAGTAAAGTATAACAATTAATTAAGCAGAATGTTCGAATGTCTGAATTTTAATGTTCGATTTCATAAATACAAAGGTATTTATAAATTGTTTGGAGAGTGATAAGGTTATTCACCAGTATGGGTCAAAATATGTTTCTTTAAACGTGATGAGAGAGTGAAGGTTTTCACAGTTTGGACACTGAAAAGGTTGCTCTCCAGTTTGAGTCAACATATGGGATCCTAGATTTGATGAATCATTAAAGAATTTCTCACAGTTTGGACAATGATAATGTTTCTCAACAGTATGAATCAAAATATGGGCATTCAGAATTGTTGACTGAGTAAAGGCTTTCTTACAATAGAGAAAGCTTTTTCACAGTATGGACACTGATGAGGTTGCTCACCAGTATGAGTCAAAATATGGCGTTTTAGAGAAGATGAATGAGTAAAGGCTCTCTCACAGTTTGGACACTGATAAAGTTGCTCACCAGTATGGGTCAAAATATGGCATTGTAGGGATGATGACTGAATAAAGGTTCTCTCGCAGTTTTGACACTGATAAGGTCGCTCTCATCCAGTGTGGGTTAAATATGGGATCTTAAATGTGATGACTGATTAAACGCTTTCTCGCATTGTGGACACTGATACGGACGCTCACCAGTGTGGGTTAAAATATGTTTGTT